>JBBWSL010000018.1:0-547114 GCA_038088545.1 Diaporthe humulicola
TTAAAGAGAGTATATTTTTAAGCTTAGGTTTTAAAATATTACCTTAAATCAGAAAGCTATAAATAATTATTATAAGTATATTAGCTTAATTATAATTAAATATATTAAGTAATACCTTTTATTTAAATATTATTTTATAATTAAGATAATATTTATAAAAAAGGAAAATTAAAAAATTTATAACTATTATTTATATATTATATATAATTAGTAGAATAGTAAGGTATTATACTAAATTAAAAAAGAAGTAATTAAGACTTTTATATAAAATATAAATATTAAGGCCCTAAATAAAATAGATAATATAGTAAGTAAAATATTATTTAAGGTATTAAGTATAATTTTATAATAGTTAATTAAGTAATTATTTTTTAAAATTTAGTTTTAAGATTTAATAATACCTTTTTTATAATAGTAAAAATAGTATAAGCTATAAGATAGGGTAGAATAGTTTTTATAATACTAGTAAACTTATAAATTAACTTATAAATTAACTTATAAATTTACTCTTAATTTAACTTATATATAAACTTATAAATTAACTTTTATTACTTATCTTATAAGTATATTTTTACTAAAATAGGAAATATTTACTATAAAAAGTAGAAGGATGGACAGTGTTACCAAAACCAGGGCTCTGGGGGCACGCCCATTAATTCCGAGCGCAAGGCTGTGTCGAAGGACTTGGAGTCTATGAATTGCCAAACGGACATTCAAATCCCCCAAGACATAAAGACTGGTGATACTCTGGCCCTTTACTGGGTCTGGGACTGGACCCTCTGGCCCAATACAGATAAAGAGGCCATGGAATTCTACACTGCTTGCGCCGAGGTTGACATTTCTGAAGGGGGTAGCTCTTCTAAAATTTCGGTTGACGATTCGCTCCCCTTTGATGAGCGGGCGGTGCAAAGCCAATTGGCTACTCAGTTTGAAGTCTTCAAACTCGGCACAGGCACCGCAGCACCTCCTTCAGTCACAAGTCCCGATTCCAATACCGGAAGCGCAGCCTCATCAACTTTTCTACCCATCACTACTGAAATATCTACGGTGAGCGAGGCCAACGAACATTCGGGATTTACTACAATCTACGTTCCAAGCGCAACTACCACTGTCACTGTCACGGCAGCCGCCGCTCCGTCAGCTTGAGTGATTGGGTATTATAGATATCCGAGGTGGATATTATTAGGTGCCTTGTTTCATTTGATTCCTTATATGTTGCTTTATATCTCTATTAGATAAAATTGATGCCCATTTCTCTGTTCTATCCAACGTCTGTTGGTTGCTCATTGCTCCCATTGGCAGCATAATTTCAGTAACTCATCCCTCGGCTCAGCTCACACCACATTGTCTTTCAGACTGCGATGTATTATGTGTTTGAATGACACCGATAGGTAATGTGACAAAACTTCGGAGATCCCCTTCGTCGTTCAGATCACATCTTTAATAAACTATAGAGGCACTTCGCGTGATGGTCACAGTTGGCTTACAGGTTGTATGACAATGGCTGTGTTACAAGACACTGGTCTCTAAATTTTATTTAAGTGTACTTCAAAGGGAATTGCATGTTGATATAGTAATCACTGCGAAGTGAGGATGTATTCCTGAGACGAGCTTACGCGAAAAGCTCAGCTCCATTCGGAAGAAGGTTAGAATTGAGATGAATTGATCACTTATCATTCCGAAGGGTCATTAAAGGGCATTTCCACGCAGAATATGTATCTCACGTCTGGGCCACAATTGAGGGTTTCATTTAGCAAGGGAAATTTCGTAGATTCTTGCTCATAGGGCTTCAATTGACCTGAGAGTCGTTGTGTAGTGGGAAAACAGAAGGCATTTGGGAACCATAAGTGAAGTGCAAACTCGCTTGAAAGCATCCCATGACAAAGCATATAAGGAAAAAGCCCATAACTGCTATCGTTGATCTCCAAGGGGAGAAAATCATGCGTTCAAATTTTCAGTGCACATCTATCTCCTGCTTAAAGCTTAAGCGTCCGGATGCGTTCGAAGGTATCCTCCGAAGGCTTGGACACGACCGGACCAGGTCGGCCTGAAACATCAGCATACCATCGAAGGTTTTCTGGATTGATATAAGAAAACCCACCAGTTTGAATTCTTTTGATGCTTTAATTTGGTAGCAGTTGTGTCGCATCTGTGCATGTTTAGAGTTAGCCTGGGAACAGGTCAGTCGAGTTCAACCTTGGCCACTGACCTCTACTGCAAATTCGCCTTCTCCAAATAGTCTCTCCAGCTCTTTTGAGAGCAATCTCTAATGGTGACGTTAGTCCTGCTACGGATCCTAAAGTGTTGCATTCTAGAACATTCCAAGACATGAAAGTCGGGGATCCGTTGTAAGAGAAAAGTGATACTGACGGGGTCCAGAACGTATTTCACAGGCACTGCGCGCTCGATAGTGAGTCGAGACTGACAAGTCTCGTCCGTTTCTGTGATCATAATCAAATATGTGGCGGGGAAATTTGCGACGCCCTGTGGTTGAGTCGGGCACGAGTTCAAAGAAGAATGCGGCTATCACCTCAACAACTAGGTGCTTGACGGGAGGGAGACCAGCTATTTTGTCAAGTAAGTGTGCTGGAGACAGAGGCTCTTTTTCATTTTTGGATAGTATTTCACGAGAGAGGATATATGTTTGATAGTCTCTGCTCTCCGAGGGGCTAATTTGGGGCTGAATTAATGATTGCCGTACAGGGAGCCTGACGCCCCAACTGTGAAATCATTGGCTGCAGTAAATTAGGGGCTTAGCCGTGGCGAGTCGCTGGAGTTTTTATACTTCGCCTGTGTGGTATCACGGCGCATGAAGTAACCCGATCGAGCACCACTGGAACGTGAACCACTCGCTAAGAAGCATGCAGTAGGTTCGGTGAGTCTAGGCATACTCGATCCGATATGCAGGTAGCCTGACAGAGAACATCGAGAGAATGGGCGAGATTGTCGAGGCGGCCTCACTGCCTTGCTTTATGCATACAAAGAATGGCATGTAGGGAAATGGATGGGCAAGTACAACGCACAGTTCACTCACACCAAGTTTGCCACGGAGTTTATTCAGCTGTCAGACTGGAAGTCCAAATTTGGACATATTGCAACCTCGGACAACCCGGGCATCGAACGATTGTGGGGGCGTAATTATCGTGGACTGTCACACACACGTTCCACAGTCAAGCAAGGGTTTTGAACAGATGCAAACGAGATATTATGGAAGCTGCAAATGGCAAGAAACGATGGCAGCCTGCACATTTGGTGTTGAAAATTATCAATTGTGGTTGAGGATTTGATGCACCGCACTCGTATTTGGAGTCAGACCACTGGTAGCACGATGCACATCACCCGGAATTGAGTGGAATTAGGATCTGAACTTTTGCTGTGGTGATGTACAGTAGGTCGCTGCATAAGCTATGCGTCGGGGCCGGCAAGCTTTTTTAAGGGGAAAGGAAGTCTGCTGCTGACGGTGCTGACCCGAAATTTGCGAGGGAGGCGACACCTGATTGCAGATGCTCTACATTCTGGCCAGGATTTGTTGCTTGATTGTCGGTTTCTCATGAGCGCTTGGGAATTCCTGCCGGTCGAGACTAGTTATCGCCAATATCGACATTCGAGAATTTCATTCTGGAGAATCCGGTGTCAGGGTGCCGGAGCCAAAATGTACGCTGGGGCGGTGCTGCTGTGCTCTCACCTGTGTCAAGGGAGTCCAGGAGAGCAAGATGAACTTGTTATGGCGCATCTGTCGCAACATCAATGCATGATCGCGGGGTACAAATGCATGGGCTGTAATGCAGCTGTGTACGTACCTCTATTTGATAGTTCCCAAGGCCGAATCTGTGAACGAGTTTGTCGTGTAGCTTCTGGGGGTCAATCAGTCGGCTGTCGATGATTTGGCTCGATGGTTGCCGGCTGCGTCTCGTCTTGGGCTGTCCGCGAGGCACATTGCGCCTGAGAGAAGGACTCGAGATAAGCTAATGTCTCTCTTTCATGCAGGCATCAGACGTGTTTTTCAACTTACTCCATCTTGTCTCGTTTGGGTGGCCTGGCAAACAAGGCTCTGCTCTGCTTCGCTCCCTCGGTCTCTTGAACCGGTGCTTGATGAAAAGCTAGAACAGAGGCCGTCACCTCAGGAGGGGAACAGTAGGCATACTTAGGTGCGTCGGCTGTGGGCTGGGCACCGTCGCGTGCTGTGGAACATTATTACATGTCACCTTTCGGAGGACCATGGATTGGTGCAATTTCCCGGCAACCTGCATGCATGCGCTTTTGCTGCATGCCAGCGTGTTTGGCCTGTTCAGGCCCATACATCTCTAGTGGCCCATGACAGCAAATTGGTACCCAAACTCACTGCACAATACGTATTTGTCTACTTCTTATGGAGGGCAGACTTCTGGTCCGCATCTCAAGGGACACACTGTGGAATGTTGAGAGGCAGAATTCCCGTCTCTTAAGAATCCAACCCTGAATTTATTACACTTAGAGATGCATAACAACCCTGATTGTTTTGAATGGGCGAACGCCCTAGTCACATTCAATCGATGGCGTGTTTGTTTGAATTGTTTAAGAGTTGCGGGCCCGCCAGGGAACATCCTCCTTGATACGATGAGGATTACTCGCTACGAACTGAGACAAAGTTTCTTGGCCCATATTGACAGGCCGGCGCCTCATCCTTGTCGAAGCGTTGAGGCCCAAAGCGAATAAACGTGGACGAGTAGATTTGAGAAACGTTTGCGTAGCTCAATGGATATGCCAGGAGCCCAATCCCTTAGTGTGAGTATTATCCGGGGAACTTTCCCGCTCTTCTTGCCTGGCTGACCATTCGCAGAGCTCAGACCGCGGTTTAATTACCGCATGGTCTGATGAGCTAAAGGTTCAGACAGTCACTGATGACACCGGCTCTCCAAGTTCTGAAGCTGAAGGAAGCACTGCCGTCTACGATGGTGGCGATTCTGGCCAGCTGCAGCAGAGGCGGCAACGTAGCGCTTCGTACTCAGCCATCATAGAGAAGGAGCAGCTTATCAAGGATGTTGGGTCCAATTTCCTCTCCCCTAACCGTACAGAGGAGGATACATCCGGATTGAAGATAACGACTCTGCGGGAACCAATATTATCTTGCGACGACACAACACTCAAATTAGAAAAGGAAGACGAAGCCAGCCTGGAGGACAAAATTTTGGAAGCACTCGAGGTATCTTCCGGGAGACATGGAAGAAAATTCCTTCCTTTCGACGAGATGGATAAAATATTCACCTACGAAGCTATCCTCAAGGAGCTGCAGACCCACTACCGGGACCGGACACCAGAATATCTACACTGTCTTGCTCATGAAATATATGACAGTACCAGGCTTCCGGACTCAAATCTAACGACAAGAAGGAAAATTTTCGGCACCTTGGTTCGGATAGGCAAGGCGGCTTGGATCACTCACTTCATCGATGAGGGCCTATATGACTCTGACCTCCCTTTCTCCTTCCCTAGTTCCAGCGAACAACATGAACCGGTGACACGAAGGACAAGTGAAGGGGGTAGAACCCCCATACAGTGTTTTACAGTCCCTCGATGGAAACCTTTCGAACGAGAATCATTTGAGCAATACCAATGGGAGTTCCAGGCCCCATTCTTTCAAGTCATGCCCACCAACGGTCAACGGAAGCGGCCTATTCATTACGCCTTGGGAGGTAACAGCATTCTTCCGTTTACCGAGGACTTTGAAGGAGAGGGAAATGGAGCTACGTACTCGGGTGGGTATTCGGAGGTATGGCGTATTCGCATACATCCTGCTCATCACAGTCATCCATCGGTAAGCCACCCACACCGTAAACTCACCACTGTTGAAGACTCATTGCTGATCGGACTTGTCAAAATCTAGAAAAAGAATCCATATTTTGCGGTGAAGCGCCTCAAACCCACTAGTCGAACTCTCGAGATGTTCAGGCAAGAGGTCGCGACATTGAAACGCTTGAGTGAACGGAACCATGCTCATTTGATCAGACTTGAGCTTACCTATGAATACCAAGATCGCTTCCATCTGCTCTTCCGATGGGCTGATGGAAACCTGCGAGATTATTGGGAGAGATATTCCAAGCCATCTGATATACCCAGAACTCATGAATTTGCAGTTTGGACCAGTCAACAGTGGCTCGGACTGGCAGACGCGTTGATGTTAATACATGAATGTCCTCCAGACAGCGGCATCACTCCAGAGGAAGAAAACGACGACCTGGCGTTTCAGCGAACCAACGGCCGGCACGGAGACATCAAGCCTGAGAATGTCCTGTGGTTTCAGCCTTACAAGTGCAACAACACTCAAAGCACATTTCGAGGTAAATTCGTCATATCGGATTTCGGCTTGACGGAATTTCATCGAGATGAAACAGGGCTGGTCAGCCCCATAAATATAGCAACGTCGCCGACCTACAGTGCTCCCGAGTACGAAGTCTCCGAGACGATCTCGCAAAGCTACGACATATGGGCCATGGGCTGTGTCTTATGTAAGTACATCCGGGAGTGCATTGTCGGCGCTCATCAGCCACCAATGATCTTCAAACACATCTTCAGCGTATCTAGGTTTGAAGACAAGCACATCTCATGGGTTCCCGCATAGTCATATATTCTTCCGTTACTAACCCATACTTCGTTCGACTAGTGGAGTTCTTCGTTTGGTATCTGAAAGGGTTTCAAGCTTTCGACAAATTTTCCAGGGATCGTGCCGCAGAAGATAATACGATGCCGATAAGAAGGGACAACTATTTCAAAGTGGTCGGTAATGTACGCGTGAATGATGGGAGGATTTCGACCGAAGCTGTATTAAAGAAATCAGTGGCATCGGTAAGCGCAATGAGAAGTGATGAAAACTAAGGGCTCTATCCTGACTCAATCCCTTAGCAATTAGAAGGCCTGCATGAGCATCCCAAGATCTCGGAACTCCTCGTCGACGCCCTCGAGTTCATCGAAGAGAAAATGCTCCGCATGGGCCCAGAGAAGAGAGCAACTTCCAAAGAAGTCGTCGAAAAATTCCGTGAGATTTACGAGAAGGCCTCGGCTGACGCAAACTACTGTCTTGAACCAGTACCTGGTCATCCAAAACGCGTCAATACCTACTTGTCGACCCTCGCACCACATGTGTTGGACGCAACCGATTGTGAGGCGTCGAACTCACAGTCCTCGCACCACGTCGTCCAAGGAGATCAATCCAAATCACCTCCAATCCTCGGAGCAGCCGAAGGGCATCCATTCATGAGTGAGCATGGAATTCAGTCAATACATTCGCCGAGGACCGAAAATGTAAAATCTTGGCAGCGGACTCTCGAGGTCCCAAGTTCGGGAGACTTCTGGGGAAAGGGACAGCTGAATCTTTCCCCATCAACGAACCGAAGCTCGTCGAGAAGCACATACCACGCCAGTTCGAAACTTCCGCTGTCTACGGTAGATGAGACTGAACCGGCTGGAAAGCGGCGCGGCATACGCCAGAAGCTTCGGTCTCTTTTGTGTTGGAGGCCGTAAGAGCAAGCTCTGGACTTTTTCTTTGCTGGAGTATTAAGCAAAGGGAGTTTCAAGGGCTTAGAGGGACGAGTACGTGGAATTCTTGCTTGGCTGAAAATTTAGCATGTATGGCGTTCCGGTGTTCACATCAGCTTTATAGCATACCTCACTGTGCAATAACTCCCCACAATACTCACTGACTGCATACTACCTAGTAAGGTGGTGGATGTGTATAATTGTACGCCTCGGAATGCGTGAGCTTGATCGAGCCTCTTTGCCTTGGGGAGAAAAAACGTGGATTCAAGCGAAAGTCTATGTAGCCTTTGACACTACAAGCGGCAAACAAGGCAAGTTCCCTTCTCAGCCCGCCCTACAAGCGGGAATGACGGTCAAAGATCCATCAACTTCACATCACTTCTCCCCCTTCCATTTCCACGTCGCATTCCTATGCAACGCCTGGTCCCCACTCGCGTACGACACTACTGCGCCCCAAATGCCTGCAATCGGCCAGTATGCCTTGAGCCACGCCAAACGGTCCCACGTCCCCTTCCGCGCCGCGATCGCCGCTTGCACGTCGTCCCACCGCACGTGCACCTTGTCGTAGACGCTTGGTAGCGCCGAAGCGTGGTACTTGGATCGCAGTGCGTCGTACCAGCCGCGCCCGCCGTATACGGCCCAGAAGTCAGCCTCGGGCTGGTACACGTGCGCGTACAGCCACTTTGTGCCGCCCAAAGAGCGCACCTTGTCCTCGATTGCGCGGTTCTTGGCGACGAAGGCGGACGGGTCGAAGGTGCCTTCGTGACCCCAGACGCCAACGTTGAGCATCATGTCGTCTTCTTCGTGTCGTTGCTGCTTGGGTGCTGCTGAGGCTGTTGTGTTTCCGGGGAGCCCGAGGTCGGCGGCTGATACGGAGGGAAGCTTTGCGCCTGGGCGCGTGGTAAAAGGATGGAAGGTAGGCGGAGCGCGGCGCTTCATTGGGCAGAGCCACAGTGGCCAGATCGGGTGATTCTCGTCCAGGTAGTTGACGAGGGTTTCGGCGGTCTCGAATGGCATGGCAAAGTCCTGGATAGTAAAGGTGTTGTGTGGCCCAGCATCGATCCCCCTGTACATCATTCGCGTGTGTAGTAGGTCGTCAAGAACCCAGCGACTGAACCTGTTGAATGATAGGAGGAAATACATGCAACTGAACCGACCGACCCAGAACGCTCCCCGGTCATACCGGAACAAATACTCGGCCAGAGGTATGAAGTCTTCTCCTGGCTTGGAAGAAGCGTCTTGCCTTGGTTCTGATGTTTTATCTTCCACATGGAGGTAGAACCAAGGATCCCAGGCGCCGCTGAAGGTCTGCGGCTTCACGTTATCAGGTTTCTCGTCCGTTAGTCTGCCGGTGATGATGACACCATAATCCTTGGAGTAGAGAATTCCATCCACATAATCATTCTCTGGCTTCGTCGTTTCATCTCTGACGAGCTTGACTGCATCGGCCACGCTGTTGACGCGGTGATAGACACACGCGACGTACTTCTTGGCCGGCATGAGATTGATCTCTAGCATTGTCACGATTCCGAGCGTGCCCACCGCGCCGGGCGCCGCGCGAAATAGATCTGGACGCTCCTCGCGGCTGGCTGTAACGATCTCGCCATTTGCCAGCACCATCTCGACTTTTTCCACGGTTTCGTCGAAGAAGCCATGTCGGAAGCTGGAGCTCTCGCCGCCCGTGCCGGCGAAGCCGCCCCCAGCTGTGATGCCAGGAAATTCCATGACAATAGGAGGCACTAGTCCATACGGCAAAGTTGCCTCTACCAAACTGTCCATAGCTACATTTGGCTCCACCAAGGCTCTTTTATTCAATTTGTCGACCGTGAGTACGTGTCCGAGAGTCGAGATGTCGACGGCACGCATGGTGCCTTTCGGTCGGGTGCTGTTTGTGTTGCCATGGGATATGCGATATGGCTCTTTATGATCGTAGAATTCCCGGACGGACGCTGCGATCTCCTTGACTGCTGCGTGGTGTCTATCCATATCCTTCGAGGAGGTGACGCTGTCAGTGGCAAGGCGGCTCACAGGCTGGCTTGAACTCATGATTGGGGACACTTCGTTAGAGCACTGTATTATTCCTATCCTGATGGATGAGAATCTTTCTAACGGCTCAGGCGATGGCTGAAATTTTAATCTAGATGAGACAAAGGTGGTCGCAGAAACGGTGCACTTTTAGGGGGCTTGTTGCTGGGCGTTGTATTGTTCCTAGGTATTGTTCTTGATCCGTCGGCCCTTGACACAAAGCCGGACCTCGACTTCCGGCAAAACATCCTTGGTGACCAATAGACCTTAAACACAGCTCATTTACCAGTCCTCATATGATCATGATTTGTGCAGAAATTCTCACATACTTGATACGTCAATCGATGCAGCTTGTCTTCTCCCTGTCTACTATGCACCTTGTCGGGGTCACTGAAACCCTTGTACCTACCAACACAAGTTTTGGAGAGCACATGAGTGAACCTATGACCAGCCCCTAGATGTTTTTGAGTGAAAAACAGATACATTCATGTTTTATTTCTATTAGTAGGGAGGAGGGTATGGACTCCTTATTTGAACAGGGCATAAAGGTCAATCTGGTGTCGAGAACAAAATCCCAATATACCCCAGCCCACCATGAAATTGGCTGCAAGAAACTCTGTAAATCCGAGGGATTCTTGCCGAATTTGACCCTGCTTCGCTTGCACGCATTGCTCTATTGGAGTTTCAGCATCGGCGCTGAATGAGCCTATTGGCTAGATTGATGATGTTGGTTCCAATGTCAACCCCCCGATCCTACACGAGCCCCCCACAAACCCCTTGTTGCGACTTCAAGATGCCCCACGGTGAATGTACAAATAGAGGCTGCATGATAGGCTCATCCTTCGTTCTATCGGGTTTTCCCACTCCTTTGAAGTGGTCCTTTGCCAGACAAGTTTCCATGCCAGTAGTCCAGCGGCTTCTGACATTTCACAACACCGCGATTTTATGACAACTTTGAATTTCTCCACCCCATTCATACAATTTGAACCCAAGACATGATGTCACATCTTTCTGTAGATAGTGAGAGCTTTGGTCAGCTGAACCATGAGCAGAAAACGCTACTAGACACTGTTGACAGTCTACGGAGCCAAGGCGTCGGAGAGATTGTCCAGTTACCTCAAATCATCGTTGTCGGAGACCAATCTTCCGGAAAGAGCTCTGTCCTTGAAGCTATATCCCGCGTTCGCTTCCCCGTCAAGGGCGGGCTCTGCACCCGTTTCGCCACTGAGCTGGTCGTTCGTACATCTCCGCGTGAAGAGGTTGTGGTCAAAATCCGGTCCGGCAATTCCGTTACCACGGGCAAGAAAGCCGTCTTCAACGAACAAGGTTTTGATTCCAACGCCCTCCCTGAGCTCATTGAGCGTGCCAAGGTCTCAATGGGCGTTCGAAACGATGCCAGTGGTTTCTCCGAGGATATACTTCGCATCGAGATTTCCGGTCCAGGACTTCCATCACTCACGCTCGTCGATCTCCCTGGCATCTATCGGAATGAGACAGCAGATCAGTCTCGCCAGGGAATGCAAATTGTTTGGCGTTTGGTAGAGAAGTACATGAAGCAGGAAAACAGCATAATTCTTGCTGTTGTGAATGCCAGTTACGACTTCTCCAATCAAGGCATCCTGACAGAAATTAAGCGATATGATCCGAAACTTGAACGTACGATGGGTATCGTGACGAATCCTGACAGACTAGCACCAAAGTCTATAGAGGAGGGCAAATACCTGCGATTACTTCGAAACCAGGAAATCTCCACACGCTTAAACATGGTTGGCACGTGTTGCGAAACCGAGGACCGACAGCGAACGATGAGCAGGGGCAAGGGACCTCCAGAACGTCTGACCAAGAGAGAGATGAGGCAGAGAAAGCCTTCTTTGCTTCCGGTGTTTGGGAACTGCTGGGTGACAATATAAAGGGCGTGAAAACTCTAAGGCGGAAGCTCAGCAAAGTCCTCACGAAGCACATTCAACTCAGCCTGCCGGGAGTCATCAAAGACATTGAGGAAAAGCTTCAAGCCAGACGGGAGAGTAAGAAGCGGTTGGGCCGACCTCGAACTGCAACAGCTGATGTTCGCCAATACCTCCACGACATCGCTGAGCGCTTTCGCGACCTCACGCGCCAGTCAATTGTGGGCACCTATGACGACCTACAATTTTTCGGCGACCCTTACGTACACGACTATCCCCGTGGTCCTCATTACCAAAGCGACGCCCGTAGGCTTCGTGCAGTAGTCAGGAATTTGAACCATGCTTTCGATAGAATAATCTCCTCAAAAGGAGCGAGGAGAAAGATCATTTGGAAGGACATTAGTACTGGCACGCACGATGGCGATCAACCTTCTGTCATTGGTGGCAGCGAGCACTCAACAGGGAGCAAAGAAGACACATCGCCTCTAACACTATACATGGAGTTGTATGCTGTTGATGATCCAGAAGGAGTTACTTGGGACGTGCTCCAAAAAGAGCTTGAGATCCAAGCATCCGTCAATCAGAACACGACCTTTCCCGGCTCTCCCAACGACCGGCTGGCACTGAACCACTTTCGTGACCAGTCACAACGCTGGCGGAGCATTGCAGAGATGCATCTAAAATTGGTTGTGGAGTCGACCACGGCATTTACAGAATTAGCCTTGGGCCACATCACTGGCGGCGACGAGAGGACTCGTGATGCCTTGCTACGCGAATGTTTCGATCCTTTTTTCGAAGAGCGTTCTTCTCGCCTCCAGGAGAAATTGGACGAGCTCCTGCTGCACTATAGGCGCGGGGAGGCCCTCACCCTTGAGACCGAATTCATCCGGGCACTGTCCGCCAAGGAAAAGCGGCGACTTGCTCGGCAAGTGAAGAATGTTCTGGCCACAGAGCGTGGCCCCTGGTTCACCGACAAGTCCAAGGAGAAACTTTCGAGTGAAGAGGTCGAAAAGATTGTACTAATGGCGCTGGAGAGTCAATCAAGTCAATTTGGTCTGCAAAAGGTAGTCGATATGGCTACGGTCTATTACGAAGTCAGTAACGAAGAGGGCTTATAAGTCCATATTGGGTTTGAAAACCTATTCCGGATCGCTAACAAGGTTTGACAGATGTCCTTGAGAACATTCAAGGAAAATGTCATTGTACTTGCAGTGGAGAACTGCTTGATCTCCCAGCTTCCGTCCCTCCTGACGTCGTCTATGATCCACGAGCTGGACGAAGACACACTGGAGACTCTGGCAGCCGAATCGCCAGAAGTTCGACAGGAACGCGCCGAAATCGAAAGGGATATCCAAATACTAACCGAGGGACTGCGCATTTGTAAGAGACATCGACCAATAGAATCGACAGGTAAGTTACATCTTACTTCATATTGTTCACATCAGATACACCAAGTATTGCTCTGTCAGGCCAACTGATGAAGCATCTGTATTTGCAAATCTAGCCCACACGCCCTATATACCGAGTCGTGCCACTCCAGCAAAAATGAATGGAAGATCAGCTTCCAACAATCCACTGCCCGGTAAGCCTACTGCCGTTCAAAATCAAGCACTATACCCAACAAAGATTGCCCAGTGAAGTCGCCTGAATTGCTTCTAATTGAACTTTGAGCCACAGAGGCGCTGTTCGGCCAAGCAAGCCTAACTTCTAAGAATCCAGCTTCCCTCTTCGATACGCAGGCTAAGACGACTCTCTCCAATCATGCCTTCTCCGGGCACTCTAGCGAGCCTTTTCGACAGAGCGTTGTTGCATCTGCAGCAGCTATCAAGCCCGAATTTACTGGCTTTAATAACGGGCCCACTCCGTTCACCTTCTCTGCCCAAAAGTCCAAAGGGGGGTTCTACATTGGCACCGCTGAATCTAACGCTTCTTAGGGCAACAGTATGGTCAATGGAAGCACTGGTTCTACTGAATCCAGAATTGTTGGACGTAAACCCAACAGTGGTTAGGATACAGCAAGCTTTAGCAACACCCTACCCAAAAAGTCCTAGCCGTGTCTGAAAGCACGGCGCCATCAGGCCCGCATGTTTCCATATTTGGACCCTTGTACGCAATTCGTACCGGCTGAGCTCTAGCTTCTGGATCATTATTAGCGACTAATGATGACTCAAATGGGCTGTTTGGATCGGTTTGAGATGCTTTGGACTTTTGAGTAGATTGAATGGGTAGGCGCAAAGGGTCAGTGTGCGAGTAATGTATTCAACTCAAATTGAGCACCTTCAGAGGGACAGCTAAAACCGTACTTTGTTATGTAGTTTTGTCTCTAATCCTCTTTTGAATTTTGCCTTGATGATACCTCTGACCTTTTGTGTAG
Source organism: Diaporthe humulicola (assembly GCA_038088545.1). Taxonomy (NCBI): domain Eukaryota; kingdom Fungi; phylum Ascomycota; class Sordariomycetes; order Diaporthales; family Diaporthaceae; genus Diaporthe; species Diaporthe humulicola. The sequence goes on from JBBWSL010000018.1 coordinate 13,816, forward strand.
CGCTATCGTTTCGCTACAGTTGAGTTAGAACCATATCCGCCCTTCTTATAGCCAATTTTCGACACTCCAGAATTAAGTACATGGGATATGCGTGGGGGAAGGCCCATTTGGAATAACCGCGGTATTTCTACATGAACAATTGCCGTCCTGAGATGTGAATCAAAGAATGCTCGGACGTCAGGCTAAGGTCTAGAGAAGCTTTAAACAGGCGCGAGGGAATGATGACCTGATACTAGAGGTAAGCGTCACGTTGGAAATGGTTTTGCTAAAACAAGTTGAGAAAATTTGTAAAACTGAAGGCATGAACAGATGATTGGCGGTAGTTTCAGGAGATTTGGAGATATCTTCAAGTATCAGCTGCCAATGCATAGATGAACTGCTCCCCAACAGAGTTCAGCCGGAGAGACTACATTTAGTAGACAGGAATGAACATGATCACGGAAAGATTTACAAACGCTTTTCGCAATTACTAAAACTTGTTTTACCTAAAGTATCTGAAATTGGAATAACATTGGCAAGCTTTTACCTTTGTCTTGCGCATTTCCTAAGCGATTCAACGCCGAATGTTGGCGCATCGGTCCCTTCATTGATGATGTGCTCAACTACGCACTGTCATCCATGCTCCTGCAGTCGCTCCAGTCATATCTGCCCCTGAAAACATTAAAAAGCGACGATAGCGACGATAGTCTCCTTGGACTGCAGCTTGAGAAGGTTTCGCCGCAGCTGAATCATTTTGCCAACGCTTGCAGTTGGCGTGCAGTCTCAAGTGCTACCAATCCTCCCCCAACATCTCCGTTTGAAGAGGCAGTAGACATAGTAATTCCCTCGGACACGAGTCCATACGGTGGATTTCTTGCCACCTCACTAGCAAGGAGCAGTTCGAAGAAGCCACTCTGACCATCCTGGCAAAGTCGTTCAGGAGGTCAGGGGTAACTCATCCTCTGCTGCTTCAGCCTGATTTAATTGGGGTGGTGAAATGAATGGGAAACAGCGAATTTATGTCTCCACGGAACGTTGCATGATTTGTTCTGCAGCTGGCCAGGTAGCAACACATCCGCCCTCTCCTGTGTTGAGTGACTCGCATGCTACAAAGACTATTGAACTACAGAGGAAAACGGATGCACCCATACCTCCGCAGTGTTGATTGGCCCTTAAATAGTGACTCCCAAGGTTCCCGGCCTCAACACAGAGGATAACCTACTACTACGAGTGGCATGATTATAGCTGTATCTCGTGTAACAAGGCCGGGCGGACCACTGTAGCATGCTTTTCTTCGTACTTCCAAGTCTTGCGGCAATCCTCCTCGGTCAGTTGGATGAATTCTCGGGCCAGTCAGTCTAGGATATCTAAACGAGGTGCCAAGCGAACGCCATGTCTGACCGAGGCAGTTTTGACATGCTGTCTTTGGGCAAGAGAGGAAGCTCGCAAGCGTTTGCTTGTTCACATGCGGAGACCACCAGAGGATGCATGCATGCAAATCTCCCAGCACTGCCTCAACACCGCTGCATCTGCATGCTGCACAATGCAGTCACCTCGTTAAGTCCGGGAACTAGGCTACTTCAGTCTGATGCTGCTGTGACCTCCTTGCCCACGCCTGAAAGAACACGTCTGATGTCCTTAATTCGTGGCTGTTCTCGCGGAAAAGGAAATCCCTGGCGCTGGCAGTTACCAGTCAGTTTCGAAATTACGATCAAATGAGACAGCGCCGGTGGCCGTCGGCAACAAAGCTTCTGTGGTGAAGCGTGGGCGATCTCCGATCCAATCATTGTTTTTGGGGCTCACCGCTGGGTTAGATCAGTGTGGTTTGTGTGGCTGGAACACAATTCTCGGCTGACGTTTGTGTGCCTCTTCTGCGACACGTCGGCCACCGCTCACGCCGGTGGCAATAGTAATAGTAATCAATATCTCCTCAATGAGATTGTCGAGCTTGCCGGAACTCTCACGTCTTAAACATCAACCAGCTCGAGGACCACCTCTGTGAAATTTGGCTGACTTCTCCGGACATCATCAACACGAACCACTGCTTGTATCCAGAGATCCAGCGCGCTCCAAACCCCGTCTCCCGCATCTCCCGGAGTGCGCAAAACCCGACTTGGCGCATCGTTGCACCGAAGAATTCTCGCATTGTGCAATGATCACAATCAGCATTCGTGCCACGTATACCGAACAAACCAGCCTGGACGCCTTTTTCAGTCGATTGTTCGGTTACGGAAAGGCCTCGGTTCTGGTAAACTCCATGCCAACAACTCAACATTAGTCAAAGGACTCCACTGACCTGGAATGTGCACATTTAGTGGAAGCGGGGGCGTTTCCATTGTACCCTTCCTAGAAAACTCAGTCCAGTAAGCTGCATGTTTACCAGTCTCCCTCAGTCAACGCTAGAACCGCCACGAAAAGGATTTCACAATGTTTCGAGACGCTAACGCGTTGCAGGCCGAGCAAAAGTTACTAGACAAAACGGTCTACAATGAACACTACCGATGACACGAAAGCACGAGGAGATTGAACAAGTGACGACAGGGGAAAATATAATATGCATGCCCGTCAACGACTTCTTGCGAGTTTCATGACTGCGAATCTATGACAGAGCACCAGCATGTCGAATTTCGCTCGCATATAGATACGGAATTGAATTGCGGTTTTCATCGCTATCATGTGGCAGCAACATTCAAAAAAGTCTATCAGGATCAGCATTTATCTGCATCATGTCGTGTCTTGGAGTTTGCATAGGATGAGAGGATGAATAACGATTGCATAGTCACCTCAATTTCGAAAGAATGAAGTCGCTCAGTCCACCTATGGACTTTTAGTTCACTTACTGATTGATGAGCAAGAAATACAAGGCATGGTGAAAGAACTAGCAATGACTACTGTGGATGTGGAGAAAAAGCTCGATAATCGAAAAATCACTTAGAAGACAAACGACAACGATTTTCGTGTGTAAACCAGGCCCAGAATTCAAAGGCAGTATAGAACCACACGTATAAGTAACAACAGCTTGTACCAGGCTTGACTATTAGGAATTTATCACGCCTCTTAATGATTAGTATTAAAGCGAAAGGCCCATTGTGTAGAAGTCTCCCATTTGCAATGACCAATTAAACTGCAATCATTCAGTGGCATACAATCACTCTGTAGAACTATCTAGGCAGTCGTCGTTGTGTAGTCTATACTGTGGCAGCCCATCCATGGATGGCACCATTTTGTCTTGCAGAGCTACTTGAGTATGTAGGTATTTTATGGGGTTTAATTTGGCGTCAATACCTCCAAAATGAGGAAATATGCCCTTTTTCTGACCGGCATACGCTCATAATCACCTCTTTTGAATTCGGTCATGCAATTTTCCGCTGTAGAGAAACGTGTCTATATCTTGCTCATCACTTCAATGTCACTTTAATACACACTTCTACCTAGGTGCAATCGAAAAGGGCCTTGAAGTGACGAAGAAGAAGAGATGACCTGATCCAATACCAAGATAGGCAGGCCGAACGATCGGGAAAAAGTGTTTCCCCAAGCCCATGGGTTGGCGTGTGGCATGGTCGACGAGAACATTAAAGGTTGCGAGCCACACATATACGTGTGTACATACCACTGGCTCATGTTGTAACGCGAGCTGCATGTAACGGCGGCACGGGGACTCCTCTTTTAAGGTCGGTGTCCGGCCCACACACTTCCTAATGCAGGTGTAAGCACACCATCCCTCTGCAGGTGTGTTACGAAGTCCTCCTCATCAACTACACTTTACCCGGTATCGTGCATGAGCCAAGACATTTCATACTGAGAATGGACTTGCTCGCTTATCGTGGTGTCGAACAGGGGGGAAAGAACCGGGGCAGATATCTGGGGGGTCGTCCAGACACTGAAAGATGAGGCTCTGCTGGATGACTGTAGCGAGCCGGCGGGACATCTTCATCGAAATGGTGATACAGCTGATTTAGCCCCTCTCATGGTACAGATCGACGGTTTCCATTCGCCGGGTTTTGTGGCTTGCATGACAACCGCACGGTGGAAAGCCACCGAGGAGGTGGTATCGACAGCAAGTAGCCGGACTGGCCCTGACAGGCCGATGGGGTTATTATACTGCTTGCCGAAGATAAATACGCCTATATATTACTTTCTGGTGGCCTACAGCCCGGGCTCACCTCTTGCAACCTTTCCGAATGCCGTGTGCAGACAAAGGTCTTCAACAATACCCATTTCATCTTCCTGCGCGGGAACCGACGCTGAGCGCCGTCGCGCCTGTACCCTTAATTGAACGGTTATGACAGCATGTCTAGCATCCCCAGTATAACGATTCACGGGGATTTCGACTACCCACAGGCGAGCACCGGGGAGCACAACTGGAATATGACAAATGACAACTTCTCAAGCCCAGCACCACCTTTCAACACTGGAGGGTCTCAGAGCTTCGAAGACAATCTCTGGCAAAACGCTGTTCAGCATGCGAACAGTGGAACTCCGTCATTCTGGCCTCCGAGCATCTGGAGAAGGATGGTCACGAAACAGGCAATCGCAAATGAGATTCTGGAATCCTGCCAAAACAAATACGACCGAGGACAAGCTGAACACATTGCAGAACGGGTGTGGCACGACAAGTCAGGAGAGTGCGTACAGATTTTCGTTATTCTCACGCTCTTAGACAAGGTCGAATTGCTCGTGGAACACATCCTTAGATGCCAACAAGGTGTGCGTGACCATGACCTTCCCCTGATACTGAAGAAACAGTATGGGAGCCACAGTGGCAAACTCTGCCGACGACTCTCTGAAACACCAGCATGTTGCTTTTCTCATTTGAGGCCTGCAATCCTGGAGCAGTTTGAGATGTTCCAGAGACGCCTCATGGTACCTGTGTTCAGGTTGGAAAGAAGGAATAACGCTCTCATCCACCTGAATTTGGATTCCAAAGACATTTTGCCGTGGTGTGAGGAAGCAGAAGTTCCACCAGTCAGTGCGATGTCCGGTGGGGAGGGGACCGTGATCAGAGTGCAGATTCATCCGAGTTGTCATGAATTCCATGACACACTGAGAGCAGTACGTGTTGTATTTCTTTGAGATCATCGTCGCTGCTGACCTTTCTGGTCATAGATCAATGTCGCCAGCGGAATATTCGCCGTAAAGAGACTGCGTCAGAGAACGTTTAACAAATTCAGGGACGAGGTCAATGCATTGAGGAGATTCAACGGGAAGGTTCATCCACACCTTGTCACCCTTCTGGCGACTTTCACGCAAGCAGACTACTACCACATGATCTTTCCGTGGGCAGAATGTGACCTCGATATGTACTGGGAGAACAACCCGCACCCAGATATACGCGACGCTGGAATGGTTCGCTGGCTTTCGCGACAATGCCTCGGTATCATGGAAGCGGTGAGCGTTATACACAACCCGAGCCATCTCACCTCAGACAAGAAGTTCGGGAGGCATGGAGACATCAAGGCGGAGAACATACTCTGGTTCAAATCCCGGCCAGGTGACCCTAATGATCGTGGTATTCTCGTGATATCCGACTTGGGCCTCACAGCGATCAACAGTGACAAGAGTCGTTCGATGCAGCCAAACACAGGTTTGAAGATGACACCATCATACAGACCTCCTGAATGCGACGTCAGCAACGGGAAAATCTCGAGAGCTTTCGACATATGGACGCTGGGCTGCCTCTATCTTGAACTGGCATGCTGGCTGTTGAGAGGATACGCGGGGAAGTGCCAGTTTGATGACGACCGAACAACGCCATCCATATTTGGAACCAGGACAAATATATACTTCGATATCGAAGAGCGGAAGCATACCGCACCAGGAATGTTCGTATTTAAGGTAAAGGACGTTGTGTCCAGGGTAGGTGCAGCCCCTGTGCTTCGCCAAAACTTTTACTAACTACAAGCCTAGACCATAAGTGAGCTTCATGGAAGCCCAAATTGCTCACAGTGGGTGCATGATCTACTGGACCTGATAGAAAACGACATGTTAGTGGTACTATCAAAGACATGCAAACGCAAGACGTCCCAGGAGTTGCTGAACATGATACGAACGATGGACCACAAGGTTCACTCGGACGTGGGATACAGCACAAGCCCAGCCCCTCAGAACAGAACTCCCTTCTGGAGACCACATGTTGGGGTTGTTGCAGAGTTGAACGAAGCAGCGAGGAAGCATGTTGATGACAACGGGGTCCGCACACATGAATCTGACGGACGGCCGCTGCAGCAGTGGGACGACCCGGCGCGACTGGGTTGATAAGAGGTCCATGGCTCTCGCAGAGTTGACGTCGCAAGCCTTCTGGGGAGCCAAACAGCTCCTATCCTAGGGAAATGCAAGAAGCTGGCCTTGTCAGAAGACGTTGGATATTCGACAATCCGTGATGGAAATGGTTGAGAAAGCTAGGTCTTCACTTTCTCCAGTGTGTTCTTTTGGGGATTTATTGGTTGTTGATTTGCAGTTACTGTTATGGAGGATTGCAATCTGTTTTGCCATGGTAATTCTAGCGTCTGAGTTCCGAGTTGAGGAAATGACCGCTGGTTGACGAGGTCATATGCCTCGGCACCAGGCAGGCCTGAAGAGGCCTCAAGTGGGGCTGGCGACGCCTTCCGTCTGCTGGAGCCTTTTTGATGAAAGCAAGGGATATAAACATCTCAAAGATGTTTTCTCGTGTATCCCAAATAAGTCTGTCTCTTCTACCGCAATTCCGAGAGCTGCATGGAATCGAAGACTGATGGTGTCAGTCGCTCGGGTAAGGAAATAGCCTCTACGTTGACGGCCGGATATCACCATCCGGGATGCGGGGGGTAATTGACGACATCCCGTACCGCTACCCGGCTTCGGAGCATCTGAGTAATAGACAATCGACACCATCTCTCATTATTAATATTCAAGATCTGCCTTTGCGGCAAAGTGTTAACACAGTTCAATTACATACCAGTCTCAGTCCCAGATTCAGTGCAAGAACCACCAGCCGACCAACATGGCAGGGCCTCTCAAAGTAGCCGTGCTGGATGACTACTTCGGCTTCGCCGGGCCCATCTTTCAGAAGCTCGATCCCAGCAAATTTGAAGTGACCATCTTCAAGGACACGCTGCTCCCATACAATCACGCAAAGACTCATCAAGATGAGAAAGACAAGCTAGCAAAGCGGCTTGAGCCGTTCCCGATCATCTGTGAGCGACCCCAGGCCCGCACCACAGCGCCGGAGACTGACCAGCACCAGGCACGATGAGAGAGCGCACCCCGTTCCCCAGGGAGCTCATCTCTCGCCTACCAAGCCTTAAGCTCCTCCTCACGACCGGCACGCGCAACAAGGGCCTGGACCTGGACGCCTTCAAAGACCACGGCATCCCTGTTGCGGGGGCGGTGAGCTCTGGCGACAGCACGACACAGCACTGCGTTGCACTGATACTCGCGCTGGCTCGAAACATCGTGCCGGATGATCGATCCGTCAAAATGGGCGGGTGGCAGACCGGGGTGGCTGTGAGGCTGTCAGGGGCAGTCCTCGGGGTGGTCGGGCTGGGCCGGCTGGGCGTCGCTGTTGCAAAGATCATGCACACCGCATTCGGTATGAAGGTAATCGCATGGAGCACCAACCTGACGCAGGACAAGGCGGACGATCAGGCTAGAGAGGCCGGCCTCCCTGTTGAAGGCGAGGATGGGGAGAAGACGTTCAGGGTGGTGAGCAAGGAGGACCTGTACAAGCAGTCGGACGTGGTGAGCGTGCACGTGGTGCTGTCGGACCGGTCGCGGGGGATGATCACGAAGAAGGAGCTGGAGCTAATGAAGCCCGAGGCATTGTTTGTTAACACATCTAGAGGGCCTCTGGTAGTGGACAAGGATCTGCAGGATGTACTGGAGGAGGGCAAGATCCGGGCTGCGGCGATGGACGTGTTCGAGCTGGAGCCGTTGCCGCTGGACAGCCGCTGGCGGACGACGAGGTGGGGAGAGGACGGGAGGGCCCAGGTGCTCCTGACGCCTCACACTGGGTACGCCGAGAAAGAGACGCTTGCAAAGTGGTATGAGGAGCAGGTTGCAAATATCCTCAGGTGGGAGAAGGGAGAGCCGCTGGCCCACGTCATGGCCTGATCAGCTGAGCGGGTGGACAAGGCAGTAGTGGATTGACTGATTGATGCAAATAAAAGCCAGACCATCCGTGGTGTGTGCATCCCCAGCGGCCTGAAATGCACCTGGAATCAAACACACCTACCATCTGCACTTGGTGCCTTCCCATTAGCGTCAAAGGCACGTACGTACCTATCCTCCCAGCCTTTGTTTACTTCCACCTGACACGCACCTGCCTGCCTTCCTCCTTCTCTGCCTGCAAGAGTGCCTTATTTGTATCAAGTCTGTCAATCGCGACGGTCGACACATCACCATAACGCGCCGCGCCCGCCTCTGTTTGGCAAATCTGTCAGTCACAACGAGTCACCCCCTGTTTGCCCGCACATTGCTCCTCTCCCGACATGCCTGGGAATTCACCCTTTTCGTTGTAGACCCTCCCCTCCACTGTCCTCTTGGCTACCAACGGACCCTGAAGCGTCTTCTCCATAGTGGTTGCATCGTTGTTGTTGTGGCTGTTTTTGTTGGATTTACGCCCTGTGTGACTGACACGCCTTCCGAATGCCCACAGACATCATTGAAAGCCTGCTCGCCGAGATGAGCAGGACGGGGTCTTCAGAAATGTTGCCTCCCAAGGTGGAGTCTGGCGAAGCACCAAGTCTTGGTCAGTATCTCCTCTTCTCTGGGCCTGACCTGACATCCCCAGCAGGATCATCACTGACCTACTCCAAAGACATCCCGCCCTTCCCAAGCTACTCCATCGAACCCGAAGCAGGTCCTGTCACAAGCAACCCGACCAGATACACATTCCCAAGGTCGTTCACTGGTGGCCCCGTCCCAGCCCCAGGAACCCCCCAAGACCGTTTTGCTGCTGTTTTGGGTCACCCTCGTTACAGTTCCGTGCCCACGCCTTTGATGGGCATGGGCTTGAGCACGAACCAGCCTTTCCCAGCTCCCCCACATCAGCAGCCTACGGCATTCAACATGCATCTGGCTGCTCCAGGTGTTGATACTCCTGGAGCCCTCCCCACGCCCCAGCCCATCGCCAGCTTTGTTCCACTCGCCCTGCGCAAGCCGCATGCAGGGTCAACTGGGAGGTACGAAAACAATGGTGGGGGCCGAGGCCCGACTTTACCTGAACGTGGCGCGCCAGTGACAACTTGGTAAGTGATTCTACCGGGGGTTAAGACCCTCCCCGGCCGGCCTGGAGGGAGGCTTGTCGTAAGGCGTGTTACATGGGAGCTCATGCATCCATATCTGCTGCTTCTTCCGTGGACCCACGTGCATTTAAGTTGCTGAGACCGTCCTAGGCTGAGCTTCGAGTGCCAACGACGCCATTTCAATCCCGAGTTCAAGACCAAGGAAACTGTCACCAAGGATGGAAGAACGAAGTACCAGTCCACGGTGGTTGTGAAGGACATTGTTATCGATAGCAATACCTTTTTTGATGACCCTGCAGCCGCGAAGGCGCACATCGCCGACAAGGCCCTCAAGTTCATACGTCGAGAGTGGCCCAGGAACGGATTGTCCGGCGGCACCCCCGGACCGGCCGCTGTCAAGGATCAGGTGGAACATCTTGGCCGGCGCCAGGAGGAGCTGAGGCAGATGCTCAAGCAGCGTCACCAGGCCAAGAGCGGAGAGCCGCGACAGAACAGCCCTCCAGTGTCCTCGGGCGTGGACATGGCAGATCCTGCCCAAGCACAAGCCTTTGTGGAAGGCTTCAAGGTCGGCCGGCTGGCAGGTATGCGGGAAGCTGCGGGAAGTGGCTCCTCGCCGCCCAGCATCCCGCATTCACGCCACCGATCTCGGTCTCCAGGTGGTGGCCGAAGCAGCTCACAGAGCAAGGGAGACGAGCACTACCGGAAGCGTTCCCCGATTCGTGATGCCACCAAGACAAGACGCGGCGCGCCTTCACCCCCGCGCTACTTTGACGGCAGTCGCCATGGTATGTAACTCCAAGCAGTCTTTCTCAACCAGGCCTCCTTAGCAGCTCGTGCTCTCCAGGCAGACTACAGACCGCTTGGGTCTTCTCAAAGTTTCTTTGCTGACCAATGGCACTCGGCAGACGCCCGCCTGCCCTCGACCGACAGATACCGACCTCGCAGCTCTCCTTCCAAGATTTGAAGGGCTCTGGTGTTGTCCGACGAAGTGTTTGACGCCCTTTGAGTGCATAGATGCATAGGCAAATTCATGGTCCGGCTTCGCGGCGAACACAAATTGTTTTGTTGATGTGTCCCGTGCCCCGTCAGTTAGTCTACTGGCTGCCAATCAAGCCTTGCTGGCCAGAATAGAAGGTAAACGATTCTCATTGCGTGGGGAATAATAGTTTCTGGTTCTTGACTGACTTCAGCCAGATTTCAGCACAGTGGACTTACCAGAAGATCAAGCAGGGAACCCGCAAAGCTCAGGCTCAAAGAACCATTCGTGGTAGAGCCAGAAGCATGCTAGATCCCTTGAGCTTATCACCATCGTTCTTGAATTATTTCATTGAGCTTTTTTGGCCAGTTGCATGCCTGCGAAAGAAATTTGAATACTCCTTGAAACGAGCCGAGGTGGTCGATTGGAGGATGTGACTGTACTTGATGGAATCGGCTTGTTGCATTGAAACTGTCGACGAGGGAGTTTGGCTGCCATCTTTAGCGAATGTCCAGACCGGGAAGGTCTGAAGAAGAAACCCTGTGTCAGCATGCAACTTGAATCCATTGGATTCTGGTTACCATTCCGGGCAGGCTTCTCTGTAATCACATTCAATTCACAAAGGAGTTTCGGATGAGCTTGGCTGTAGTGTTTGTTGATTTCGAGCACAGATAATTCTGTTGAGACGATATCGAGTCTTTCAGCCATGATGTTGCCTTATGTATACTCACGCTTGCAGTAACTGTGTTCATCATTTTCCTCAGCTCATGAAGCGCAATGCCTCAGAGGCGACTTGGCATCCTCGCTCCTCCGTCCAACCTAATGACGCAACCGTTCAGCATGACGTTCTCAATGACATGCTTCGCCAGCGCCGCAAACTCAGCGGCCGTGCCGCCTCGCTTAGGAAACTCCATAGCTTTCTCCAGGCTCGTCCGGACCTTGTCGCTCAGGACGCTGGTCATGGCTGTCTCAAAGGTACCCGGGGCGATGGTGACGACGCGGATGCCATGCCGCGAAAGGTCTCTCGTCATTGGGAGAGTCATGGACGCCACTGCGCCCTTAGAGGCCGCGTACGAGACCTGGCCCATCTGCCCATCAAACGCGGCGGCGGATGACACCATGATGACCACGCCATGCTCCTTGTCGCCCGAGGGGGTGACGGAGGGCGGGGACTGTGACAGGTGCGGGAGGAACTGCCGCACCAGGTCGACGGTGCCGCGCAGGTTGATGGAGAGAACGAAGTCCAGCGACTGCAGGCTGAGGGGCCGGTTCTTGCCGTCGAGGATCTGAGTGCTGCGTCAGCTGGAGTTGTGTACACGGCGCTGCGTGAAGGGTGGGACTCATCATACCAGTGCCGGATTCCCAACGCCAGCGGCAGGGATGATCCCGCCCAGCGGCTTGCCCGTCTCGTGAACCCACTCGGCCGTGCCCTTGACGGCGGCGGCGATGCTCTCCGTGTCGGTGACGTCGACGGAGAAGAACTTGGCCCGCGCCGGCCCGCCCAGCTGCTTCACCAGCTCGGCGCCGGCGTCCTCGTTGAGGTCGAGGATGGCTATGTTCCCGCCCTCGTTGTTGAGCTCCACGGCTGTTGCGCGGCCGAGGCCGGACGCCCTGTTTCGTGGTGGCGGTTTGTGTCAGCGAACATGAACGTGAGCCAGGGGCGGGACGGGGTCGGGAGTCGGCCAGTCTTGCATGTGATCGGCCGTGGGAGCGAGCCTAGGTGTGTTCTCCGTTGGTGCGCCGGGGATGTTTTTGATGAGACCACTTACCCGCCTGATATCACGAATGTGCGGCCCGAGATCTTCATCGTGACGACTGAGGTATTCGCGTTGTGAGGTGTGGGCAGACGGTCCGCGAGTGCTGCCTCGATGTATCTGTCCCTCCCGTCTCACTGGCCAGTTCAGGGCCGAGCTGGCAGATCCGTGAGCCTCGGCCCAGCTTCTGCCAACCCGACCACAGGCTTACCTCATCACCTGGAAACACAAATGAATACTGCATGCTTGGGTCTCAACAATTTGTTGGTTCCTCGATACATCGCAAAAATAGAGTGAATACTCAGGACTGTGGCGGCAGACCAAATCTAGAAGAGCAAAACAGTAGAGCCCTGGCGGGTCACCCACCTCCCAGACCCCCAGCCCGATGCAGCTATAACATGCTTCACCCACTGCTGGCGCAGTGGGCGCCAAAATTGCGCAACAGTCTAAATTGCGCCACACAGCAACAATTTGTTTCCCACCCAAATAAGCTGTTTCCCATCCAAATCTAAGTCCAAAGATCTCTACAAACCGGGATCCAAATTATAAAAGACGTAATATTAAAATCATTCATATTGTAACTACTTCCCTTAGCACTTTCAATTAATTCTAATTAGTTTTAGCTCTATCTTACTTATTAAAGCGTTTTAATATATTATTTTAGTGTAAATTAGAGTAGATTAAGTATAAATATTATTATAGCTTTATAAATTCTTATTTAAAATAAAAAAGAAAAATATATTTAAAGTTTTTAAATTAAAATAATCCTTATATACAATTTTAAGAAAGATATATACTATAGTTTCTATAAAATAGATAAATAAAGTTATTTTTTTTAAGATAAAGTTAATATTAAGCTTAAAAGTACTTTAATCTATACTAATTTTACACCTTGAATGCTTAATTCCAAGATTCCCAGGCATGATTTAGGCCGGGCCACCCACATGCATGGGCAGAGAAAAAAAAAGACAAAAAGAAAAGACTAAAATATTTATTAATTTTCAGGTCTTACCCGGGCTCGAACCGGGGATTCGGGAATGCATTTGCAAGCAATTGTCAAAATCCCACGTCCTAACCTCTAGACTATAAGACCGACTTCGGGCAAAATCCGAATTTGTGTCTCATAACTGCAATTTTTGAAAGATGATGAAGCGCATCTTGAGCATTCAGAGAGATGTTGTTGACCATCTTCGACAAATCCAAAATGGATGCGTTCTGGGGTATTTGAAACATGAAAGATAATAACTATAGAAAGCGAAGAATGACGCATACTAATTTCCGCGGTATCTATAATTAAACAAGTTTTCTCTTAATGTTAGGGTCACTGTACTTTGCTGTGAACTAGTGGTTGTGGCTACTGAAACAGCCTTAGGACAGACTGTATTAGCCTGGGCTTCTCAAAATTTACTGCCTGACTATAGACAATGCAATATGCGTTGTCCTCCTATGGGCTGTCCTCCTGTGAGTTATCCTCCCACGGGTTGTACTCTCATGGGTTGTCCTCGTATGGGTTATCCTTCCATAGGTTATCCTCCCATAGAACATCCTCCTATAGGAGAACCTCCTATGGGATAATCTCTACAGGACAGTAAGTCTGCAGTAAATAAGCAATCAGATAACGTCTAGAGTATCAGAATTGGTATACCACCTCCATTTCGAGTCATATCCCACTTTAGGTCATATCTCCTATCCAGTTATACCTGCGAACAAGCCACTCACATTTTATATGCCGATCTGGAATTTCTTCAAACTCGTATTGCTTCAATCGAGTGTGTAGGTTTCTTGAAAAAAGACCTCTTCGCAATGCAGCATATCTCGACAAATTGGGACAAGCTTTCTACCATGTGGTTGACATCCCCGAGACAATGTTGCTTCTCTGATTCGCACAATATTCATTTGCCATTGTAGTATTATTTGGCTACCTCAAATTGAGTGCTGACTTGCAATAAGATGCAGTTCTCTGGGCGCAACGTGGATAGACACACTCTTTCCTAATTAATTCTCCCATCTCTACTCATATGTTCAGCTAGGCCCTGAGTGTGGCGGGTTTCTCGCTATATGAAGTCAGTAGGGAAAATTGACAAGGAAGAGTCTGCGCCATCTGGCAACATACGCGCAAATATTATAACACCCATGCTCGTGCACATCGGTCTTGCAGTACAGGTTCGGCTGCGCGCAGCATGACGTGTCTCCCGCTCCACCACAGCAGTCTTCCGAGGACGTCAGCAACGACTAAGAGCAAAATAGTACTTGAAGACAAGAGAAGAGAGTGAAGAAAAGAGGAGAGAGTGAAGGCTATGTATGGAAGGAGAGAAAATGCCACACTTACTTCCTAGTCCGCGGCAGATTTGAGCCGAAGTACCCATGGCCATCAGGGCAGACACGAAAATTGTGATAAAACGCATCTTGGCGGAACCTTCGTTGCTAGTAGGATCGTTTTGTAAAGAAGAGGTTAGCCAGAACTGAAGTTTGGTTCGGCAATGTATGAAGATCTGGTTTCCTAGATACTTGTGCACTTTTTCCTTACCGCGACTGACCTTGCATTTTATACAAAGTGATTTGACTACGCGAAGTGGTCTGCAAGAAACTATAGCTATGGATACAATAGCATTGCCTCGTATTTCGTCAAATGCCAAGTCCTAGACTTAGGGCCTATACGTCTCAATGAGGCAGGCAACTGAATAAGCTCGGCTTAGTCCGTTGTTATGATATAAGCTTTTTCAGGGCCACCTGCATCAATGCAACGCTCGTCCACGGCGCCAAATATTTACTCACCATGAACTGACTGAACGTGAGAGCCTTTAGTGACGGAACATCGATATATTAGAATGTAACAATGACTGCCTGCAATGTATCTATGGAACACTTGGCCGACCGTGATTCTGCCGGTGCTTACAAACCAGAGTCCCCTTCGCCATCAGCATCATGTGTTTGCAAAAGTCAACCCTCTTTGATGTCCTCGCCCCAGCTGCCCCGCGATCATCTAAGCAGTGCCACCTTCCAGGATAGGTCATATCTGACACATTCCACGGGATAGTGGGCAACTCTGCTCACGCCTGCCTTCTTGGCTCGCCGATTAGCAGTTCTTTTCAGCCACGCAGGGGTCCTCGTAATCATCGTCATCGTCACCATCATTCCACGGGAAGGCGTTGAAGACGATCTCAGTGCAGTCAGTCAGCTTTGTGAAATCGTTCTCCAGGACGATCAGCTTCTTCCATCTGCGACCATGTCAGTATCATTTCAGCCTGAGTGGACTCGGGCCTGGAATGTTTAGGGGTTGGTGGTGAGGGTTATTCTAGAGAGGGAGAGAGTGTAAGAGTGCGTAGACATGGTAGAAGAACATACCCATCGACATAATCCTTGTCCCAGGCCTCCTGGCTGGCAGCATAGACGTTCCACGCGTCACGCGTCTCACCGTACTGCGACAGGAAGAAGTCGCTGGGCAGCGTGGTGGGGGCGTAGCCGTCGCGGGTCTCGGTGTAGTAGGTCCAGGAGTCAAGCTTGCCGACGCTGGAGTCAAATGGCACGCCAGTGTGGTTCTTGCCCGCGCTGTGCGCGCCGACCAGGGCGACGAGCTCGTCGGACGTGAACCCCCTGCGGCTGAAGACATCGATCAGCTGCGGGGCCGACAGGATCGGCGGGGGCAGCTGGCCCGGCTGGGCAGCCGTCGGGTTGTCCGTACGCCCGGTGTAGAAGGGCGTGTAGGGACCGTATGGGCAGGCTTTGTTGCCGATGGCTGCGAGGCGTCAGCGTCTTGGTACTATGTTTACTTGAGGTGGATCAGAGGGCTATACTCACCACCAGCCAGGTTGATCAAGTCAGCCACGCTGACCTTGTATCTCGTGGCCACATCTCGGAGTTTGCTGCAGATGGGGATGAGTCTCTCATTGTCGAAGCGAGTGAAACACTCGTCGGTGAGAACGATGGAGCCGTCACAGCCACCTCCCGGGAAGCAGTCGTGGAACGGAAGGCGGATGGCCTGGCGAGCGTAATTGGTGCAGAAGCCGTACTTGTCGATGAATTCGTACTTGAGCTCCTTTGCGATGTAGTTCCACACCTCGGGGCACTTGGGCTCAGCTCTGGCCTCTGGCGCGCCAATGACCCCGGCGGCCAGGAGGAAAGAGATGAGAGCGCCCTTTGCAAACATCTTAGAGAGGATATGAAGACAGGTAAAGAGCTTCACGAGGGATAAAGAACAGGAGAATAACCAAGACCTCAAAGTCTGATGTGGCTCAAACCGTATGTCCCCAACGTGGTACGCCCTTCTGATAGCGAGAGTTCGAAAAGGAGAAAGCAGCACCTTCAGCAGACGCCCCAACCGACGAGGACGTCCCCATCTTAAGGGACCCCCTCATTCAACAATCGCTTGGGCCACCATCAATGACGAGGCATCAATACCCGAGCTTTGCCATCATCGTGATGGTTGCCCCATACCAACTACCCCTCTCGTTCATCAGCTGCCGAATTTCAGCGAGAAACCTCAAGGTCGTAAAGTTCAAGAGCTAGGGCAGCCTATCAGAAGACGAAGGCTGGCTCGCGTGAGGCTGCCGTTGTCCAAGACGAGGCCGTTCATCACTAGCGCTTTCGCTTTGATGATACATAGTCATAGTGTTTACGCGACGCGTTTCGGCGGAAGACGGAGCAGGCTGAACAGCTTGATCGATCGCGAAAGATATTCGACGTCGATATCGAGTACGAGCAATGGGATCGGAGGAATTTGCAATGACGAGGCAAGCTTGCTAATTTAGTCAACAGGATTGGTGCTTCGTTGGGGAAAGAGAGCGGGAATGTTGCAATGGCGACGTTGTGCAAGTGCGTAGCTTGAACGCTCTGAGAGAGACGGCCGGAATCTAAGAAAAATTGAGGCTGCTTGGACGAATCAGAAAACGCATATCACTAAGCTACCCATTTCAAGTTTTTGCTTGTTGTCTGGGACAGACAGGATCAAAGTTGGGAGGAAGACTGGTATCACGAGCTACAGCGGTCTGCATGTGCACGCCGAGAAGAGTTGGTAAAATGCTGAATACGGCAATGAGTATTATCTATGCGCCCAGGTAACTATAACTCGCTTGTTCAAGAGACAAGTGAAAAGGCGAATAAGAAACTGTGTCCCCAGAACCACTTTTCATTCGCCCTTGATTCCGGAAACACCTCGCCCCCGGCGGTTGGACGTTTCTTTGTGTCCGACAAGCTCCGGCTGACACACATGTGCTATTGCTGTTGGTACAATAGCCGACACCAAGAGAGCAGCCCAGAAATTCCAGGTTAGCAGAAGGCTGCAGATTGGCGTCTCTCTGGCTAAGATCTCGGCGGCGGTGTAGTTCTTGTTGTGGTCGGCTGGGGTTTCTCCTGCCCAGACGAGGTAGACGATGTGGCCAACCCACCCGGATGCAATTAGGAGGCCGATAGTCCTCAGCCTCGGGAGTCCAATTCTTCTAGCGCTGTTCCATGAGAAGTTGCAAATATAATCCATGGTGGTGGAAAACAGCAAGTATAGGCCAGTAACAACGAACGTGTCCTGCAGGAGAAACTTGACCCAGTGTGGCAGCGATGCTGGTCCACGGCTGAACACAAGCGATTCTATGGTCTGGTTGTCGTGGAGCTCAACACGGTTCGATTTGACAGAAACTCCAGTCAGAATGGTCCGCCAGGCGGTCATAAATGCAGCGAGTGAGCCCAGAGTGATGCATGTGGTGGTCTTCGTCATGGTAGAGTTGGCGGCTGCTTCAACTACCATTCGCACTAGGTAGCTCTTCAACGCAACGCTAGCTAACGATGAGTATCCGGTAGCAAGGATGAAGACGAACATGACGTATTGGCCAAGGTTGATAATGCTGCAATTCAGGAAAACTGGTGATGTGCGCTCGGGCCCAGTCTGGAGACAGGCCAGGTGGGTGGCATATTGGCTGATAGCCTTGGTGAGTGAGGATCCGAGAAGCAGGCAGTAGAGCATATTCGTCTTGTCAATGGAGCTCTCGAAATTTGGCATCAGGCAAAGCCCTAATGCAGCGATAGCGAGGTCGCACTGCATGTATAAGAGAGACGCCCAGTGCCATCGGTCAAAGACGTGCAAAACTCCTGCAAGCAGTCTGGAGCCGACGAGACCAACAATCCCTGTCAACAGCGAAGTCCACATGAGGTTGACAAGTTCTGTTGTTCCGATAGGCTGGCGCCCTTCCGTGTTCCAAGAATAGAGAACGACGGACGAAACTTGGATGCTCATGAATGACAGGCCAGCGAGCAAGGTGGTGGACGTGATGTTGAGGCTGTCTCCGACTTGGACTCTGAACACACCCGATTTCTCGACCTGTAAAACGCCACATCTCTTCAGGCGAAGGTAAGAGATCCGGAAGATGTACACCAGGTGGAACACATTGGCCATGGCGATGGCAAATGCTGGTCCAGACTGGAGACCGCCGGCAGGGATCATGGCCAGGGCGGCAATGGTGGTGGGGGCGCGAGTGACGAAGAGGAACAGCGTGCCGTAGAAGGTGAGATACCAGTCCAAGTTTTGGCGTGTCTGTAGGTATCCGGCCCGCTTGAGGACATTGCGAAAGCTGTATGGGATTTCGGACCACAAAGCGGCGAAGGAAAGGTCAAGGCCTCGCCGAGATATCTTGAACTTGGCGATCATGCTCATGCCGAGGAGGGACAAGAGGTGATGAATGACCAACTCGGGGACGTGCAGATAGTGAGGCAGCTCTGAGATGTAGATGACTGTCCGTGCAGCCCAACAGAATTGCTGCGAGGGATTCACCGGACGGCGAAAGCCGGCGATGTCGTCTTCCGGAGGTGTCTTCCACACAGCCAATCCGCATCCGATCAGGGGGATGGGCTTGACCATGAGACCGAGCAGCATCCCGAAGAAAAACAGATATTCTTCATAGTTGCCGCGGAGTCTGTTGTAGAAATCGGGGCTCCACCATCTCACTATCCGATCAACAGTAAGACGGTATAAGTACCAAGCAGAGAGCCCGGTGAGGAGAGGTAGGAAGGGGACGTCCTCTCGTGGGAAGTCAAGTTCACCCATGGTCTTTCACGAGGCTATAGGCACCCGGCTGTAAGTGATTCGAGTGTGCAGTTGATTTGATGTAGTAAATCTGCTGATGAGGCGCCGGCCAAAAAGAATCTAATGAATGGAGATTCTGAAAGCTGACAATTTGCGACGGCAGGACGTATTTATGTTTGTGATTGAGGTGCTGCCGTCTACCTTTTCGACTTCATGAATCAGTTCCCTGACCACGGTCAAGGCCCATTCCTGGCAAGATTGGATGTTCCTTCCACACCTGGTTTCGCGGCTTCCTCATCCTGTCCTAGCTGATCCCGCAAGGCACGAATTGGGACAGACCTGATATTGGTCCGAGACTTGCAAACCAGCGTCAAAATTGATCAGATTCAACATTTTGGACCAAACCCACGCCTTCCTACACTTGCAAGCCGTAACTACTTACTAGGCAATGACCGCGGAGGACGGATGAAATGTTAGCGCCGCCGCGGAGGTATAAGCCGGCACAAGACCATGCGTACACAGCAAGCGGTGTCCACGATGGATCGAAATCTAATTTGTGAAGGTACGTAAGTTTTCAGAAGGTGCCGCCATTATGGAAAGGTTTGTTTTGCTCCGCCACACACCGATGGCAGATCATGTTTCGTGCCATTGAATTGACATGTGGTGCTTCAACACCGAGGATATCATCCATGGATGGGCTGCTTTGGGTTAATATCGCCGATGGGGTCTGTTCCTTCCTTCTCAGAGTTTTGAAGTTGTACTCCGTGCCAGGTGGAAGCCGCCTCCTGTCGAAGTCCACGAAGATATCTAGATAGGGGAAGGACCGTATCAACACAGTGGGATGACCACACACCAGTACTGACTGGACCCTTACACATGCGCGACCAGAAACAGCCTCACTTCGTACACTCTCGTTTTTGAATGGATCGACGGCTCCGGTGATTTATAAGTACTGCTTCCTGTATTTACATCACTAATCTTTGTACTCACACGGTCTTGCACGCCTCTCTTTCTTGATAGAAGCGGCGTCCGCTACCTTCATACAATACTCTCACTTGAAATGTCCAAGACCACCGATGGTTCAGACCTACCAGTGCGAGAACGCGTCTCACTGGAAGGGTACCTAGAGTACTCTGAGCCGGTCTCGCTCCAGACGACTATAACTATAAGAAGCATTGCGTCGCCAACGTCCCATGGCGATGAGGCGAGCTCTGGTGCCCCGGACACCGGGGCTCCAACCCCAACGGACCAGACTGACCAGGAACAGAATTCCATACGAAACCTCCCAGTATGGAAGAAACGAAGCCTGTTCGCCGGCTCCTGTTGCCTGCAGTTCCTGCTCCAATTCGACGTCGCCGCAGTGGCCGTGACCATCCCCGTGAGTCGACTACTTTCCCGGCCTCTCTTCCCCCATCCTTCACGGTGCAAGGACTAGAGAGACGCATGCTGGAGGAACCACGCTGACGCATACCCTTCCCACAGAAAATCGCCAAAGATGAGAATGCACCCCAGTACAAGGCCTTCGCCCTGGCGACAGTCTACTGCCTGGCGCAGACAGTCTTCCAGCTTGTGTTCTCGCACGTGTCTCACGCCTTGGGGAGGAAGCTCATGTACCTGGGCGCCGTGATGTTCTACCTCGTCGGCGCCATGATCGGGACCAACAAGGTCCCCGTGGACGCGCTGATCGGTGCGCGCTTCATACAGGGGATCGGGGCGGCGGGCATGTTCACCATGTCGGCCATCGTCATCGTCGACATGACGCAGCCGCGCCAGCGGGCCGGCTGGACCTCGTTATCCCAGGCGCTCGGGGCGTCGGGGAACATTTGCGGGCCGCTGTTTGCTGGCTTAATGTTCACGAGATACCACAAGGATTGGGTGGGTTCTCCCTCTCTGGATCACAATTCTCGACAGACGATTCCGAGCACAGGAAGCTGACATGCAAGGTATCCACAGAATGTCGTCTTTTTCTTTGAGGCAGTCTTCGCCGCTGTCCTCCTCGTGAACCTCTATTTTCTGCTCCCCTGGGATGTCCGCAGCAGACGGGACACACTACGCCAGCTCAAGGGCTGCGACTGGATCGGCATGGGCCTCTTCTTCGCGTGCGCCATCCTGATCCTGGTGCCCATCAACATCGGCGGGACCACCTCGCGTACGGAGTGGAAGTCTCCGACCATCCTCGCCCTTTTCTCCGCGGGGTTCATCAGCCTCGCCGCGCTCATCTACCACCAGCGGTACCGGGCGAAGCGGCCCGCGTTTCCCCGTGAGGTCTTCGCGAGCCGTACCACGGCGATCGCGTTCCTCGGCAACGCCGTCTGCGGCATCCTCCTGTTCACGGTGTTCTACACCCTCGTGCTCTTCTGGGAGGGCGTCCGGCAGAAGTCGGAAACGCAGGTGGGGATCGTGCTGCTGTCGGTGACGCTGACGTACCCGGTGGCCTTCGCCATCACCGGCATCGCCATCCGACGCTGGGGGCGCGTGAGGCAAGCGATAGCCGCAGGCGTTTTCCTGTCGGTCCTCAGCCTGGGGCTGATGCAGCTCATGGACGAGAACGGGTCCGAGGCAGCCTTGGTGTTCATCTGCGTGATCGCCGGCGCGGGCTGCGGCGTCTTCGCGCCAGCCATGGTCAACGCCGTCATCGCCACCACGGAGTCGCGCTGGCACTCGCACGCCATCGCGACCCGCTCCCTGGTCTACACGGCCGGCCAGTGCATGGGTGTGTCCCTCGGGATGGCCATCTTCAGCGCAGCCTTCAAGGTCCGCTTGAGCGCGGGCATCGCCCAGCTGGCCCTCAGGGACCCGCAGGAGCTTATGAGCAGGCTCGACGAGCTGCGGAAACTGGCCCCGGGCGGCGAACTAGTCAGCATGTTCGTCGGCGCGCTGAGATGGGTCTGGGCGTTCGCCTGCATTCTGGCCGGTATCACCGGCGTCTTGGCCATCTGGTCGAACTGCCCTGATCTGCCCGAGGATATCACGACGGTGACGGCCGTTGCTGACGAGGAGCCACAACCAAACGGCATCGCGATGTCATCACGCCAATAAGGGAGTAAACATCTATTATGGTTGAAATCTTCAGCTACTCTTCGTACCCCTGAAGTCCCGTTCCTCTTTTACATAGCTTAGGTACTCCGTATAACTTCCGACAATGCCTAAGCAATCTCGCAGTACTCGCCTCCCGCCAGTGTCTAGATCATGCCGAGGTACCGCGTCTCGAAAACAGTGTCCTTAGTAGCGCCGGTGACCCCGATGCTGACGACCTCGCCAGGCACTATGTCCACGAGGTTGTCGTCGAACTTGACGTTGTCATCGTCACATTCCACCGCCAGGCCCTTGATCGGGACCTCGGCGCTGACCTCGACAGCAGTGCCGTCCTTGTTCAGGACAGTCTTGAGCTCCTTGGGCTTCTGCAGGTGCAGGTACTTGAGGGGCTCGGGCCAGTTGACGTATCTAGCCAGCTGCTTGCCCGTCTTCTTGCAGATTGTGTACGCGGCGACCACCGTGCGGGCCTCCTCGCCCTTGCCTGGGTTCTTGACGGGGACCTCTACGGCGAGGATCTCAGTGGACCTGTTCTCCGGCAGCACGATGTCCTTCTTGACCGTTTCGTTGTAGGTCTCCTTGCCTGTCTCAACATCCCAGGCCTTCAGGACCGTGTCGACGGTGACGTCCTCGAGCGTGAGGTTGCTGCCCCAGACCTCGATAACGGTCTTGGTCTCGATGTCGACTCGGGTGTACTTGTCCTTGGGATGCTTATGCTCGCGGCGCGTTATGCCGATGCTCAGAGGCGCCATCTCACGCTTGACAGTGTAGTACGCGTGCTTGGGGCGCAGGTAGTAGTCCACGATGGACCACGAGGTGACAGGCCAGCAGTCGTTGATCTGCCAGACCAGGGCACCGCCGCAGTATTCGCGGCCAGGGCCCTTCCACTGGCGCTTCCAAAGCCGGTAGGCAGACGCCAGGCACTCGGCCTGCATGAGCTGCGTGCAGTAGATGAACTGCTCGATCGGGTCCGGCGCATAGCGGAAGTTTTCCACCAGGTAGAGCGCTATGCGGCGCTCGTGGCCGTCGGCCTTGTTATGGAAGTCGACGGTGCTGGATTGTGGGTAGCGGTCCGGGTCGTCCTTGCCCTTGGGCAGGTAGGCGTCGATTGTCTTGAGGTTGGGAAACGCTTCCATGCCGAACTCGGAAACGAACCGCCCGACGAGCTTGTCGAAATTTTGATATTTCTCTTGAGTTCCGTGCCAGACGTTCCACTGATGCAAGTCGCCCACTGTTGGGTCTGACGTGGGCTTGCCGGCACCCCAAGGGCTGCCAAAGTGGTAGTATGTGTTGGGTATCAGTTCGGAGCAGGCATCGGCGAGGATCTTCTCATAGATGTACCTGGCGGGGAAGTCGGTCTTGAGCCAGGACTCTGCGTCTTTGTTCTCGAAATCGTATGTCAGGTTCTCTGACTCTTGGTATTGGTAGTCCTCGTTGTTGCCGGCCCAGATGACTATGGAAGGGTGGTGTCGCAGCAGCTTGATGTTCTCCTCGGCCTCACGTTTGATGGACTTGAGGATCGAGGGGTGGGCAGGATAGTTGCCACAGCCAAACATGAAGTCCTGCCATACGAGAATGCCGTATTCGTCGCACGCGTCATAGAATGCCTGCTCTTCGTAGATGCCACCGCCCCAGACGCGGATCATGAACTGATTGCCGTCGGCGACGAGCTTGACCCAGTCGTAGTACCGCTGACGGGAGATGCGTGGCAGGAAGTTATCGGCCGGGATCCAGTCGCTTCCGCCACAGTAGATGGGGATGTTGTTGATCTCGAAGAAAAACGACGTGCCAGGCTGTTCCTTCAGGGCCCGCTGGATGAGCTCGGCTCGGCGCAAGCCAATCTTCTTTGTGATATTGTCGATTTCGTCGTCGCCATCGCTGAGCAGCGTGGCCTTGACCGTGTACAGAGGCTGCTTGCCGTAGCGGACAGGGTACCACAGTGAAGGGCTGCTGATGTGAAAGGTCGCCTGGAGGTCGGCGCCTCCTTTGATCGTCTCGGATGCCACACTTTTGCCGTCCAGAGACACGTCGAAGCGGATCTTGTTGGCGGGGCCCTCGACTTCGGCATGCGCGACGACGGTTGCGGTCTTGAGGTCCTTCTCGACAGTGGTATCGAAGTACAGATCCGCGACCCGAGATTCGTAGATCTCGAGGTTGACGGGCCTCCAGGGGCCGCAGGTGTTGAGCACCGGGCCCCAGTCCCAGCCAAACTCATATTGCGCCTTCCGCACGGCCAGTCTCGAGCTGTCGCCGTTCCAGCATCCCCATTTGTGGTCTGGGTGCTTCTCTACCTCTTGCCAGCCCCTCAGGTAAGCGCTGTCAAAGATAATGACCAGCTGGTTCTCGCCCTCCTTGACCGTGGAGGTGACGTCGACCCGCTCAGGCGTGAACATGTTGTCCGACTCAAGGATGGTGGTGTCGTTGAGGACAACCGTGGCGAACGTGTCCAGGCCGTCAAAGGCGAGAACGGCCTTGCTGCTCTTTTCGAGTGCTGGCGACTTGAATGAAGTCCTGTACACCCACTTCTTCTCACCTATCCACTGGACATCGAGCTCGTTCTTGCCAATGTAAGGGTCTGGGATGAGGCCATGGTGCATGAGGTCGAGGTGAACGTTGGTGGGAAACTGGGCGACGGGCAGGAACTTGTCATCGTCCTTGTCGGCCTGCCTGAACTCCCAGTTCTTGTCTACGGGGATGACCTTGGCTGCCATCCTGCCTGACGGGTGGTTTTGTTGTTGAAGGAGGAAGGGTCTCGTAGGAGCAGATGGCAGAGACTCTGGGGCATCAAGCTGAGGGGCTGTATCCCGTGGCGAAGGCGTGAGTCTTGTCATTGCGAGACCTCGGGGGGAATTGTCCCACGATCAGGACAGGAGTTGGCTCTTCTTATACGCCGACGTGGGGAAAGTGACGACCAGGTGGTGTGGTGGTGGTGTTGTTGGAGAAGCTCCAGCATGCACCCCAATTGACTCTCCAAATGCCAGGGGTGCCATGCAGGCTGGTGGGCAGCACCGAAGTACCGTGGTAGGATGGATGCCCACGATGTAGAGGAGACCCCTCATCAAGGCCTATTCCCTGCCCCGCGGTCCTCTCCATGCTGCTGCAGCACGCAGGAACGCGGGGGATGAGCCGCCGAAATTCATGGGTGGTCCGTTACCACACCAGGTTGCGAGCTGGTCGCAAGCCCAGCAACCTTGAATCTCATTTACGAATGTCGGAGATAATCAATCTTAGTCTTGCTGCTCTGAATTTTTAAACTCTAGCACGTGTTTGAGTTCCAACATTGGTCTTCGTGTGTGATGCAGTGAGCAAACAGGCCATGGAAGCTTGGTATTTCTCGGTACGTACTGTTGTTCTATGTAGGCAGACTCGACCGTCTCATCCCCACCAGCAGCTAATCCGTCCTTGGAGGCTCTAAGACCGGAGTGTCGGCCAGCTCTTCCATGACCAGTCTCTGTCCCGCTCTCATCCTCTTGTTCGCGCTCTCCTGGTAGCACCACGTTGACCATGAGTTTCCCGAGGATTTCCCATGTGAAATGCATGCACTGCAACCAGATCTCAACAGTCCATTGACACGAGGCTAGGGAAAAGAACCATCCTGGGCATATGCATGGGTAGGCCCCTCCTGGTGCGTACCTCGGGGCCGCCTGTGCTGTGAGCGGGCGGACGAGCCATCTCCGATCGCCCTCTTCCAGCCTCTGCTTTGCCGTGGGCTGCCGACTACAGGCTCGGGATGTGACCACGGCTGTGCAGCCTCACCTCAACCGTCCCTGCCGTCATCGTTCATGTCGGCCCACTGCTTATCTTCTGTCCGACAGGAGCTAGTTGCTGGCCGAGGCATGTTGTACGTACCGACTCGTAGATACCCTGCACAGCGGTGCGTGTAAAGCCGACATTCCAGTCGTGGAACTGCCCCCACTTAGACCTGACGGGGTGAGGTGGGGGCCATCATCAGGGTGGGTTCATGACAGAAGCAGCCCCTGTTCGGATCGGACTCTCAATCAGTAGACTATTATTATCGAGACCCTGCAGCTCGTGCCGGCTATATTCCACGTGTTTCCTTCACCCGGTAGGTCCGCAGACCCGTCGCCGGCCTGACCTCCTCAAAAACAAAAACAAAAGACGTGAGTGACTGTAGGTACAAGGCAGAACAGCAACGCTCGTGCAACACCCGGCTGTCTCTTCCCCCGGTGTGTATATATGTAGAGAAATTCTTAGTCGTGTGTCCAAAGAGACCCCGTCCCTCAAACGCCGCATGTCTATCTAGTGCCGTGAGCCCAGAACCGCTTCATCCGCTTGAAACAAAAAGGCAGTGGTATCCTGGAAGCAAAATATCAACGTCTCCACAGTACAGAAGATCAGAGCACGGCAGGGGCCTGCCGAGCCTCAGCAGCAGCTCCTCCTGCTCCTCCGGTTGTTCAGCGTGAACACCTCCTCCCACTCCCTCATGCCGCCCATGCCCCACTGGCTCCTGCTCTTGCCCCTGCCCCTCCCCCTCCGCCGGCCGGCCCCGGCCCCGGCCCCGATGTCGTCCGTGGTCAGCGAGCTCTTGATGCTGGCGCCGTCGGTGCTCGCGCCGCTGTGCCACAGCCCGCCGGCGTCGCCGTACTGGATGCCGCTCATGGGGTCGTCCGGGTCGATCTCGCCCAGCTCGATCTTGGTGAGGATCATCCGGGCCAGCCGGCCAAACACCTCGTCGACGCCCTCCCCGTTGAGCGCGCTGACCTCCATCGTCACGGGCACGTTGACGCCGCTCGCCCACCGGCTCGCGTCCGTCGCCGACACCTCGCGGCCCTCGAGCGCGATCGTCGCCCGCTGCTCGTGACCCGTCGTCCCGCCGCTCACGCTGGCGCCGCCCCACGGGTCCCGGTCCCGGTCCATCATGGTCGCCATCGTGCTCCTGCTCGCCGTGCTGCTCACGCTCATGGCCGAGTACGAGGGGAAGCTGCTGCCGACGGCGCCGGCGGGCGCCGTGATGGTGTTGGAGGAGCCGTAGCTGGACGGCGTGGGCGGCGGCATGGACGTGTCGACGAGGGCGTTGCTGTCGGCGAGGTCGAGCTTGTTGCCCGCGAGCACGAGGGTCAGGTTCGGCGAGGCGAGGGCGCGCGCGTCGTTGAGGAAGGGCTGCAGCGAGTTGAAGGATGCGTGGGATGTGATGTCGTAGACGAGGATGGCGCCCGCGGCGCCGCGGTAGTAGGACCGAGACACGGACCGGAAGCGCTCGGTGCCGGCAGTGTCCCAGAGCTGTATTTTCCGGGTTGGATCGTCAGCGACGCTTCGGCCAGCGCGGGATGAGGGCCTGGCAGGGGCCTGTGCCTGCTGGAGGGTGGGACGGTTGTGCGCTCTTACCTGTAGCTTTATCCGTTTCCTCCTTGCGCCTGTGCCGACTTTGATGATCTTGGTCGCGAACTCGACGCCGATGGTCTGTGACGAGAGAACCCTCCACTCGTTCTTAACGAAGCGATGTAGCAAACAGGATCTGGAGTTGCGAGGCAAGGCACGGGTCAGCGAGTGACCCCTGACAAGAGGAGAGCGCCTGTGTTCTTGTTTCTTGGGGATGGTATTCGAGGTCGCGTGCGTCCGGCTGGAGGCCGCGTTCAGGGGGCTTCGGCGTTGATGGCAGTACTCACTTGCCCGTCCCACTAGGTCCTAGCAATATGATCTTGGCCAGATAATCGTACATGCTACCCAGCTCCTAATCAGATCGCGGCGTCATGTCAGCGCTTTTGCCAGCAATCCGAAGTGTTCCCGCATCGCGATGGCGTGTCGTACCTGGTCCCGCGCGGTGAGATTGCTCTCATCGCTGGCGGCGGAGGAGCGCCGCGGTCTCGTCATCGTCACGTCGATCAGCCCAGTCAGTCAGTCGGTGTGCAGCCCGAGCAGCTCGTCGTTCGGGGTCAAGGTCGAGTTCGGGGCGGATTCGAGGATGGTTTGCGCTGTTTGGAGAGTCACAGGAACTGTTGAAGTGTCGAGAAAGGAATGATTATTGCAGAGCAGATTGCGGAAGTGGTGGTACAGCAAAGTGTCGGTCGCACGAGGGGCATTACCATGCTATCTCTCGACCCAGGATTAAT
The DNA here is from genome assembly GCA_038088545.1 of Diaporthe humulicola. Classification (NCBI taxonomy): domain Eukaryota; kingdom Fungi; phylum Ascomycota; class Sordariomycetes; order Diaporthales; family Diaporthaceae; genus Diaporthe; species Diaporthe humulicola. Next base: position 41,859 of record JBBWSL010000018.1, read on the forward strand.
GCGGTAATCTTTGGCGGCCGTTATTAGACCACCTGCAGCAGCGACAAGCAGCCGCGACATCCCGGCCGCAGGCTCTTGAGGAAGACCAAACTCAAGACCCGCCGGTTTCATGTGCTCCCTGGAACGTGCTTATCGGCCGAGGCGATAGGCCTTCGCAGGGGTGGCCGCCAGTCTAGTGGGCCGGATGCCAGCGAGCATTGTTGGAATACGGGTATGTCGTCAGACCTTTGAGTGGGCTCATGGGGTCCCCTCAATGGCTGCCACACCACCATAATACAGGTTTGTGGTGTCTGTCGCGGCAATGAGGGCATACTGAAATTCAGTTACACCGTATTTTTCCAACCCTTGCTTTCTGATTTTTCAAATACCGTATCAAAATGCCGTCGAGATGGCTGCGCTTTCTATTTTCCAACGCCTCGTAAACACAGGTACATGCCTGCATTCATCTTGACCGCGAATGATGGAAGAACAGGGAGGGGAGGAAGAGACAGATGTGGGCGAGATGCGTCTTGAAGCAGGCACGGATTTCAAGATCAGGATCCCGGCCAACAAGCACACATATCACAGCTTGATTCTTCGTATTTCCCTCAAGTTGGAGTCTATATAACGTCTTTCGGGAAATGGGACACAGAGATACCGGTGTTTGGTCGGGCTATGCGAAGATACCAGCAGATGCCACCGGACATCAACTCCGCACTTCGGCCTGTGTAATCTCACGCCTTGCCAACCCACTAGTTCTACATAAAACCGACGAGGGCTGCGTGTGAGTCGACTGAGCGTCGATATACTTAAAACCAAACTTCCTCTCGAGAGACACCGAGAAAGCCCAAGCCACCATCATGTCCAGCTCACAAGTCCACGTCGCCGTCACGCAGGCCGAGCCAGTCTGGCTTGACCTCCAGGGTGCTGTCGCAAAGACGTGTAAGCTCATCAAGGAGGCTGCAGGGAAAAAGGCACAGCTCATCGCGTTCCCAGAATGCTTCATACCTGGCTACCCAGCGTGGATCTGGTCTGTCTCTCCCAGCTCTGCCCAGGCCATGTCCCCTACTCGTCATCGCCCTCCGGTTAGCTCATCCTCGTGTCTCACAGGAACCGCCCGGTCGACTTCGAACTCAACGTCAAGTACATAAAGAGCTCGCTCCGGGTCGCCTCACCCGAGATGGAAACCATCAAAGCCTGCGCCCGCGAGAACGGCATCGCTGTGTCATTGGGCTTCTCCGAGAACGACGACGACTCCCTGTACATCGCCCAGGCGCTCATCGGCGCTGACGGCGAGGTCAAGGTCCACCGGCGCAAGATGAAGCCAACCCACATGGAGCGTACGATCTTTGGCGACGCCGCCGGGGGCGAGGACGGCAGCGGATCATGCCTGACCTCCGTGGCCCAGCTGCCATTCGCCCGCGTGGGCCAGCTGTCGTGCTGGGAACACATCCAGCCGCTGCTCAAGTTCAACACCATCTCCCAGCGGGAGCAGATCCACGTCGCCGCATGGCCCAGCGTGGACCCCCACTCGGGCACTGGGCCTGACCTGTGGTCCATGTCTGCTGAGGGTAGGTGATCGTTCCTCCCCCCGCATTATATTCGATACTTGAAGCGAGAACTGACAATCCTCGAGGCTGCCAAACCCTGGCTAGGGTGTATGCTATCGAGGCTACCGCTTTTGTCCTGCATTGCACCGCTGTCTTGACCGAGAAGGCGATCGAGGCAAATCGCACCGCGGGCTCGCCGCTGATGGGCGCCCCAGGAGGCGGCTCCTCTGCCATCTTCGGTCCGGACGGGAGGAGGCTCACTGAGCCCCTGGGAGCAACGGAAGAGGGCATCCTCTACGCTGACTTGGATCTTGATGAGCTTACGAGGATCAAGATGTTTGCCCATTGCACAGGCCATTACAGTAGGCCTGATCTGATGTGGCTGAGCGTAGACAGCAATGCCAAGAGCCTGGTCAGGGCAGCGGGGGTGCCGGCTGTGAAGGGCGATGAGAACACACGTGTTGGAAGACAAGATTGATCTGTGTTGTTTTGTCTTAGATTGTCATCAAAGCAGGCAGGGCCATCGCGCTCTCCAACAAACTACATATATGTACATGTACCTGCGGAACGAATCTAGTTCCTTTTCTGGCCTTCTGCGGCCTCGATGCCACCTCATTGTGAGCTCCAGTTACTTAAATATGTGCTGGCTATATCGCATTGACATCAAGTTCAACTAAGAAGCAACATTTCAGATAGGTAAAACTAGCAGGTAAGTGTTGCGCGTCCCCCTTGCCAAAGTGTTCGGGGCTATGCCGACTCACATTAGCTTTCACTGATAACTCATTGGCCTGGGTAGGAAAAGAAGCATTAACCTGATTTACAATAGAATTCAATTAATACTATGAATTTAAACTGGGCCAAAGAGCCCTCCCTAATTGTTCAAGATCCCTGATTGGGTCAAATCTGGATGGTTTTCTCTCCGTCTCGAGAGATAATCATGAAACACCATTCGCAGGCATGTATTTCAGAGTCTTTGGAACTCAAATCCCACTGTCATCCTGCTGATAGTCCTGTCCCTCAGGAGACGAATAAAATGAGTCCCAGGCCGCACATTGTGCGTTCATCTCCGTGTCGTCCCCAACCACGGATTGGATCTGGGACTGATTCTCAATCAGCTGCATCGCAAGGCCCTGAGACGCGTGCCACGCGATGTGGCAGTGGAACAGCCAGGCCCCAGGGTTATCCAACTTGAAGGCGATCACGGTATAGCCCGTGCCGTAAAGAGATACAGTGTCTCTCCGCGGTGGGTTGTCCTTGTTCAGCTTCGTGATCAGCGGGATGTAGACACCACGCCCTTGTGCCAGGATGTAGAAGTCGTGGCCGTGTAGGTGCATCGGGTGGTAGGCGTTGGTCAGGGTGAGGTCTTGTATCACCCAGTATACCCATTTGCCCGGCGCGTCGATGTTGGCCGAGTTGCTATTGTCTGGGTAGTCGTCCTCGGAGACACCGTTGTAGGCATATGAGAGTGTCGGGTCCGACCAGTTGACGCTCAGGTAGCCGTCATGCATGGTCCAGTGCAGGACCAGGCTGGTGTCATAATACCAGCCCACGTCAAGGTAGTTCTGCTCCTCCTTATCATCCACTGTGTGCTTCACCCACGGGACCAGGTTGTCGTAATCTTCGTCTCCGCATGAGTTATCGATCTCGTCGCTGACTGTCGTGGTCGGCTCCGCTGTTGAGTCCGCACCTTCGTAGTATACAATGCCGAGGATATTGTCCTTATTATCATTATCGTTGAAATTACAGGCAGTCTGGTAGATGGCTCGTAGCCAGTAGGATCCGACTGGTTGGTCGGCTTCGACAATCACGTCGTAGCGCTGTCCGCTTGCCAGGATGACATTGTCTGTTGTATACGGCACAATCGGGACAAGGTCGGCCGCGACAACGGTCAAGGTATGCCCGTCGATGGTGAATTTCATGTACCCATCAGTCTGCGCACCGACGATGCGCATGAGGTGCTTCTTGCCCGGCTCAAATGTTGTATTGTAGCGAGCGGTCACTCCTCCCACACAGGCCGCATCGTCCGAGTCAGAGCAGTCATACGGGTTCAAGCCGTTGATGAGCCCATTGGGTGCTACGACCTTGAACGGTCCCTGCACATTGAAGACGCGTTGGTACTTCTCCCAAATATGCCAGACATTTTCGTGGTATCGATCTTGGATCATGACCGGCCCAAGGTCGACATCGTAGTTGGATGTTGCTGGCCCGTGAATAACGATTGGACCGAAGAGACCATTGGCTAATTGCAGACTGAAATGAGCATGGTACCATGACGTGCCATACTGAGTTGCTTGAAACCGGTATGTCATGGTATCACCTGGCGGTATTGGGCATTGTGTTACTCCTGGTGTGCCATCGTTCTGGCTGTTGTTGAACTGGCGGATGCCATGCCAGTGTATTGATGTGCTTCACAATATGTGAGTCAAAAACTCCATCCAGCTTGTTACTTCTTCACTCATTTGACTTTGCTCACCCATTATCAGGAAGACTGTTGGTGATGTGGACGACGATCTCGTCCCCCCAGTCTGCCTCGATGGTCGGTCCTGGCAGGGACCCATTGAAGACCTGTACCGTTGTCTCGTACCCGTCCGGACTCAGGGTGATTTGCTCGACATTTAACCAATATTCTCGAATCACTCCAGTAGTCGGCCAGGCCTCGTAATAATTGGTGTTGATATCATATTGACCCCAGCAGGTCCGATTAGTTGCCGAATTTTCGCAGAGGGACGTTCCGCTTTGGTTTGGTGCCGTTTCGAGATCGGCTCGAGGACTTGGTACACAGTGCACCAGTTGGAATGAGAAGGCTGCGGCTAGAAGCAATTTCTGGAGGACAGGAGTCATTCTCAAAGCGAACTCTTCTATGCGCCAGCTGCCAGTTGAATGGTCAAGAAATGAAGGACTAAGTTGGACGCGTCAAAAAAGGACTAGACTGCGTAACCAGACAAAAAAGAAAAAGAAATGAGCGACGTTGCAGCATGCAATTAAACTATAAAGAGTGATGGTCTGATGCGTGATGCGCAACAGAGTTTTAAGCTCAAGAAGAAGCCATAAATATTGTCGGCTGGGTGGGCTTGGATTCCGACTGCTCAGCCTCGTGGACAATTTCATTTGACGTCCTCCTCCCGCATCCCGAAATTTGATCTGTATCACTAGACCAAGTGTGCGTCATGATCCCGACCATCTGTGAGCATTCTCTCAGGCGAATCGTGCAAAAGGTGTGGGTTTTGCTTCTAATTGAAGCCTGTCTCGGGGAATTCATGACTCGCATGCTGGGAGGATAGGAGAGCAACCGCGTTTTCCTCAACCTCAACTGCAGCCCCAAGCGACAAGATTTGTTGTTGACATGGACTTCACGACAAGCTAGTGCCTTTTTCTGTCGTGCTGGGAGGGGGAAAGATTGGTAGAGGAGTCACTAAGTAAACTCTTCCAACTTGGTGATGCCAGCCGTGCTACGGTGAATGTTGCACTCTTTCGACCGTCCAGTCACAGATCACTCCGATGTGTATCTACATAGTACGGTCTAGATCGCAGGCCGTGTGGTCTTTGTCTCTCTCCCTTGTCTGTAGCTGCAACACAGTCACTCATTGCATGATTGACCAGTCCACCAGAAGTCAGCTCCCCGGAGCCAAAGGTACACAATGCCAAAATGAGTCTCGGAGAAAATATTGTTTCGCAACGCAATCATCTGTACCCACCACTGTGCTCGTCAACACTGGAGGGGATATGAATAACCTCTTGACTTGGAAAGAACGAGTTTCTGTAGGAGAATCGCAAAGTGGGAACAAGGTGGGTTTTAAATTGGAAGATTCGAGCCGGCCGGATGCCCAGACATGCGTCGGAACAAGTAACAAAGATGCAGTCAGTCTGGAAGTACTCGTGGGAGCCCCCCCCCCCCCAACGGTGTCGTCGAGCCACTTTATACCAATACCCAGGCCTCCAACAAAATGAAGAATCAGATACCTGGAACTCCCCTATTCTTTTGATATTATTTTCAAATATGCAGGGGCTAAATTGGTGAGGCTGGCTGTGTGTGCAGCAAAATCTTGAAGTTCGACGACATGGCTGTGTTGCTGGCATGCTTTTGATACACCCGAATGCAGTGAGTGTATCAACGTGAAAATAGTGGCCATCCACATGACACGCCAAACCGCACACCTACAAACTCAATAAGAATCAGGCTGGGCAAGATCAAATATTCATTGGTTCTGCCGCAATGGTTTAGCCGCGGGGTCGGATTTGGGTTGCATTTGCTCTTTCAGCTCGTTTCGAAGCAGCCAATTCTGGAGGCCCCCGGCTCCCTCAATCACGAGATTGATCAAAGGCTCCATCCCTCCTTTTCTCACTCTCTCTGTCTTCAGATTCCTCTATCTATACTGTTATCTCATTCTGGCGCCTGAGTGTTACTCACTGTCAGCGTGAGCAAGACTGAATTAATTTCTGATTTGAAGCGATGACAACAACACACAATGAAAGTATCGAAGTGTATACTTACCAGGACGATGCAGCAAAAGCACCAGAGGTTGTGCCACAAAATTTTGACATGCAAAACGACAAGCCATCAGATTACGTCCAAATTGTTCCACAAAAGACATTGCCCTTTGGTTGGAGCTTGTGGGCATTGCTTACACTTGCCGCTGTCATCTCCGCCCTGGTCATCGGCGCTGGAGTAGGAGGAGGTCTCGGGGCAAAGCTGGCTGAATGTAAGAAGTACGCTTAATCGACACCCATGATGGTAAAATCGTGCGACTCCTTTGCTCACATCTTTTGCTTCATCAGATCCGAGCCCTCGTCGGCTTCAGCTGAAACCAGCACATGCACGACTGCTGGTTCGGATGATGAAGACGCCAGCAATGGTAGCAATGGGTATGCGCCCAAGTTACCACAAGATATCGCCAATCTCACTCAACCAGCTGAATGTGCCGAGCTTGGGGGGCCCAACGAGCACACAGCCAGTACCGGACTCAAGTACAAATTCTATTGCGGCATGGATTCTCCTGGGAGTGATGGGATAAAGGACCTGGCAGGGCTTGTGGCATACACATTTTCTGATTGCATAGATGCATGTACGAGAATGAATGAGTTTGTAGTCAGGAACAAGAATGGCAGCAGTTGTGACAGTCTTGTGTTTGGGTGGCAGATGTCGAATGCATGGGAGGCTTTTGGAGCCAACTGTTGGCTGAAGAGTGGCACAGCGGCGGAAAAGATCAACTTCAAACAACCTCAGTTCATCTATGCTGAGACGCCTGAGTGATTGATGGGGATGCTCTTTCTGGAAGCGATGTTCTCGGCAGATTGAGCGTTTTGACTAGCATGGACCTGGTGGTGACAATGTAATAATCAATTGAAGTTGACACGTAGCTATTAATCGATACAACTGGGGCAGAACCAAGAGGACACAACATGGGGCTTGGAATATACACGGTGAGTGATACGAATCATGTCGGCCACACTGAATCGCATATCCGCTTGAATGGGAAGATTCTATTCCCTTTTCTATCTGTTCTCTTGATGTGCTTACTCGAAGCACTGGAAGAACACATCAGGTACTATGCTCGGAAGTTTCACTGATAAGCCGCCTCTTTCTACCTCAAAAGCCCAACCTGTATAGATAGATGTCTGCCTTTATATGGTCAAGTTGAAGTCTTGCCCCTGCACAAGCTTCCCATGGCTCAAGTTGTGAGGGATATTCCGGTTCTCTCCTATGCTCCACCACTTGCAGTCCTCTCTAGAACTTCCGTCTCTGTCCCTAACATGTAGACCACTTGTGAAATGTTCTTCAAGCCTGGCTTGTCACAATGGCAGAGAGGTGCACAAGAAAAATGAACAAAAAAAGAACCGCGATACGGTAAGTGCCCCCCTGCATCAGGTTAGTTTTCTGTTGATGTGGAGGGGTTTTGGGGGTTCACAAACAAGCCGATTCGAACGACCGATCTTCGCATTACAAGTGCGACGCCTTACCACTTGGCCATAGGGGCGTTCTGGTGGCGAACTTGGCTCATAAACTATATCCCCATGCAAACTGGCCTCCCTCCTGAGCCACCACTTACGTTCGGGTGACTCCCATTTAGATATCATTATGATTAACTCGATGTTGCTGATCATCATTGATTGGTGCCCTTGATTCTATGACTCACTGTATATCGATCATGTTCCTTTCAGTGGACATCATGTTCTTAGACCCTGGTGTGGTACAGCAGCCCACGAATCAGGGTTAATTGTGAGACAGGTCCTGAATCCCCAAGCTGACTTGGTCTAAGCACTAGCACAACGCCTAGATAATCACTGTAGACTGCCTCCCATCGCAAACGCAATAATAGCCTACCACATATCATCCGGCCAGCCCACTTAGACTTGGATCATACATTCTTTTCAGTGCCGCTCCACCACTTGAACACTTAAGCTTTCGGCAACCACCTCGGCAACCATGGCTTCCTCGTCACCACCGTTTGTTCCCGCACTCATCGTGGTCGACTTCCAGGAGGACTTCTGCCCTCCTGCTGGCTCGCTCGCAATCCCGCAGGGCCGCGACATCGCGGCGGCCGTCAACAAGCTCCTGGCCCTGCCCTCCTTCGCCGTCCGGATAGCGACGCAGGACTGGCACCCGGCGGACCACATCTCATTCGCGGCGAACCACCACACCGAGCCGCCCAAGCGGCCCTTTGAAGACACCGTGACTGTCGTCAACCCGCACAACGCGTCCGAGAGCTACGAGACGCAGCTGTGGCCCGTCCACTGCGTCCAGGGTAGCGGCGGCGCTGAGCTGGTGCCGGAGCTGGAGGCGGGCAGGCTCGACGTCGTGGTGAAGAAGGGCACGGACGCGCGCGTCGAGATGTACAGCGCCTTCTACGACCCGTTTGAGAGCCCGCGGGTGTGCGACTCGGGCCTGGCGCGGCAGCTGAGGGACAGGGGCGTCACGCACGTCTACGTCGTCGGGCTGGCATTTGACTACTGCGTGAGTGCTACGGCCACGGATGCGGCCAAGGAGGGCTTCGTCACGTACGTGGTCGAGCAAGGCACGCGGGCGGTCGACGCCGCCGGGTGGGATAAGTGCAAGGACCGGCTGGCCAGCGGGGGCGTCAAGGTTGTCAGCATGGGCGGGGACGAGGTCCAGAGGCTGAACGCTGCAGCGTGAGGCGGCGCGTGGCTCAGGTCTAGGTGCCTCGGCTGGTTGTTTTTTGCATGATGCATCTTGGGGGCGCGGGACCGGGTCACGTCTCAGTCTCGAGCCAGGACGTTGCTTTGCCTTGAGCAGCCACTGGAAAGACCTTGGTATGACAATCGCGCGTTGGATACTCCAGCGTTGGAGGACATGTCTTGGTCTAACTACGGCTATTCTTCGAGAACACACCTTCTCGTGCTGTCGCTCTTGCATCTATCTTCCCTTCATACTTTGCCCGAGAGAGTCACCATGCACACTGAGATTCTGGAACTCTTGACGGTCGGCCTCCGGAGTCACAAATCACTGTTTCAGGTGAAGGCTTCCCGAGAGACTCCGATATTGGCTCTGTCGATATTGAGATCAATCTTCGGAACGTTGACAACACAATTGCCTCCTGTGGAGACTGGAGAAGTCTGGCCAATCTCACAAAGACCACGAAGTCGAGAACTGGCTCCTGGGTGAGTAATTGGGAAACTGAGTACCGTTCATAGCAGTCAGTGGCTGTTTCGGCCTCGAAACACCTGTCACTGGAAGATAGCTGTTCTACCATCGGAAGCGACACATGCACCTCTGAGAATCCGTCGCTGACATCATAAATCAAGCATGGAGGAGTGCAGGTTAATGCACGAACTGCCTAACTATGCAGTAATTGCAATGTGGAACATATTTTACTCAAATCCTGCCCAATGTCGTCGTTCTTTCAAGCTCATCTTTCAATCACAGCGGCCACAGTAAACGGAAGTTTCAACTCCTAGCAGCTGGCTTGGCATTATTTTCTTAGAGATCTGTCAGGCGTTTCAATGACCGTCAGGTGGCTCATCAATGTCTCGGCTTCGCCATTGAGGACAAAGACCACTTGTTTGATGCATTGCACTGTGAAACGCCGTTCGCGGCAAGTCTGCAGAAGATCGCTCTGAAATTACTGCATGCGAGGTGGACATCATGAATTTCTTAGATATGAGAACCAGATCGATCGGGGATGGAAAGACCCAACACCGAGGAGGATCGAGCATAGTATACCGGCAGATTTGTAGCTACACCGTACAGTAGCTATGTAAGCAGTGTACGTGATTCACCATATCACCCAGGTTGATGTTTCCACTCAAGCATCTTTGCCTGAATTTCACAGTTGTGAAATGCTGTGTTAGAATTAATTGCGTGCAACCCGGAGAATGGTATAGACGATGACATGATCATACTCACAATTTCTAGACAGAGACTCGGTTGCAAGTTGCAACATTATATAAGATTGAGGTGCATACGTCGTCACTGCACATGTGCTGACTCGTAGCTGGTCGCATACAAATTCACGAGTCGTTAAGAAATTGGACCGATGAACTGGCCGACCCTCACTAATTATGGTAATGGACGAAGTGGCCACAGAGTAATCTGGCCGTGTCATCAAGGCTGACTCAAAGCATCCACGTCCACATCTGGGTACTCAAGACGACCTCTCCTGACTTACCCCCATGTCACAATTTTACTGGGTAATTGAGCCGAATATCATCGTATGACTATCACGGTACAGTACATCTCCTTGTGCTTTTCACTTGGCCAGGTTGTGGCCGCGCCAGCCTACCGGATACTGGAAAGTTTGTCGAGTCTCAGCTGAAGGAAATTTGGAATTCTGTAACTATATTTCAGCCTCAAGCGATCAATCCTAGGAGCAAACGCTTGCATAATTCTTCTTGCTTTTCTGGTTCGCCAGCACCACCACAATTATAGGAGGTAAGGGGGAAATCCACTTAGAAAACTTAATAATAGCTATAGAAGTAAACTATACCCTGCGTATAGGTTTACCTAACTATAAGGACTGCCCGGCTTCGTATAGACATCTTAGGTAACGAAGGGATTTAATATATAATCCTAGCTATCACGCTTCTATCACTTGTAACTCCCCGGTCGGATCCCGATAAAGGAGCTAACGTTAGCCTACCTATAATTTACGGTTGGCCCACCTATAGGTTTCTATTAGCCCACCTAGGTACTTAAATTTACTAATAATTTTTTAAGAGTTTAAAATATCTTTTAAGCTACCCTAAATCTTTAATTTTAAGGGTACTTTTAATACCTCTAGGCTTTTTTTTATATAAACTTTCCGCCTACCCTCTCTAACCCTCTAGCCCTTTAACCCTCTAAACTTCCTCTAACACTCTAACTCTCTAGCCCTTTAAGCTCCCTCTAGCCCTCTAACCCTCTAGCCCTCTAGCTCTCTAGCCCTTTAAGCTTCCTCTAGCCCTTTAAGCTTAAAAGGCTTTATAACTAAAAGGCTAGAGGGCTAAAGGAAGCTTAAAGGGCTAAAAAGCTAAAAAGGTAGAGGGTTAAAGGGTTAGAGGGAGCTTAAAGGGCTAAAGGGCTAAAAGGCTAAAGGGAGCTTAGAGGGCTAGAGGGTTAGAGGGCTAGAGGGAGCTTAAAAAGCTAAAGGGCTAGAGAGCTAGAGGGAGTTTAGAGGGCTAGAGGGTTAAAGGGCTAAAGGGAGCTTAGAGAGCTAAAGGGCTAAAGGGCTAAAGGGAGCTTAGAGGGCTAAAGGGTTAGAGGGCTAGAGAGAGTTTAAAGGGCTAGAGGGTTAAAAGGCTAGAGGGAGCTTAGAAGGCTAAAGGGCTAGAGGGCTAGAGGGAGCTTAAAGGGCTAGAGGGCTAAAGGGTTAGAGGGAGCTTAGAAGGCTAGAGGGTTAGAGGGCTAAAGGGAGTTTAAAAGGTTAAAAGGTTAAAGGGCTAGAGGGAGCTTAGAGGGCTAAAGGGTTAAAGAGTTAGAGGGAGTTTAGAGGGCTAGAGGGCTAGAGGGCTAGAGGGAGCTTAGAGGGCTAGAGGGCTAGAGGGCTAAAGGGAGCTTAGAGGGCTAGAGGGCTAAAAGGCTAGAGGGCTAGAGGTACTATAAATACTTAAAAAATTGGAGATTTAGTAAAAAAAAGGTTTTGGGGTAAGCTTAGCCTAAAAGATATTTCTATTTTGGTGGGCTATATACCTTAATTTTTGTATGTAGTGGGCTAACGGAAATCTATAGGTGGGCCGACCTGAAAGTGTAGGTGGGCCGACGCTGGCTCCCGACAAAGCGGCTCTTGAGAACATGCGGTAAGCTCCTCGAGTGCAGGTCAGGCGGAATCTGGGGGGAGATTGAGGTATTAACTGGCAGAAATTAAGTTTACTGACCCACATCGATCTCTGTAGATCCCGGGCCGCTGCGTGCTGCTGGGAGCTCCCGGCTCGGGGGTGAGGGTCGACAGACCCAGCTTACCTACGACATGGCTTTCCAAGTGGCCATGCACAATCTCCCGGGGCCCTGACAGACGCAGCTGTCTCCGCTCAGGTCCGTTCATTTCAAAGTGATGGTGGTCAATAAATCTACCTCCCGAGTTCGAGCTCAAGAGGACTATCCCCATTGTGAATTGCAACATGGAGAGTCTCCCACAGGGCTCGTGCACGGCTTAGGGATTACATCTTGGAGAGGGGGAGGGGGCACTATCACATGTGATCTTGGAATTTCCAAGGCTCGAGCTCGCTTGCATTCTCTGTCAATGGTAGAGGGGATAACATGCGTGCTACAAACGCTCCCCTGCTCGGCGATATGATGCCCCTGCCGCTGCCTTCGCTGTTGCTGTAGACGCTTCATGATGAATTGCATATCATTTTGGTGAACCATCTTAGACTCCTATTTATGACTTTTACACTATAACTCCCTCTAATTCTTATTCAAAGGAGTTTATCTTTCCAAAAAGGTCGAGGTCCTCCGCCTAAGCTGTCGCGTATGCAGGCTTCATCTCCCGGCACGTCATCCTTTATTACAAGACTGCAACGCAAGCTACCGACTTCGCGCTTGGGATGCCTCGCATTCGGAGTACACAGTATAACTCCACATAGACTGGATCAGATGGAAATCCGGGTCGACTATTCGCGATCTTGCCCGCACGGTGCTGTTCAGATTCCAGACGATGCGGCCGATCAGATACCAGGATGCTTTACCATCCAGGTTGCGGGGCCGTCCGATGAATGCCTCACGACCGCATTGGTGCACCTAGCAGCTGATACTGGACGGCGCGTGCACATCTGACTCGACTGTTCACCGAGTCCAGAAAGTATTCTAAATTGTTGTAGTGCTGCCCGGCTTGTACGGGAATCTTGCTGCGTGTAAAATTTTATCCCTCGTCACAATCATGAGGGCTCTGCACTGATGTCGTGCCATGATTCGTCAGCTAAGTGCCGTTGATCACGTAGCAGTAACCCAATTCAAAGTTATGCAAGCCTCGGGAGTGGACCTAAGCTTTTCCTCCACCTGATTGCAGGAGGGCGTAATCCTGGTTGAGCTTTGTCGCAAACAAGGTTCAAAGGATACCCAAGGCCCGGGGATGCGCATGTAGATCTGGCTGCTTGCTCCGCCCGCTCCGCGTAGGAGCTCATGACATAGCGTACCCAAAAATGGATGTCCCCGGTGCTTGTTGTGGAGTAGCGAATAAGCATAGTCACAGCGGCCTAATTACAGGCTCCAAGATGCAATGGGTTCGTTCTTGCAAGAGATATCATGGGAGGGATCCTGCGAATTCTCCCGACTCTACCTTAAATCGAGGCATCACCGCAGTAGCCCCCACAGCAACCTCGTGTATTACTGTGTGAGCTGAGCCAAGACTGGCGAGGAGGTTCAAGATGTCTTCCACAACGGGGCTTATATCAGATCCTTCGGAGAATACAGGGCCTACTATAATCGCAATCACCGTACTCTTCACAAGCTTGGCGACAATCATAGTTGCGACACGGCTCTGGGTCAGAGCCACGATGGTTGGTAAAACTGGATGGGACGTGAGTATTGACATGACCATACTGTCTACATAGATTTGCTGACTAGCTGGCGATAGGACTGGGTCATTTGTCTGACAGTCTTGCTATCCATCGTGGGTATGGCCGAAGTCAGTAAGTGATTTAACAGGACTGCTATTTCCTGGAGATATCTGCACCACTGGCAGATTCTGATCGGTATTCATTCTGCGTATGTGCTAGAAGTTTACTCACAAAATCCCAGTTGTACAAGTTCAGCACGGGGCGGGCCGGCATATTGGCGATATTCCACCACAAGACCTACCCACAGGGCTCATGTTCAATTACATCACCCAGCTCACCTTTGTGTACGGTATCTGCTTCTGCAAGCTTGCAGTCGGTGCATCTCTGCTTCGCATAGCATCCACCAGGTTTTGGAAACATTTGGTTCTCAGTGTGATGGTTTTTGTATTCGCTTATACGACCGCCGGCTTTATCGTAAGTGAATTCAAACTCTAGAGCTGCGGCTTACTTGCGGAACTTTGTTCAACAGTCGAACAAGTTGTGCAAATGCAAACTCTGACTTCAAACAGACTCTGCTGGTTCAATGCACCGACATTCGCGTCCAGTGGGATCGTTCAGTAAAGGCCACATGTTGGGCTCCCACTACTCTGATGGCACTAGGCTATACAAACTTCTCACTCAACATCATCACCGACTTGGCGTTTGCTATATTCATTCCGGTTCCAATGCTTTGGAACATAAACGTTACCAGGCGTACACGCATGTCCCTCTTTGGTGTCCTTGGACTCGGCTGTTTCGCCTGCGCCTGCGCCATTGTTCGCTTTACGTACATAGGCGTTTTCCGGAAGCACGACGACTGGCTTTGGGACACACAGTACCTGACCACATGGAGCGTCCTCGAATTGAACGTCGGCATCATCGCCGCCAGTCTGCCGAGCTTGAGGGCCCTGTTTAAGAAGTTCCTTGGCAGCGTGTATGGCGCAGGCAGCAGGCCCAAGGGCTATTATGCGGGGGGCTCGTCGGGCCGGAGCAAGAAGAATTGGCTGAACCTCTCCGGAAGGAACATAGAAAAGCGGAACAGTGCACACCACCCGCGGCCGATGGGTATCGACGAGGCGTTCTGCGAATCGCGCAGCCAGAATGCCCTGCACGGGCCGAACGAGGACTCCGGCTCCAAGGAGTCATTTGAGCTATTCTTGTGCGCGCCGATCCGGGATTCCGTCAAGGTCAGCAGATCTCCAAGTGTGAAAACACATGTTGAGGCCAGGAGGAGTTTCGACGACGGCGTTACGACACCGACGGATGTACATGTGAAGGGAATCACGAAGACCACGAGTACTACGGTGACATATCAACTCAAGGAAACGAGGCTAGCTTAGGTCTGTAAAATTCGAATTCAAGCTTGTAGCTTAACAGGGCCTGCGTGGTGTCTGGAATCCTACTCTTTAGCCAGGTGTCAAACAAAAGCACTCAAAGTGAAGATGTACTGATACTATTTGTTGCGTGCTGCAAATGTACATATTTTAGATGATAAAAGTGAACAAAACTTTGTGCGTTTCTGTTCAAAGGATGGCTTTCTGTCCGCTGTTGGTGCCTTGTTCCCAACCGGAATTACTAAATTGCCCGACGTTCTTCACTCAGAACAGCTGAGATTGTAGTATTTTGTCCAGAAGGCGCGTATTACCACGGCAGGATAAGGCAGAGGTCAAAAGGCACAGTACTGACAAATGTTTGTAGAACAGTGGCTTGTAATGTGGCTCCATTGCAGTCTTAAGTTAGCCATCAGGCCTCCAAGTTGCCATCCAAAATGGCTGCTAGCAGAATTTCTCCATCCGGCAATGTTGCCTGCTCTGACGATGGGCCTTTGAAGAGGTCAGACGGGCGAGCTTCTGAAAACCTGGTTTTCGAAAAATGATAATCAGTGGCGATAGATTCTTGATTACATTACCCTCAAAGGCTTGCATGACTTTTTAGAACTTTCAGGTTCCTGGTTGTGAGATGTAGCCTTCTCGACTCCCCGTTTGGCAACAGCAATAGTTTTCTTGAAACCGAACATCCAGTAAATGATGGACTGTGGGTACCCTAGGGTACTGGGAAGAAGAAATGGTTCTTAAATAAAGACGAAAATGACAGGCGAGATCAACATCTACAGTATTGTCTGTTTTCCACCCGACTGTTTTCTAAAAGAAAGTTGAATTTTACGTGGGCGAGCGACTATACTTACCTGAGATACTCGGTGGGATCAATTTGACATGGGATGAAAACCGAGACAGATTTTTTGGCACCTTGAAACTTTTCGCAGGTCAGGCTTTTTTTACAACTGGCTTGTTCAATTTTGCAGTCAACACACTGGAGAGCGGATTCAAAACCAACTTCTCTGAGCTCCCCTCGACCACACACGTCTGGGTAGGCACCTACTTGCGCAACCCCAAGCTGGCCCCCAGTCTCGCACTCTGCTACAGGTGTCAAGATAACGCGGTCTTCGTCCACGTACAGGGAACTACGAAGTTGTCGCGTCCACAAAGTAAAATGGAGGCATCCACGGACGCCAATGCCACCACGCAGCCGCCGCGCTCCCTTCCACCTACCAAGCCCCCGACATTCCACCAGGATCAGCAATCGACTGCTACCTACAATGTCCCAGAGCGAATGGTAGGCATCATGGAACACCAACAGTCGCGCGATGTTTACCACATGGAGGCCGATCGTGAAGGCGAGGCGGAGGACATCCACGTGGCCTACCATTCTAACAACACAGTCGACTTTTCTGCCGACGTCCAGCACTCTAAAGTCAATCGGGTCCCAAGCGAGAATGAGAGCGAAGGCGGAACTCAGGGGTTGGATATCGGAGACAAGTATCCCGTGCAGTGCAATAACAGTGTCGGAGGCAACGTCCAGGACAACAATGTGGCTACAAACAATAGTCTTCCGCTTTCCAACACGGCAAAGATTGCTGGTGAGGCTTCGGGGAACCCTGATCAATTGAACTTGCCCGTTGACCAAGTTCACGGCGATGTGAATGATGAGGAACTGGGCATGTTCGTTGACTCTGACGGAGATGTAGATGAGGTCGCTGACGAAGAGAGGTCAATTCATGAGCGAGACAATGTGGTCAAGGAAGACACTGGATCCGGCTTTGATTCTATCGAGGCCTTGTTCGACCCTCAGACAAACGAAATCATCGCCAAGCATCTTTCCAGGCCAAACCCGCAGGCTTTCGAGTCACTCGACAGCCTACTATCCTCTCACAACGCTCCCGGCAGGGGTCTCTACACCGTCGAGAAGGTTTCCGAGCGCGAGGATGGAAGAGTCACCGAGCTCGAGGAAAAGATGCGACGCGTCCAGGCTAGTCTTGAGAAGGCCAGGCCACGAAGGGACAGGGCCGACGAGATCACTCGAAAAGCACGAGCGACTTTCTCTCAAGCTCGTCTTAGATCTGGAATCTCCAACAGGCTTTGGTCAGAGTACGAGGCATTCTGTGAATCCTTGGAGCCGAAGTTCGGAAACGGAGAAGGCTGGTCCATCACCTGCTATGAGAACCACAACGGCTCCTACCTCCAGTGGGACCCCGACCTCGACCTCTTTCTGGAGTCGGCGGAGATGCCTCTGGGAAACCGCAACTTCCGTTGCGAGGCTAGCGCCATCGAGAC
This sequence comes from Diaporthe humulicola, assembly GCA_038088545.1. Taxonomy (NCBI): domain Eukaryota; kingdom Fungi; phylum Ascomycota; class Sordariomycetes; order Diaporthales; family Diaporthaceae; genus Diaporthe; species Diaporthe humulicola. The sequence goes on from JBBWSL010000018.1 coordinate 58,966, forward strand.
CAATGGGAGGACGGAGTATGTTGTAGAGTTCTGGTCTCTTGCAAGTCTTAAGCCCGAGATCGGTGGATCAGAGGCTGCCAGAACTTGGGAGCAGCAATACGTAAGTAGTGGACTGTGTGTCCTTTGCTTTACATGGTGCCTGAATGAAAGCTGACCACTGTGATATCGGCAGCCCAGACTCTACCAACTTGCAACCCAGGCCGCAAACAGCTCACCTGAGGACGACACCGTGGCTAAGCAGCTGCTTCGGTCTTTGCCTGACCCCAGACTCCCTTTCTCTGGTGGGTGGCTCTTTGAGTACGTCTTGGAGCCTGCCCGGGCGCAACATCCTGTCCTCTCGCGTAGGTGGTCATATCGGAGCGCCTGCAAGCTTCGTGTTGATGTACAGGCTGTACAGCAGGACCAGATCCATGTTACAATCGAATCTGAATCTGGTTCAGCTGCAAGTCAAGACGAGGATGCGGATTATGTTGAGTCTGAGTCGGCTGGAAGTCAGGATGTGGAGATGGAAGAGGGTGATTCAGTGTCGGCTGCAAGCCAGGACGTGAAGATGGAGGATGATGAGTGAGAGTCTTCACGATGGACATTCCAACTGAACAGACAACCCGCTGATCCGAGAAGCTCTGGGGGACAATGCAGCCTTTCCAAGGCAGTAATCTTGTATTACCAGTACCTTGTTGCCGAAGAGCATTTCAGATTCTGTGGCCAGATTATCTTTGGCAATTGACAGAGGAAACCTGTTGGGGTTTCATCACCAGCCCGTAAAAGCATCCATGGATCGGCTGCCTTAGACACCAAGGAACACCATAGTCATTTTTCATTATGAACGCTCTCACTGTCTGTTGTGACATCTTTCTTGTTAAATGCTAAACAGAAAGTAATTTCTTCAGCTCCGTGTGAGGTGCTGGGCAGTGAGACTGTTGTCAATGTTATGCAAGTCGCTTCGAAAATTCAAGTGCTCCACACTTGCAGTTCCAGGAGACAGGAGACTCAAGCTCTATTTTTATTTTCAAGAAAGTCTATCGAGCAGTTGACAAGAGGCTTGCGCCATGCATTCGACAGAGCTGCGTGACTCAGAGCGTGATCCAGGTCGGCATCTTCTAACGAGAATCGTAGGCCAGAGTCATCGACGAACTTGAGCAGTCGAATGTGTCTTAGCTGAAGCGTGCTGGGGATTTGGTGTAACGGATCGTATGGGTGGCTGCATCCCCGCTCCCTGCGGGAAACGGAGCTCCCGGGCATTGGAAAGCCACTGTCATAACAGTGCCTGCTGAGAAGCTGAACTTGTTGTATACATGTACGGGTTTAGTCACTGGGCCATAGCTGAATTATTTTAGCGTAAAAATGATGCTGGGAAGGCTTTATCTCATCCTAAGTCGCTTTTCGGGGCCGAGGGCAACCCTTTGAGGCATGTGCGCTTATAGTTCGAGTAGCTTCCAAGGTTCGTATAGCACAGCCACTGTCACCCAGACTTCACCTCCTGACCTCGCCCTCACCCTCGCCCTCACCCTCACTCACCCCACCACACCACACCTCATCCATCTCATCCGAGACTTATTCCATTGATGAGATCCCCAAGAAAGCTCCACTGCTGGACACATTCACCTCAGAAATGAACGCACCACCCCTTCCACCCCGGCCCCAAGGGTTCCACCGACCGCTGTGGCAGCCGTCAGCCCAGACCTCATGGAACTACGTTCTGCACCACAAGGTCCAGCTCGACCACACCGTCGAGAGCCAGGAGGTCTGGATCATCGACCTCTTCGACAACACCGCGGCAGAGGTAGCAGCACTACACCAGCGCGGGCGCAAGGTGATCGCCTACTTCTCGGCAGGGACCTACGAGGACTGGCGGCCCGACGCGGCGCGCTTCCGGCCGGCCGACATGGGCCGCAAGATGGACGACTGGGAGGGCGAGAAGTGGGTGCAGACCAACTCGGCCAACGTGCGCGAGATTATGCAGGCGCGGATGGACCTCGCCGTGCTCAAGGGCTTTGATGGTGTTGACCCTGATAATATCGACGCCTGGGACAACAAAAACGGCCTCTCGCTCTCGGAACGCGACGCCGTCGACTACGTCCTCTGGCTGGCGGGCGAGGCGCACGCGCGGGGCCTCTCGATCGGGCTCAAGAACGGCGGGGACATTGTCCCGCGCGTCGTCCACCAGATGCAGTGGTGCGTCAACGAGCAGGCGGTGCAGTACGGCGACGAGGAGCAGTTCCTGCCGTTTATAAGGCAGGGGAAGCCCGTGTTCAACGTCGAGTATCCGAAGGGGGAGGACCCTGATAGCAACAAGCACAACGACAAGAAGGAAGTGACTGGGAGGAAGAGGTATAAGTGCATGAGGGGCAAGCAGCATGGATTCTCGACTATCATAAAAAATATCAGGCTGGATCAATGGATCCAGACATCTTGATGAGGTTGGTCTTTCAAGGAACGATTGGATATTCGCGTGCTGGCATGTTGAGTACGTGGGCATGGAACTCTGACCAAGAGACGGTGATTTCTTTGTTTTAAGTAATAAGTTCTTCTAGAGTAGGAGCCTTCTGCTACTAGTATGTGTCACTTCCTTGAACCGGCGTTTGGCTGGCCTTTTCTAAAGTCTTGCGTCTTTGAAAAAGGCTCCAGTGTCTTTTCGAGCTATCGGAAGTTACACAACACGGGCACAATGGGACTCAACAAAGACCGGCTGTTGGCAGGAACTCGCCTGATGGGTATCATTATTAAGCTAAGACGATGCAAGACCTAGAACTGCCATGTGTGAGATGTGTGACTTTCTGTATGGAGCAGTCTAACTTTCAATGTAAGGATCAGATGATATATGCAGGTTATCCTCCTCTATGCAATTCTCAATCCTGGACCCGCCAGTGCCAGAGTGCCGTGTTCCTTGTGGCTTAGGTTGAATTCGAGTCTGTTGTTTAAGTCCTGACCATGCAGAGCCCAGGCTCTTTTGTATCCACCTTTGGAGCTCTTCAGCATGGGAAGTGCTGCCAGAGGTGCAGTTCACTTGTGTTGAGCTCATAGGTCCGCGGGCCTTTGCGCATTGGGACTGCCGCAATGTCGAGCTTTGCCCAAGTGTTCAAGCGAATATTCGAAGCCGAAGCAGTTTCCAGTGTTGCGTGGTCTTGAATCTGCATTGCTTGTCAGCTATGCGCGGAGTAGAGGCATATATGGAAAGACAAGAGGAAGGTTACTGGTAACGTATGAACGGAGATGGAGGGATGGGCATCCATATTGAGCAACATGAACATGTATTTGTTGCTAGGATGACCTCGTTGGGATTATATTGAAATTACCCACCATCATTCCTGGGAATTTGAGCCCCCTCCAAGACTCAGTGCCCAAGCAAGCAAAATTGCTAAAGAGACCCCTTTCCTTGATTCGTGCCGTTGATATCATTGTTCCGTAAATATTCTTCCTGTCCGGGTGATAAAACCCCTGCTTATTCTTCCTTCACCTCTGACACTCGCGACAGTTCCAGCATGACTTGGCGCATCGTAATCCTCTGTTTCGGGTTCAAGACCAACATGGCCGCGACGAGTCTCTCCACTTTGTTGTTGTGATCCAGGCGCATCTTGGCTTCATGGATGTCGTTGAGCCAGACCTGCATTTTTTGAGCAGCAGTGCGTCCGTCGAAATTTGGTAGTTGTCTCTGATGTTGTGGTGCTGTATTGATGTACGCGATCATCCAGTACAGGTGGCGGGGGTGGTTCTTTTGGCCCCGAGCATCCGGGAGACCGATTTTGCCGAGGACATACAGCATTGTCACACCCAAAGCCCACACGTCTGCTGGCTGGCCGCGTAGCTTCTGGCCGATGAACTCGGGGCAGATGTAGAATGGTGTGCCGCCTATCCTCTCCTGGTTTGCGTGAACATCGGTGATCATACCATAGTCGCACAGAACAGCTCCTCGCTCCCGGTTGAACAGTATGTTTCCCGGCTTGATATCGTTGTGTACCATATTGCGGCTGTGCATGTAGTCCAGCGCACCGGCTACATCCCGGAGGATACGCTCAGAATCTTGTTCGTTGCCGAGAAAGAACGTACTTTGAGGATCTTGCCAGGCGCCTCTTGCTGAAAGATCCCTGGCGTCGATGTACTCCATGTACAATGACAAATATCTAGCGTCACCACCGAATAATCGGGGGATCGACTTGTGATCCAGTACCTCATGATTAAGGAACTCGCGAAGCCAGATGTCGGCTTGGCGAATGACGTTCCGCTCTGCATCCTGCGGCTTCGCTGTGGCCAGCGCCTTTTGGTTCAGACGGGTCTTGAGAACCTTAACGGTGATGATGCTGTCGGGTTCTCGGGAGAACTCGCCCATGGCGACAGCACTCAGGCTTGTCGATGCGATCGGGCCGATCTTCTTGATCGTGTATTCGTCAACGTCGACCTCGGCGCCAGGTATCTCGGCGATATCACCGTCTTCGAGCTCCAGCAGGGGGTTGCCGTTGGTGGTGATGAGCTCCTTTCCCTTCTCTCCCGAGGGAAGAGGGAAGACGAGAGGATTCGTGGCGCTTCCTGGTCTCATAAACATTACCACGCCGTCATCACTTCGTGGATCACTTCGGACCATGGAGTCATCGGCGCGCAGTCTCTTGTCAGGGGAGGACGTGCTCTCGTCAGCCGTAATCGTTCGCTTGCCTGATGAGTTAAGCAAGCTGCTGAGAGACTCGTTTGATGCTGACAAGCTCAACGACGACCTCAAGATGGCGGGGCGTTTCTCAACGATCCTAAAATCAAGGACATTGATGTTCCTGACCTTGATTCTCCATGTTCCTGGAATCAGAGCCTTGGTGGTGTGCGGGTTGATGGTGTACTCGATGCTGGGGCTGGAAGCTGGGAGCTGGGAAACCCTGGACAAGAACAGCGGGATCCCAGAGCGATTGAGGAATATCTGGTTGTCGCTGGCTGGGTCATAATAGAGTTCGCACCATAGAGGAGGTCTCGTGTCGTTTTCTAGCTTCTCCCCCGGGATTCGCACGGAGAATTTGATGTCCCTGCTCGTTTGCGTGACGGCAAGGACCTTTTGCTCGGGTTGTTTCGGTTCCGCAACTTCGGCAGTCAACTGCAGCCACTCGCAGCTATCGAGGTTGCCAGGGCTCACAGACCGAGCCCGAGTGAGAGGCCGTACGAGGATGCGGATGTCCTTATCCTTAGGAACAGCCAGGTCATCCAGATGAATTGCGTGGTTCTCGGCCGCAATCGCCTCACTGATCTCCTTCTGCTCCTGAAAGCTTCTGAGGCGGGCATCGATCTCGCTCTGGGAGTACGGCTCAGTCTTCTCCTCGGTCGCCACCTCTGAGGGTGGCTCAACGTGGATGCTCCTCATGGCGAAGGCGACCCGGTCTCGCCGGCCTCGCCACGGCAGCCTGACTAGGCACTGGCACTGCTGCTGACGATGTGGATGAGGCGACTAAGCCGAGCCAAAGAGGAGTCACACCAGGAGGCTAGGGACGAGGAGGTATGTACGCGGGTATGTACGGCTCAGCTGCCTAGTCCTGGGTATGGAAGACGACAGCTAGTAGAGAGACGGTTGTTATGACACACGAGCCCTTTTCCTTGGGTCTCGTCGGCACAGGCACAGGCACAGGCTCCAGATAAGGTCAGGTCCTAAGCAACGGGTGCTCCCGAGGATTGGTTCTGGTCGTTGGGCGGCCGCTTGAAGTGGGCGGACGAGTACTTAAATGTGGCCGCAGAGACACAAGAAGAGATGGTCCTAGAAAATCCGACAGGAACGGGCAAATAAAGAACAAGGCCACCTGGCTTGCTGGCAATGCAAATGATGATGAAAATGCGATTCAAAAAAAGAGTCAGATGCAGAATATGGAGAGCAGTTGAGCAAGAACAGGTCCGGGGGATGAGCTGCTGACCGGGGTCTTGGGGTGCTTAGCAATTCTGGATTCAGCCTCAACTGACCCTAGCAGAGGAACAGGTGAAGGGCAAGTCCTAGGGTCCTCCAGCTGGCTACACTGCCTACTACGAGGTGCAGTAGGTGGGTAGGTGGGAGGGTTCGTTGGGTGCAGGGGTGGAATGGGGTGCCCCGGAAAATGACGAGCACCATAGGAGCACTTGGGGTTGGACTCGCAGGAACGAGGAGAGTTGCAGCTGCCTAGTCCTTGTGAGGGAGGCCGCCTGAGTCACCACGATGTTGACGAGAAGAGGCTCACGAGTAGGCCAACTGTGGGCTTCAATTTGACGTCCTCTGGCTTTGACGAGCAGAGGGTGCAGTTGCTGCTCAGAGATAAAGCTTTTTCCGTGGATGCTGGTGTGCTTGGCCTGTCGAGTGGATCTGAGAAGAGCAGCCCCAGCGTCCTCCGGGATATCTGATGGTTTAGGTGGGTTGTCTGATGGCAGACAAGCTACGCCGAGATGTAGCCTCCAGATCCCGGACACGATATCCAGAAGGGCAGGAAGGCCGGGAAGACGACAAGGACCAGCAGGACCAGCAGGGCACAACAAAGACCGCAGTGTGACCGGCCGGGGCCCAAGTTCAACGGCGTGATGAGGACTGACGAGGCACGAGGATGAATTAGATGGAGCAGGCAGACACGGAGGCCAGGAGCAGCTGACACCAAGTCTCACTCGGACGGGGAGTGAGCAGTAAGCCGGGCTGCCTGCCAGCCAGCCAGCCTGCATGAGCAGGCCTCAGAAGTGTAGTAAGGAAGACGATCCGAGACCAGCTGTCTGCCGGCTGGTCATCCAAGCTCTCAGCTGGCGGCAAAGCAGCTGATCAAGTCTGCCCGTTGGGGGCCGTTTTCCAGTCGGGAATGCAAGGAATCATCATGCATCATTTGTGTCGATGCAACGAACCCGAGGATTGATGAGGCGGGTGTCAGCCAACATCAGCCGGCCAACTAGATTCAAGGCCATGACCGCCCCCGTCTTCGTGATTGCATGCCAGGGCTAAGCTGGTTGGCTGCTTGTGGAGGCTGTTCATTGGCTATTGGGTGGCTTGCGCCACTTCGCGTTGCGCCGCGCCCCTCTTATTAGGATGCATTCTGAGTAACGACCGAAGGCGGAGGGCGGAGGGGGCGGGCGTTGGGCAACAGCCCACCGTGTCTTGACCGTCAGCTCGTTGGGACGGGACAGACAGCCTCGAGCAGCAAGTCCCGAGGGGACAAGGCTTCATTCACCAGGAGCCATTCTGAGTTACTGGATAGTACTGCATATTTTTTCGAAGGGAAAGGATGGCCTGAGACAACGAATGATAAATGCTCAACGTCCGTGTTCTCCAGGCTTCAGTCGAGGTCGGGTTTCATCATCGCTGGCGAAGGCAGAGAGGCAGGAGAGGGGGACCATGTCGGCACGTCTGGGACAGGGCCAAAGGGCCAGAGACCCAAAGACCCAAAGGGAAGGGGTGCAGGGGGGCAGGGGTCGGGTTCCCGCCGCCCGGAGAAAGAATCGATCTGGGCAGGAAGGGCTATTCCCATCTGGGGCTAGTGCTCGTAGTGCCACACCAGCTCCTGCAGCTTGCAGTGCAACCTCACTTGCATAAGGGCGGCATGTGCCACCGCTAGCGCCTTGCCATCTCGCTCTTGAGTGGCTCTGAGTGGCCCGGGTGCGGTCGTGGTGGACCCACTCCTTCCAGACGGGCCACGGGCTTTTTGTGGGTGTTCTGGCCGTCGCCCACTGCCTATCCATCATTGTGAGTCCGGCTTGACTCTTGGTCTCGTCACCGTCAGAAAACCACCACAGACCCCCGTCCAGCCCGCCTACGCTGCTCTCCTCTCCCTCTCTCCACCAAGCCTCTGCCCCCATCACCAGAGCAAAACAGACCGTCCGTTTTCGACAATACTCCCTCACCGATAACAATCCACTCGGCAAGGCAAGGAACAGCAGTCTACGATCCCCTCACCTCCCGCCACAACCACAACTTGACTTGTCTGCTCGTGTTTCTACCCACAGAAAAACGAACAAACAATCAAAACCAAACCCACCGATCAAAATGTCTTCTTGTCCCATCATCTCCGTCTAAATGGCTCTCAATCTTCACACAGCCCATCATTCAACCAACAGCAACCAAACCACCCGGCCCTTTCTTCTCGGTTCCTCCTTTTTCAGTCTTTCATTCGGCCCAAATACGACTTCGTCCTTATCGCATTTCCTCTGACCAAACAGCCTTTACGTGATACCCCTTTTGATACCCACTTTCCATTTCTGGCGTCATCGGAGTACCAACACCACAACAACACGACCTCGCATACCATGGACGATCCTGGCTGCGCTTGGCCCTTTTGGAAGTTTGGCTTGCAAAAGGACGACCTCACCACGACTTTACATGACCGGTTCAACACCATTCCGTCAGCCATCCAGGACCCAGAGGCATTCCACCATGATGTCTATGAACTCTCCACCAGAGCCTCAACCCTCGGCGAATTTGAGCGGTTGATGGAGGAACGCAAGATGCTGCGTTTGGAGGAATTGAATGGTAAGGGTTTACGAAGACGGCAGGGAAATAGGTGGACCCCGTTGACAATCAGCTTGACAGGCATGTTGGAGGATGCAAGTTTCGAGATCATCGGTAACCCCTCCCTCATCGGCACCGAGCAGTGGCAGTACGCCATTCAGCTCTTTCGCACCAAGTCACTTGACTCTCTTGTCCGCTACTTTTCGTCCTACCTGCCCCAGGAACACCCGTGGCACAGTGACAGCGGCTCGCCTATCAGTAGCACCGACAGCTCGCACCCTGCCATTTTCGACTGTGACGGGCCCATGTTCTTCGACGAGCCCGAGGAGGACGACACCTATTACACTAACGAGCACTCCCAATCCTTTGACATCACAGACATTTCTCGAGACCAACCCACACGTTCTATGACCGTGCGGTCCGAGGATTCTGGCGTCGAGGTATCAGAGCGTGTCCAACACCAACACAAATACGACGCCCGCACCTCCCAGCGGGCAATGTCCTTCTCTGAATCCGAGTCTGGGCGTATGCCTGCGAACATGCACGATTCAATGCCTACTCTTCACGATGACGAGGTCACATCGCAGTCCGATGACCCAGAGACTCCATCCACGTCCATCTCTGATTTATCAGATGTTGACGACGAGTCTCAAGGGAAGGACATGATGGTGACCACGATTGTCGATGATGATGCTCACGGCGAATATCTCTCCATAACTCATACTCATTTTTCCTCGATGGACTCCCTGGAATCCGAAACTCCAACACCGAAACCCGAACATACTCGCTCACCTGCGGCCCCATTTTTCGACACAAAGCTATCGCCCCTGCGGGCTCGGAGTCTATCTTCCAGCCGTACATATCCTCACCACGCCCACCCCGCCCATGAGGATTTCAGCAGACACCATTCGACGACCCGACAGTTACGACGTGGAGACACGAGCCTTGATCGTCAGCGACAAAGGTACGAATCGCGCGGAAGGTCTAGTCGGGTCCAGAAGGCTGCGGTTGAGCCACGTGGTATCCGTCAGCGAGGCAGGAGGTGCATAGGTGCATAGGTGCCTTGGTGCGTCGTGGTAGTGATGGCGGCCATTGGCGGATGGACCGATGGAGGGTCCATGTTAGTGACGAGGGCATCCAAAGCCATGCGTAAATATGCATGGGGACGTCGTTGTACATACTGTAATGACTGCCGCAGCAATGCGCTAACGAACAAATTATTCTTAACACTCTTTTGATGTTCTTTTCTATGATGATGGGTCAACCACCACTCTCGTGGAGTTTACCTAGTCGTCGACGGGCTGGGCAACAATTAAGACGCCTACGTCGTCTCATTTGTTGCCGCCCAAGTTCGCCTTTGCTTTTCCCTTGGCGTGTTTGTTTCTCGTCATCCTTGATGTTCGGAGTGACTAGGATTCTGAGTGTATGTTTGCTAATATTGCTGTGACCAGGCTCAAGGTGCTTGTGCTCAGTGAAGCTGAAGCACAAGTGATACCAGAAAGTGGCAGTGTCCGGGATCGAACGACGCGTTGTCACGATTTTTGTGTTCCCTGGTAGGTTGCATTCGAGCGCTTATCGAATGAGTGCTCTCAGGCAAACGAAGATCCAGGACAGTCTCAAATACTGGGCTCTTATTCCCCGCTCAAGAGTGGTCTTTGGGTCCTTCTGAACGAACGTCATCGGTAAGTCTAAGGTAATCAAGTGTGTGAGTCGAATTTTCAGCTCAAGAAACCGTCATTATTGTGAGATATCATACAATGCGAAGGGCATGAGTGTAATCCTTTTTTGCCATCCCCGGCAGCTTTTGCTAGTTGGTCTTCTGCCCATTGCTGCGGGCTCTTTGGTGCTCACACAAGTCCTCCTGGTCTTGAGCCACCTCCCAACCAATGGCAAAGTCGAGTTCATTCCGTCAATATAAGCGTTTCTTTCCCCAAGACCTGGAGAGGCACCCGGTGGTGTGTATCTCGTGGTGGCTTCACAGTCATAGTCTCCATAGCCGAACACCTGGTAAATGTATGACCTATAATAGAACAGCATCCGACTCGAGTGATGCTATGTCAGTGTCATGTAGCAAGTCCTATATACCGTGGCCTTGGAGCCACTTCTAACTGTCTTAAATCGGTCTACAACCCAGTGATCCCAAATATTGAAGTGGAGCTTAGCTGGTATTCTATGTTGTGAAACCTTCCCCTCAAGTCCAGGTTAGGTCCTCCCCGTCCTCAGTCTATAGATCTTGCCTCAATGGATGTACCTGAACGTGTAGGCCTTATCGCCCAGCTCAGACAGCTCTCGACTGTCGAACCCACCCTCGCCGCCTTCAGCCAGCTTCTTCTCGCGCCGCTTGTTGATGGCGGCGTAGCTGACGTTGAGGATGACCGCGGCGATTATCCCCAGGCACACGAAGCCCAGCTCCAGCCCGTGTCCCAGAATATAGCGTGGAGAGTCTGGCTGGCGGTAGAAATTCGAGGCCATTGCGCCGCCGAGGTTTCCCACCCCGATCTGGATCGCCATCCCTGCACTGCGCTTATAGCCGCCGGCGAGGTTGTTGGACAGCCAGGCGATGTTTCCCGGGAAACTGGGATAGATAGCACACACGATGATAAAAACTCCGCCGTAGACCACGCGAGGATGCTTTGTGGGGTCTGTGGAAATACACCTGAGAACAGAGTCAGTCTTTGGAGGGGTGGGGGTTCGAGTAATTTGGCGGGAGCGGACGACATACATGGCAAACCCGATAATCATCACGCAAAGGAATGGAATGATGAATGGGCTTCTCTTGCCCGCGCGGTCAGACAGGTAAGCGAAAATGACGGCCAGTACAGCAGCCGTGACGTATATGGGAACAGTCATTAGCTGGGCGGTGCTCGAGGTATAGCCGAGGTTTTTGATGATTGTTGGTAGGAAAAGGCTTGTCCCGTACAGCGGGCAGACGATCTAGTAGGAATGGTCAGCCATAAAGTCCGATTTCGATCAGCAAAGGCAAATACTCACGCCCCAATACACGAAGATGTTCACCCAGATCTGCCAGTCCGTGAATGCTTGCCTAACATACTTCCACTGAAACTCATCAGCCTGGGCGACCTGGGTCGCTCTCGCACCCGCGCCGCCCAGCTTGGCAGACTGCCCCTGATATTTCAAGCGGAAGACCACGAATGCCCTCTCCTCCTCGGTCAGAAACTTGGCCGTCTCGGGGAAATCATGCAGCAGGAAGAACGCTGCAATAGCGGCGATCACTGTCGCGATGCCCTCCAAGATAAATATCCACCGCCAACCTTCCAAGTTTCCAACGCCGTCCATCTTCGAAATTCCGAAGGCCAGGAGGCCGCTGAACGCACCGGCAACTGAGGCAGCGGAAAAGAACAGGGCCTGCCGAAACTGGATCTCGTGTCTGCAATACCACATTGTGAGATAATAAGCAACTCCGGCTGTTTATTTATAAGTGTTAGTTGCGGCTTAACGATGTAGGTTCTCGATATAAAGGTGCTAAAGACAATAAGACATATCTGGGCATGGTAATGGTAGAACTTTTGGCGTCGGGGTAAAAATACGTGCAAAAGAGACCCCATCTGGGCCGCGACTGTCACTTACGATATAACCCGGCCTCAGTAACCCCAAGGAACAAGCGGGCAGCTAGAAGACCTTGATAATTCCGGACGATGCCCATCAGCGTCATCACCGTGCCCCACGCGACCATTATGATGGGCAGCCACCTGCTGGGCCGGAGCTTTTTGAGCAGAAGGTTGCTGGGGACCTCGAAGGCGGCGTATGTGAAGAAGAAGGCGGTCAGGCACCAGTTGTACTCGTAGCTGCGCATACCGAGGTCCTCCTGCAGGCCCTCGATCTTTGCGTTGCCGATGTTGCCGCGGTCCAGGAAGGAGAGGAGGTACAGCAGAGACAGCATGGGGATCAGGCGCAGGTCCATCTTGCGCAGGATCGCCTTCTCGTCCAGGTGCCTGAACGAGTCGAGCGTTGTCCCCTCGGCCGTGGCCAGGGCGTCGATGCGGTCGACCTCATCCTTTGCTCTGGAGTGCCCATGGCGGCTGCGCGGAGGGTTGTCGGAGACAGAGCCGATGCCGAACTCGTCCTGGGCGATATCGGCTTTTTCGTTCTGTGATCTGTCCGACGAGGCCATCTTGAATTTGTCTGATTCCTGGGTAGCATAGGTAGCTATGCTAGGGGGCTGGCTCAAGGATGGAAAGAATGTAGAAACAGAAGAAGTCCGGTTGTCGAGAGTGACAAGATGCGGCAGCTCACTGTGGATGGCTGGACATGAACTTGGAGGAGATGACCAATTCTCGATCCCCGTGCCCAGGTGATGCCCTTCCCCCGCAACCGCCATCATCCGTGTCCCCGTAATAATATCCCCAACACAACGCGGGCGGCCCAGATAATCGGTACTGGGGAAAGTGATCCTTGAATTGCTACTCGCCGATAGCTGCGGCTCTGGACTCGGTTCCGCCAAAAAGCTTAGCCCTAGTCTTTAATTCCCCGCACTCCAAACTGCTTGGCAAACGACCGAGTCAATGTCCTCTTAGTCTACCATGAACTGATGATGCAATAGTCACCACTACCGCAGTGTTTCAGGGATCTTTGCTTCGGTTAACGGGCTGCGAAGGATCGGGAGGTTTGAACTGGCCTTGAGTAGTTTAGCAAGACGTTTGAGACTTGGATTATGCTCTTCTATTGCGCGTGCTCCTTACCCAAGTTTTGCAAGCAGGTCACTTCACATATCCATGGACGTTGGAAGGACGAATATGCAGATACAACATGACAACATTCTCTTCGACTGGACAGTAATAGGTTTGCTGATGCCAGGTGGGTAGGCGCTGGGCCGTGGTTGAGGGAGAGATAACAATTTGACTAGGTAGGCTGATGAGCTGACTTGTAATTTTGGGCATTCCAGATGTGACAAAGCAAATTCTGTCATGTTGTTGCGGCTTGAGAGAGCCTCAATGACATGTCTAACTTGCCGTAGATCCAGGACTGTCTCTTCTTAACACACATGGACAATCGAATGACTTAAACCAGAAAGCAGCGTAGCTACTGAAACGCACGCAGTTTAAAGATTCTGCTGGATTCGAAAGGGAGGAGAGAGTGGGCGACACAAGTATGTACAGGATGCAACTGATGACCCAATCATTCGAAACCTTGGAGAACTCATGGCGGGAACAACAACACGGGCCGAGGAGTTGCGTTCAGAAATCTCTAGGGCCCCCTACCCTGATTGACCAGCTTCAACCATTCACAGTGATACATCCTGAGGACATCACATGCCACTTCACTGGAGTTCGGCCAGTCGAAAAGTAGTCAGCAGTTCATCAAGTCATCATGTAGCTTTATTGCAGGCTAAAACTACCCACATAGCCATTGCACTCCATCTCTGATCTCATGAATGTTCCAAATGCACACCAAACCTGAAGAGTTGTCGCAAGTGAAGCATGTCCTTAGACACTGCTTAGAGGCAGCCCTCGCAGGCGGAAGGCTACAACATGCGGGTCAGTTTTCAGTCGTACGGTGCTGTGGGAGGGAACGAGACTCACAACGTTGATGCCGGCGTTCACAGCAGCCGCGGCACAAAAAGCATCCATGGCAGGGTCTAGTGGCGAAGAGTCAGCTCAACAAACAACCAAGTGTTTCGCCCTTCTCATAGTAAGTAAGGGGAATCTTTTAGGTCGGTTACGTACTCAGTCCGAACTCAGCGGCAGCGACGGAGCATGCAACCACGGAAGAGGCGAGGGCGGCGGCGCACTCTGATGAATTGATTGTCAGTACTGATAGTCTTCCTGCAAACAGGGCTCATCACCCTTCTCAGAGGCTACTGAAGGCGCAAAACTGACTGTAGAAGTCCCAGCAGAAGCGGGTGACTGGGGGAGCGAGCTTATCAGGGTGGTCGACATCCACAAGGGCATAGGTGATGCGAACACCATCAGCGACATTGGCGGTGTTGATGAGCTCCACGTTGGCGGTGACGTTGCCGTGGGTGGCGGTACCGATGGCACCGGTGTTTGCCTGGTCGACCGGGGCCGAAGTGGCGCCGGTGACAGCGTAGAGAGCGGTGACAATGGTTGCGAAACGCATTTTGGTCGTCAGGTGGAGTATGTTGCTTTTGATGTATAAGGAAGAAGTCAACAAAGGCAGATGGGGATGAAAGAGGAAAGTCAAGATTGCAGATTCAGGACCTCAAGCCGTGGCCTTTTATAGCAAAGATTTGGAGGCTTCCTCCGGATGAATGGTTATAGTGAATGGTGGCAGTTACTGGCAGCATTGCTGTGAGAATGGACTGGCAGAATCCACACAATTGTAGTAAACAACTAGCTCGCTGCCCTCAAGTCTAAATAAACACCTTGATCAGATATGAGCAAGATTATCCGTTGCAGATTCAAGTGAGCCTAGTCGAGATATATCACCGAGCCGGAGACATGATGAACATTGCTCACTTCCAACAGATCAGGCATGTACCACACAGTGTAGTCCGAGTAGCTAGCAATATCCAGTCCAAATTCAGATACTTAACCCTAGCACCCGCATGCAGTAATTTGTGTCATGTACAGATTTACATGCACCACTGAAAAGAACCAAGAAGCAGTGGCAACAATATCAAAGAAGGTAATGATGTCGCAAGGCCCATAGTCCTATCATGGGTACGACTCGGATAGGATGAATTCAAGCTCAATATCTAGCCTCAAGGTCCAGCTTCCGGCAAGCGGGCCAACTCGTCATGCAAGAGGAGACTTGCAGTAGTAATTGAAGTCATGTAATGATCAAATAACAATATTCCATAAAAATATGGATCGGGTAAAACCCAAGCCATTGGGCCCCACGGGAGGTTGAATATCAGAAAACGTTCATGGGGCAACAATACGGTCCGTTCCCCGCGGGGAACTTTAACGAGTCAACTTCACGCCGCGGGAAACTCGCCCGGCCAATTACCAGCGCCGGAGCGCTATCAACACCACACCTTAGGCGGCCTACTAATTCACATGTCGGTAGTATTTGTGGTGTGGAGATGAGGAGTATAAAGCAAGTAGATCTCGCATGGGATAGAGACTCTGTTTATGAACGTGCTCTCAGATTCTGCAACGTCCACGTTATCCACCCGAAAACTACCAACCTACGACTCCTTCATCCTTGGAAGCACTTTTAAGCCTCGAGTTAGGTGATAATCTCTTATTTTAGCCATGGGTTCCGTCAGTACCAACGAGACCTTCTGGGCCAAGCACGACAAGTATGTCATGTCAACAGGCGTCCCTCCGTGCCCCGTCGTCATCACCAGGGCCAAAGGCACCCGCCTGTACGACGCGTCCGGCAGGTCCATCCTTGACTTCACATCGGGCCAGATGAGTTCGCTGCTGGGCCACTCCCACCCGGAGATCGTGGAGGTGGTGCGGCAGTCCGTGGGCGAGCTGGACCATCTCCTCTCCAACATGGTCACAGGGCCGGTGGTCGACCTCGCAGAGCGGCTCGCGAGGTTCCTGCCCCGCCCGCTCGAGAAGTCATTCTTCCTCAACACGGGGTCCGAGACGACCGAGGCCGCCATCAAGATGGCAAAGATGTACACGGGCAAGTTCGAGATTGTGGCTTTCAGCGCGTCTTACCATGGCTTGACGTACGGGTCCGGGAGCTCGACTTATTCCACCGGCCGGAGGAATGGTGGCCCTACCATGCCAGGGCAGCTGGCTTTCCCAGCTCCGTATGCCTACCGGTCGATATTCCGCACGGCCGACGGGGGTTATGACTGGGAAAAGGAGATGGATTTCGGCTGGTCGATGATCGATCGGCAATCCGTGGGGTCCCTGGCGGCCTTTATCTTGGAACCGATCTTGTCCACCGGAGGCATCTTGGTCTTGCCAAAGGGCTATCTCGCACGCATGGCTGCTGAGTGCCGGAAGCGTGGGATGCTACTCATCTTGGACGAAGCACAGACGGGTGTGGGCCGTACCGGGAAGATGTTCTGCTTTGAGCACGAGGAGGGTGTCGTGCCGGACATTCTGTGTCTGTCAAAGACTCTGGGGTGCGGGTTGCCACTGGCGTCCGTGAGCACGACTGCTGAGATCGAGCGGGGGCTCAGGGAGGCCGGGTTCCTCTGGCTGACCACCCACCTGAACGACCCGCTGACTGCGGCAGTAGGATGCAAGGTTCTGGAGATTGTGGAGCGGGACAACATCGCGGAGCGAGCCGCCGAGAGGGGAGAGCAGCTCCACCAGGGGCTGCTGAAGCTGCAGGAAAAGTACTGGTGCATTGGTGATGTTCGGGGCATAGGACTGATGCAGGGCATTGAGATCATCTCGGACAAGGAGGCAAAGACGCCAGGGCCAGAGATAGGGCAGGCTGTCAGTGACAGAGCGATGGAAATTGGGCTGTCTTGCAACGTGGTCAACCTGCCAGGCATGGGAGGGGTATTCAGGCTCGCACCATCTGTCACTGTGTCTGCCGAGGAGGTCGAAGAGGGTTTGAGGCTTCTGGATGAGTCCTTTGGGTACGTACTTAAGCAGAAGGGGCTGCTGGGTTGATAATAGTATATACACAGCCCAAATACATACCTAGGTACCAAATTGTTCCAAGAAGATAAACCATCAAATGCGGTTGAGTTGACATGATGCATACAATGTGGAAAGGGACACCGGGATGCTCATGGAACACAACATGTCAAGTCACACAGACAGGTTCTTGATAGACGTATTCTACTGGGAGATCGAGGCATGTTGCACGACACGGGTCCGGAGGGTTGGGGCATATCGGTGCTTTTCTCTCGGAGTTCGGTATACCCACCGAGAGGGAACGGGAACGGGAGCTGCAGGGTGCCGGTTAAATTGGCGGCTCGACTGACAATTCTCGAGTGTTGCAGCAGGGTGTCCTCTGAGCCAAATGGCCGGGTGCAGGATTGTGGGTTGCGAAACGAAACAAAGCGGCATGCGCTGTGTGCTTGTGGGTACCATCACGGAAAGCCTGTGAGCGGGAACTTCCGTATCAAGCAGCATTGGGGATGCCGTTCAGACGAAGTTCGGACGGCAACGCGAACCGGCCGCCAGCCCATCGTGAGTGGCGCAGCAACAGTACCGCAGAGTTGTTGGTTGTGGCTCCGTCAGCAATGAAACGGCGCGTCAAGCGTCGAATGCCAATCAGCTTAGGCGCGATGTGATGGAGAAGAGATCTGAAACCAGCCCACGATGCTGCATATGTGGAGTGATATTAGCGATTGGTACTAAGTGCGTAGTGACGAGAGCCACAGAAGCCACAATCCAGACGCAGAGAGCACCACGAGCACGAGCTGCCGGCATGAAGTGTGCCGTGCTAGGCGGGAGATCTTCGACGGGTGGCGTCTTGGGTAGGATGAAGGGAGGCCAGGCAGAGGCCCCAGAGGCGGCGAGAGAGAGCTCTGCACAGCTGCCATCCCTGCCAGTCCAGTCATTTTCTGTCGTCGGGTGGGGTGCAGGCATCGCCCCCGGCCAATGGAGCGAGCCCAGCCTGCGCCAAATGACGTGTGCCCTGCTGGACCTCAGGCCTCGACGTACAAAGCAGCAGTCGACTTTTGGGTGGAATGAAGTCATGTGGTGGTTAAGACGGCCTCGTTAAGCCGACGAAATCAGGGCCAGCAGCCTCTGACATCGAAGGCCCAAGCACCCAGTCGGCATGGCTGCTGGGGGTTAGGAAACACAATGACGGCAGGGCCAGCTTCCTCCCTCCCTCTCCCACTCACTCCCTTGGCAAGCGCCGCTCCTCGCCCACTGGCTTGCTGCCACACCACGTCATCTTGCTGTGCCCACCCTGGCGCTTGAATGGGCATCCGGAATGTTCTCTGTTGTTTTTTGTCTTATTATATGAGCAGCCCAGCCACCGTTCCGTAGTGTCCTTCTCGATGAAGATTGTCCATCTCCTCTTATCCATCCGTAAATATCGTTGCACCTGGTCACACAGCCCTCCCTCCACCTTTATCCGAACATCAAAGCCAGCCTGCCTCCAGTCGTCGAGGTCAACACCTGCATAAAATTATAATATTGAACTGCAGGCCCACCTTTGATCTGCTCAGCTACTCCCCAAGATGGCTTTTAGCTTTGTCACTATTGCCCACCTTGTGGCTGTCGTCCTCTCCATAATAGAGCTCGGCCTTACAGCCTACGTCGTCAGCGTCTACGATGGAACCTGGGGCAATGGCTACTCCTACTATGGCAACTGGTCGCCCGATCGCGTCAACTTCATGCTCTTCAACTCTATCTGGTCCCTGCTCGTCCTCGCGTACATCGGCCTCACGCCCCTGTACCTGACCAGCATCTTCCACCGGCTCGCTGCCCTGGCTCTCGAGGCCATCACCATGATCTTCTGGTTCGCCGGCTCCATCGCCCTCGCCGTCTTCATCGGCGTGCCCAGGTGCCACGGCAACAGCTGGTGTGGATCGATCCAGGCTGCTGTCGCTTTCGGCTTCTTCTTGTGGTGAGTCTGATCCCGTCTTTGACAAGACAACTGTAACCACCTGAACGAATACTAATTCGTCTCCATAGGGCTGTCTTCCTCTTCCTTGTTGTTCTTGACGGCATCGAGGCTATGAAGTCCCGTCGCCACTCAACGGGTACCGGTCACCACAGCCACACCAAGCCTTACGCCGGCGCCTAGACGCGGCGTCCAGCTGGCTATGTCGCTTCTCGGTTGGGAAGGGTGTTGAACGTCCCTGGTAATTTATAGTATGTGCGCTGTCTGAAAGCTTTAATTGGACGGAGAATGGAAAGAATCAACTTTTTGGAGGGGGGACAACTCCTGGCGTTATATTGGTCGCGTAGCGGGGCTCTGACTTGCAGTCGCTATTTATACCCTGAAGATACCACATATATATCTGATTCACGCTGTTACTTTCATAATCACCCGTGACTGTCGGTCTCACGATAACAAATCTTTTGCGTCTTTTGAGTCATCAACATCAAATGCGATTTGTGAAACTCATAAATGCGAGCATTTGTCGTCAATTTCTACTTGTTCGTAGCCTGCTAGTAAACTGTTGAGCAGCCAACTGCATTTTGGAACAAAAGTGCAGTGACGATCTGCTTCTATTTTCATTCTGCAATTTCACCTCCTGATACCGCGACTCAGGTTATCAATTAACTTTGATGCACAACGTGCGATCCCCCTGCGAGGCAAACATCCGACGAACCGCCGCTGGACTTGGCATTGGCTTGGCTTCCCCGATGGATTGGGTCCGCTTGCCGGCTTAGAGCCAGATAGCATCCACCGTCGCCCACACGTGCCTCGCTAGCTATCGATTGACCAAGGAGCACCAAGGAGCTTGACCAGGCTATCGACGTGAAGAGAGGCGGGGGGACGGGGGTGGGACCAGGTATATAAACCACGGGGGAAAGATGGTCAAAGAAATCAGTTGATTTATCTTCGGGATCACTCCAGGAGAACAGCGCCCCTGCACTTTGGCCTATCGAGGTACTCGTTCTGGAAGTCCGCATCCAAGGTGCTTCTCTCAGAGCAATTGGGATAGCCTCGGTAATAGCTCTGCTATACAGCCGACACGATGACGCTCGGAAAGTTGGCCGTCGGCGGTCTCCTGGCCTCAATTGGCCTGGCGACCCCTATCGTGCCTCACTCGCGGACGGATCAGGGCCACAGCACACAGCAGCAGCTGATCAAGCAAGTCCAACTGGGCCCGCGGCCGTACTTCCTCGTCAACGACATGGATCCGGGCCCGCTCAAGGACGAGCTTGAGGCTTGCTCGGAGATGGAGATGCGGCCCTCCCGCTTCTCCATCGGCCACCGCGGCGGCGGAACTCTGCTCATCCCGGAGGAGACACGCGAGTCCGAGCTCGCCGGCCTGCGGATGGGCTCAGAGGTGCTCGAGTGCGACGTCGTCTTCACGTCGGATCGCCAGCTCGCCTGCCGCCATGACCAGTGTGACCTTCACTCGACCACCAACATTGTCGACATCCCCGAGCTCAACGCCAAGTGCACGCAGCCCTTCTCCCCGGCCGACCCGGCCGCCGGCACGCCCGCCAGCGCAAAGTGCTGCACGAGCGACATCACCCTCGCCGAGTTCAAGACGCTCTGCGGCAAGATGGACGGCTTCAACGCCACCGCCGAGACGCCCGCGGACTTCCTGCACGGCACGCCCAGCTGGCGAACCGACCTTTACGCGACCTGCGGCACGGTCCTGACCCACCGCGAGTTCATCGAGCTGGTCGACGGGTTCGGCGGGCCAGAGGTGCAGTTCACCCCAGAGCTCAAGACACCCCAGGTGCCCATGCCGTTCGGCGGGAACGGGTCCGACTACACGCAGCAGGCTTTTGCGCAGCAGATGGTCGACGAGTACGTGGACGCCGGGATCGACCTGAAAAGGCTGTGGCCGCAAAGCTTCCTCTACGATGACATCCTGTACTGGATCGAGGCCGTCCCCGAGATCGCCAGCCAAGTGATATTCCTCACTGAGACCGAGGGTGACATCGTCAACCTGACCGACTACGCCGCGGCCGGCGTCAAGATCATGGCGCCGCCGCTGCCGTTCCTGGTCGCGGTCGGCGAGGACGGCAAGTCCATCGTGCCGTCCGAGTACGCGGCCGAGGCGAAGAGACTCGGGCTGAAGCTCGTCACCTGGTCGTTTGACCGGTCCGGCCCTTTGAGTCAGGTCAAGGAGGACGATGATTACTATTTCACATCGATCGCGAATGTGACCAATAACGACGGGGACGTCTACAATCTGCTGGACGTCCTGGCCAGGGAGGTCGGCGTGCTGGCTGTCTTCTCGGACTGGTCTGCTACGGCCACATATTATGCGAACTGCTTCGGCCTGTTTCCAACATATTCCGACTGGGTAGACTAGATTATCGCATACTACATACTACAGCATTATGGCTTAGAGGTCGTGCACTCACATAGGCGGATAGAATTAATGCTATGCTGTACGAAGGTTCTACCTCGGTACTTGACTTTTGCTGCTCCTGGTTTCATTCAAGGTGAGTTGCCATCGGACGGCAAATGTGCCAGTTGGGATTATTGCACACAAATCCGCGCAGCTCATTCGAACTCCAATACCTGTATGATTGTATCACAATACATATACTGTGTGACCACGTCAAATAGTGGCGTCACTTTCGCAAGAGTAGTGCAGTAGTGCAAAGCGTAAAAGATTGCATGTTGGACATCTAAGCAGTGCAATGCAGCCAGTTCATAGTCTTCACTCAATGCTCATTCGCAACGTATTTTTACTGTTACTCGCATTATGCTACTAGGACTCTTCTATTTTGTCCATGGATTCTGCCGATGTAAGACTGATTAAATTGTGAGGATTTGGAAGGTGCTCATAATATACCGACCTCGGGATGCTGAGCATTTCAGCTGGCATACATGCAAAGCAGAGTTGAGTAGGTCCAAGCTAACAGGGCTCTTCGTCGAAGAACAAGCCTGAAGCGGTGCTCATAAGCTACAGTATCAATTATCCGCAAATACGCGAACCAACTTTCTTCAACACAGGGAGCAGCTTTACAGAAAACATTCTTTTAGTCGCGCCCATACCCAGACTCTCTTCATCCATAGTAAATATGGCAAATGCAACCACATGAAAGACTCTCACAGAAGGAAAAGGCGATCCTCTTGTTTACTAGCCTCATGTAGCAATTTCTCGATAGGCTATGTGTACGCTCCTACTTAAGCAATTAACCAACTCAACCCTGCCATGTAACTCGCTTTTCCCTTAGAAGCCCAACCATCCCCATAGGCAACAAGCCTGGATCAACAATGCTCAGCCCCCCAAACCGCTCTATAATCTCCGGTCCGTACATGGCCGTGACCCAACGCCACGAGGCGTCCATATCAAACCACGCAGGCTGGATGGCCTGTCCGCCGGCGGGGACGTCCTGCAGCGGCGTCACGAGCTCGGGAACCTGGTCGATGCTCTCCTCGGCCGGCTGCGCCATGAGCTGCTGGAACACCCACACGAGATCCTGGGGCGTGAACTCGTCGGGGACCACGCCCAGGTCCTCGCGGTGGCTCACGAACTCGGCGGCGTCGAGGAAGTTGTCGCGGTCATGCTGCAGCTCCGGCTGCCACGGCCCCCCTTGCGCGCCGTTCCGGCGCCGGTGGACGTTGCCGCGGTTGAACTGGTGCTTGAGGCGGTTGTACGCCTGCTTCTCGGTCTCGAGCATGTCCTCGAAAAGGCTGTCGTGCGACTCGAGGACCGAGTCTCGGATCTGGAGCAGCGGTATGAAGGGTGACTGGAGGTCGAGCCCGCCCAGCGCCACTGGGAAGTAGAAGTAGCCGTCTGGGATGTCGGCGATGCCGAAGCGTTGTTGGATCGTCTTTCTCAGGTGGTCGATGATGCTGGTGGATGTGCCCATTCCGCCCGCGCCGGTGCCAGAGGAGAATACCTGCTGCTGCACCCGCTTGTGCGTTGCAAGCATGTCATCAACGTGTTGACGTCCAAAGCAGTTTGCTGACTTCCCAAAGTTCGAAGAGAAGAACTTGGCCGCGAATGCATTCCAAGTCTGGATGAAGCTGAAGACGCTGGTCTTGTCATCGAGCTGCTTCCTGAGCTCTCCAATGTGCGAGTCGACCATCTTGTGGTCAATCTCGAATCGCCCCGTCTGAGGCGAAAGGAAAAGAAAGCCCCACCGAATTTCCCCTTGAGGAAGAGCTTGATCGATATTGAGCTGTGAATCCTTATCCTTCGAAACGCGGACAGTGCCGGTCTTCCTCTCGTTGATAGAAGTGCCCGTCGCATCCGCAAAGTCTTCAACGGCCTTCCACGCGGCGACAGCGGTTTTGTGATTGGGGGACCAAAACCACAAGTCGTCACCGTAGCGCCACAGGGGCTGACCAGAAGCCGCCTGGTTAACCGCCAAGTCCAGACAGAATAGGACCGTCTCGCCCAGGACGTCACTGAGCGCGTGTGAGGTGGGAACACCACGGCGCCGGACCTTGGGCGATGACTGGTCCTCGTCCATGAACCGAAGCGGAGCCTGGAGATACTGTTCGAAAAATCCAAGCCAGTGCTCTGAGACTCCGAGGAAATCCAGGACCGTGCATATCGTCTCATGCGGTAGAAGCGACTCCCAGTCCTCAAATACAGCATGGAATGCTGTAAGCTCACCGTGTAGCCTCTTGCTGATAGCGATCTCGGTTGAAACGAGATGCACGACCTGCTGCTTGAGCTCCATGAGTGTTTTCTTAGGCCCAGGGGAGCCGCTTTCGTCGTCTTCATCGACATCGGACTCTGGGGTAGAAGGAACCGGGGAACTCGCGGCATACCCTGGTGAATAGCTGCACGTGTCTGCCTTAGAAGCCCGCATTCTGAGGGCCCCTCCAGCACCCAAAAGCTTGCTTTTCTTCTTTCTCTTGAGCTGAGGTGCGAAGTCTTCGAACTCGGCTTCCACCTCTCCATCCACCATCTTCGTAACCTCGTCCACACGCTTCAATAACTTTGCCACAAAGTAATCACTGCTGTGGATCTTTTGGCGCTCTTTTTGAAGACTGCGACGGCGGGGCACTCGTCCAAGATAATACTCGAGACGTTTCTTCTCCAGCTCTGGTATGTCTTTGTAGAGCGAGGTCCAGGCACCGTCCGCCTTTCGGAACGAAACGAAGGCCCCTCTGAAGAAGACAGACCACCTGACGCCGATGTACTGAAGAAATATACTCTGGAGAAGGTCTTCGTGCATGTGAACCGAGAATATCCCGCTGATCTTGCGGCGCTGCTCAACGGGGACACCGCCGGCTCCCCATTTCCAAGATCCGAGGGCCGCCAGGCGCAGGTTGAGGACATCGGAGATCTCGGACAAGATGACAGGATTGCCTAGAAAGTCCTTGAGGACCTCCCTTTTCTCGTTAGTCAACAAGTCCGAGGACATCAGGCCTCGGATGGTCCACCCCAGACTGGAGTGGTCCAGCTGGTCAGGACGAGAAATGTCAACCTCGAAGGCTTGGACTGCTTCTCGCAGGTCTTGGACAGCCTGCCACCGTTTCTTGAAATGCTCTTCACCCTGAGCAGAGGTGGACAGCCCGAAGATGGTCTCGAGATAGCTACTGAGCAAGCCGACGTCGACATGCGCGGGCTCGAAGGCCTTCCTTTCCCATTCTTGTTTGGACTTGAGCCTGGCCGAGCTGCCCACGTCCTCGAATGCATCGCCCATCTCGGTATCCTCAGTTTTAGCGGCCGTGCCCTTTTGGTCACCCGAGAGCCACTCGGTCACCAGCTGCCCGTAGAGAGAAGCATATTGGTACTTTAGCGACTGGACCTCAAGGTGGCGCAAGAGATCTTTCTCCCAGTCTGAGAGAGTCTTGGTCGATACTGAGGGGTCCTGACGAGCCTGGGCGATGAAGCGGTCGAGGTTCTTGAGCTGCACCTCGAGGCGGTGGTGCCTCGTCAGATGTGTGTTGACCTTTCCATCCTTACCCAGCTTGATGCCGAACGACTTCTTGACACCATTACTTAGAAGGACCAGTCGTTCGATGGGATCTGACTGAGATTCTATGGATGAGAGTGTTGAAGCCTTGTCCGCTTCGAAGGCGGCACGCTTTTTGGAGAGCTCATCGAGCTTTGTGTCCGTGATCTGCTGCAGAGTCTCGGAGAAGACGCTGCCGCTCATGATGCTTGAGTAAGACTGTTATGGTAGATGAGACTGGGTTGGTAAAGCGAATTGCTATGGTTGCATAAATGAAAGAACTCGGGTGTTGGGTTGAAGACAATGAAGGGAGTCGCCTCCAATTTATAAGTCTCTATGTTGAGCCCGAGCCCACTTGGCACTTACCCACCCAAGGGGCACTTTTGTCGGCGTCCAATGAGAGAGCGCAGGAAACGAACAGGCAGCTACCCGAAGTAGGACCAGTGACTCAACCAGCTCAACTAACCTCGTTGGTCAGACCTGAAATGCATGTTGCCTGTTGGTATCGTACGTGATGAAATATTTCCCTTTTCGAGATTCCCACCTTGAGAGTCCACAGGTCCAGTTTTACCCCGCCTCCAAGAACCTCCCAGGCTGCCAGACAGCTCGATGTGCTGTTTCTTGCCACGACCAAGACGGACCCAAATATTCTCAGTATCGATACATCCGAACATCATCTCTTCCCCCAGACTCTCTAAACAGTCTTCGATTCTGCAACCCATAATATAACCTAAGCAACGCACATCCGGCGGCAACAAAAAGTAGTAAGCCGGCGTTCACCCAATGCCCAGTAGGGTATCCCTTCTTTGCCTCATCAGCCTTGTAGATCCACACGCCCGCGATTTGTCCAGGCGCTCCTCCAAGGCCGATGTTCAGAGCAATGGCGAGGCCCACGGAGGCCGTGCTAAAGATGTTGGACGACAACCACCCCAAGAGTGGAGGTATGCAAGCGAATGCACCGGCAGCCGCGACTATCAGACACCCGTAGCGTTGAGAATAAGAATCCGCTGGTAGAGCCGCCGAGGCTATGAATCCGCAGGCGCCAACTGTGGCACTTACGGCCGAGTGTAGGCCTCTCGAGTTGGTCCGATCCGCGGACCACGACACCAATATTTGAACCACATATGCAACAGCATAGGGCGGAACGCTCATTAGCTGGGCTTGGAGGTCCTTGTAGCCGAGGCCAGCCGTGATGGAGGGCGTGAACAGTGACAGGCTCGAGAACGGCGTCGAGATTCCAAAGTAAACAGCGTAGTGGCCCCAGAGCCTCCAGTCGAGGAGCGTCGCCTTCGTATCGTGCCACCAGTCTGACTGATACAGTCCCTTGCTGCCCTCGACGTGGAGTCGGCGGAGGGCCAGTGCTCTCTCTTCGGCAGAGAGCCAGCTGACAGTCTCGGGAAAATCTGGCAGGAAGAAGAACACGAAGAATGCGGACAGGCAAGAGGGAATTCCTTCGATGATGAAAAGCCATCTCCAGCCCGAAAGCTCATGGACCTGGTTCATGTGGCCTACTCCATAGGCGATGGCTCCGCCGAAAGCTCCGGCGAGAGTGGCGCTGGCGAGGATAAAGGCGACACGAATACTTCGCTCATCCGTCTTGTACCAGAAGGTGAGATAATACACAAGGCCCGGCTATAATGCATCAATAATTTGACACAGAGCATAGCGTGAAGGTCCTAAAAGAACCTTCCAAAGAAGGGAGGAACTACCACATACGAATAAACCGGCTTCGAAGACGCCGAGGAGGAAGCGGACGCCGGTAACGGTACCGTAGTTGTGAGCCCCAGCCAGGCCAGTAGAGCAGGCGCCCCAGCCGAACATGAGGATAGCGATCCAACGAGACGGGCGGAGTTTCTTGAGCAGCACTGGATCAGGCGTGTCAGCGTCTCACCTGGGTCGTAAGTACCAGAGGCTAGGCTCTGAGGGATCAGTAGTAATGCGAACCATTTGATGGCACTTCAAACAGCCCATATGCGACCAGAAAAATCATCAGCGAGATCGTGTACTGATAGTTTGTCATGCCAGTCTCAGACATGAGATCGTGGCCGCTGGAATGGTTCAGAATTTTCGCATTGCCGATGTTCGACCTGTCCAGGTAGCACAGGAAGTAGATGGCGGCAGAGAGCGGCACGATGCGCTTGTCCTGCTTCCACAGCAGGGCTTTCTCCGCCTCGGGCGAGATTGGGCTATCGTCTGTTGCGTAAGCCTGTACAAAGAGAGAGTTAGTCGCGTCAGTTGGTCACGGCCAGTCGAATCCAGGGTGAGAGAGGGCTGGTATGCCACCGACCTCTTTGCCTCCATACTCTACATCTTCGACGACGTCCATCTGGCCGTCAGGTTGAGCCTCGGCGGCCTTTGTCTGCGATGCGTCCATGCTCATAGTTGATGTCACAAGGGGAGATGCGCGCGAGTATCAAGGCTGTACTGTGTATGTGTTGTGAAACCGTGAACTTGCCAGCCAGCGTGCGCCGTAGGTGTGAGAGGGTGTCATTGTCTTTCGGCGCAAATCTAGCTGCCGAAATAATACGACCGGCAGTCTGTTCGGTCGCCGTTGTCGTAGGGATACTGGAGAAGATATGGACCCATCCGGGGTAGCATCCAATAGATTCGGCCCGCACACACTCGCCTTGGAGGTTGGGACCCCATCTGTTTCCAGGTTCGGTTCTATCCCCCGCAGGAAGGGTGTAGTTCGCTGACATTTCCCCCGCGGGCCACTCCCCGCTGCACGACGAGGGGCTCCGCATGCGGAGTCAGCTACTGAGTAGAGTAGACTACTAAGTATGGAGGGAATCCGGGGCCCCGGATTGTTGTAGCGGTGAAAAGTGAGACCCATGTATTGTCCACTCGTATTTTGTTGTCTTCCCAACATGGCACTCACGGCCATTTGAGCGCCATCAAGCTGGTGACACGGAAACGAACTGGGCTGGCTTGTGCAGCCAGTTGCGGGCATTTAGACCTGGATGCTGTCGAGATAAGGTTCAACCCGGGAAATGCTTAGCTGTCAACTTACACGGACTGGTGTCTTGGCCGTTCACCTTGCTCTTCTCCACCAGTCCAGGGGCAATATTTTTGCGACTCGGTTGCCAATTTCACCTCGTCTTTACCGATAGCGATTAGGTCAGCTGTATTAAAATATATGTACAATCTAGCTGTATCCTTTTTATATCCTTGATTCGGCCGATATGTGCTTTCCATTGCCACCACGCCCCAAATTCTTTCTCGGCCCGGGTTGTTAAGTAGATGTAAATGCTCGCTCATGGGCCCAGATGCTAAGTAACGCCGTAAATGCACGTAAATTAAGGCTAGCCAGGCGCAAATTGCCACATCACTGCCGCTTGTCTTCGGTCTCACGGAGCGCCGACTCATCCGCCACGCCGCCGGTGGTAGGCCCGGCTCCAGCCCCGCCGGCCGTCTTCTCCTCGTCCGCGGCCGGGGCCCGAGCAGGCTGCAGCGTCTGCAGCCCGGTCTTGTGCTCTGTGTGCTCTTTGCTCAGCTTGCGGCTCCCGACGAAGAAGCTGACGACCAGGCCCAGCGCCGCAAAGGCCACGTAGAAGATGAACATGATCCGAATGGCGTTGAAGTATGCCCGCTGGGCAATGCCCCTCTCGGGCTGCGGGAGGGCCGCAACCGCGTCCACACTCGAGGCCGCGTTGGACCCACTGAGCAGGCTCGCGACGTCTGGGCCGAGCTGGTTGATGAGTTCGGGGTACTGCTTCTGCATTTCGTTCTGGAAAATGACGCCTCCTATGACCACCGACACTGCTATGTGTTAATCACTTGCTACGGATCCTGGAGTAATACATTCTGGAGCATTCCAAAGCACAACGATCAGGGAACTGTAGCAGGAGAAGGGTTATACTAACTGGAGGTAGCAACCTGGCGCACAAACCCGTATGTCGCCGTTGCGCTTGCGATGTCTTTCGGCTGGACGGTGGTCTGGAGCGCGATGAGCGGGGACTGGAAGTTGGGACCCACGCCGAGGCCAAGAATGATCTGGAAAACCACAATCTTGGCCCAGTTCTCGTATGAGTCGAGGTTGATGAACAAGCCGTAGCCAAGCGTCATGAACACGAAGCCAAATATAATAGCAGGAACATACTTTCCTGTCTTCTTAATGACGAAGCCCGTCACTGCTGCCGCCACGCCCATCACGAACGTGAAGGGCAGGACATAGACACCAGAGAGCAGGGGGTCGGCACCAAGGACTCCTTGGAAATATAGGGGCAGGTAATAACTCGCGGAGATGAAGACGAAGCCATGGCAGGCGCTGAGACAGACGACGGCGATGTTGGAGGGCTGCTTGAAGATGCGGAGCGGGATGACGGGGAATTTGGCAACCCTGAGCTCGACCAAGAAGAACAGTCCTACGAGCACAGCGCCAAACACGATCAGGCAAATGACCGTGGGAGAGTCCCAAGGGAACGTGACGCCGCCGAACTCAAGGCCGAGCAGGATCATCAGAGTACCGCCCACGATAGTGAGTGAGCCAAGCCAGTCGATCGCTGCGAGGCCCTCCTTGACGCCCGTGCGCGGGTTGTGAAGATGCAGGGTGAAGAAGAGGACGACCATGGCAAATCCCGAGATCGGCAGATTGATATAGAAGCACCATCTCCAGGTGGTCTGTTCGGTGAATACGCCGCCAAGCACTGCGATGAGGTCAGTTTCCAGCCGTGTCTCAGACAACGCGGCGGGGATATGTGAGACAGCTTACCCGGTCCGAACCCACCAGCGAGGGCCCATACTAGGCTGATGATACCCAAGAACTGCCCTCTTTTCCTCATTGAAAACAGGTCGCTGATGCAGATGTTGACCAAGATCAATATACCGCCGCCGCCAATGCCCTGGACCGCCCGGCCAACTATGAGCATCGCCATATTGACACTCACACCCGCCAGCAGTGACCCGACCCAGAACACGCCCACCGCGGTTAAGAGCACAGGCTTGCGCCCCCAAATATCAGATATTTTACCCCAGCTGGGCGCCGCCGCCGCGTTCGCGAGCAGATAGGCAGAGCCCACCCAGGTGTAACCAGCGGTGGAGTGGAAATCAGAAGATATCCTGGGGACGGCCACAGTGACGATCGTAACATCCAGGGCGGCCAGGAAGACACTCAAGCAGAGTGAGATCATGATGAGGGACGTCTGGAGGGTCGTGCGCTTGTCCTCGGGCGATCTTGCGCCACCGGCGCCCTGCCCCGGGTTTGGCGCCGCATCGTCGCTGGGCGGAGCGGCCTGTGGTGCAGCAGATGTCCCGGCATCATCTGCATCATCTGCAGCTTGATTCGAACGTGGTCTGGCGGTGTTGCTCCCTTCGCTTTCACCCGGGCCTTTGGGGCTGCGCGGCGCGGCTGCGGTGTCTAGATTCTGGAGGCTCGAGGAGCCCAGCGTTGTGGTGGACGCGCTGCTCCCGGATGCATGGCGCACCTTTTCGTCGTCGATGATTTCGCCGTCAGCGGCTGGGCTAACAGCCATAGCAACGCTATACTACGGTTCGCAGGCAACCTGCTTGCGACGGTATCCTGGGCGTGCTGACCGTTAAGACAGAATTAAGCTTAAGCTCGAGATCGCCCTGCTGGGCGGAGATTGCCGAAGTGTCGGTAAAGCCTGTACGTTTGCTGCGTGTAAGATGGTGGCAGCTTATGGATGGTAACAATAGGCTATGGGTGATGGATTAAAGGAGTAGAAGTATGCTGCAAAGAAAAAAAAGAACAAAGTGAACAAAACGACGATTGTGCAACCCTCGACCGAAGATCTCCCGAAGCAGCAGGTGTTGGAGGGAATCGATTAGTGAGGCAAGAGTCGATTGCACCTAAAAGTGGAGACCTCCTTGAGCAACGAAAAGCACGATCACTGACACACAACAGGCACGCGATGCCGGTGGCGGGTGTGTTGAAGAGCGAGTGCCGAATACCCGCAGACCTGACGCTAAGACCGCACCAGACCCCTGGGGAATTAATAATTCCTTTACCTTTTGCAGAGCCCATCCATGGGTAAATCTTCGGCCTGCATTGCCTTGGCCGATCGACTGTGCTGGTTTTGATGACGCTACAAGCCCGACAACAGTGTCGCCGTCATCATCATCGGAGAAGCCTATCTGAAGACCACGTAGCAGTTTTGTTTTTGCGTTTTTGCGCAAAGCAAACATGATCCTGTCATTTCATGTTTGCATGGTGAGAAGACCTGCACGGCAATGCTCCTGTTCCACTGTTCGGGGCAACTGGGCGTCTCAAAGAGTTCGGACTCGGCCGTCCGATACGGGGCGGAACCGCGGAACCGATCCAGAAACCCTGCAGCAGCCCGTGGCCCAGAACAATGACAGTTCGGCTCGTACCGTACTTATCGGAGCTGCCTGTAAATAAGCTCTCCAGCCTCAAAGATCATGTGAGGAATGTCAACAACCGCCCACGTTGGCCCAGCCGACAATGACTCTGCATGCGGCGTTAGAAGTCGGAGCCGAGTAAGGGAACCTCGAAACGTCGCAGCTCGACCTCCGTCTTGTCGGAGATAGGAGCCGGCCAAACCTTCCGAGCCGATCGAGTTGTGTAGTGTAATAGAATCCTTCAAAATACTCAATTAGGACTATACGGTGCTACTAGTCGGAGGAAGATCCTCAAACATGTGCACACTGTGACCCTCAATCGAACGGTTCGGAAGTCGTTGGGCAAACAGGATGGTATCGCCGTCTTCCGCCAGGCGCTCCGAGCTTCAGAAAGAACTTTGCGCCGCCATGCGGGCCCAGAGCGGTCGAGGTGTGCAGCGCAAGCATGTGGTGTCGTGGTGATGACTTCTATTACCCTTGCTTGTGTGGTTTTGCCGTGACAACTTCTTCCTGCCACCGCAACGACGGGAATAGCGGCACGATGGGCCCCACGGCTTCGACCCGACCCAGCTGGACCTTGATGGTCTTGCAGCTGAACCTTGATGGTCTTTGTCCCATGGTGGCCGAGGTTGCAGACGGGCTTCAGTTCGGAGAACAGTCTTGCCCGTTAATAAAGGCATCCTCGAAGGCAGGCTCTCTGTCAGCGGGAACTCAATCACAGCAATATTGTTCAGCACATTCCCTACTCATCTGGACCACGTTGGCTGTGTGGCGGAGGCGTTTTGTCTCAATCTCTCCCATGGGCGAATTTCGATATCCAATCATCAATGGCCCGTCTCGGGGTATAAGTCTCGTCTCACTGCTGCTGACTGTGTCACCAGGCATCTCTCTCGCGGCACTACAGGAGCTGTTGGACGACGTGTTAAGGCTTCAGAGATGGGACTTTTCGCGCAGAAATGTTCTCATATGAACGCCACCAAAGGAGGGTAGCCATATACGGCCAGCACGCAAGGCCGAGACACTCGATGGCTGCTTCTCTCTGAGACGCAGCCATTGCTGGTGATGGCTCACCCTGGTGATCTTGGGCGGCCAGAGAGCGCAGCGAGACGGTGTCGAAGATGGCGGCAAGAGAAAGCAAGTGGCCAAGGGGCCAAGGAAAATTGTGTTTTCTGAGAAAGCAGAAACCTTAAGAGGTGAGGTGCCGTCGATTCGAAGCTTGTATTACGGCGTTCAAAGGACCTCGGGCAGCGAACTCAGCTGCTTGTAAGGTCCGAATTCCCCGAAGCTAAAAACGAACCCCCACAACTTATCCTCTACACTGAGCCAAAAAAAAGTCCAAAAGCACACACCTTATTTTAACCTACATATTCTTTGCACCTCAAATCAAAGAACTCGAGAAGAAGACTTTGAAATACAAGTGCAAAATCTATAGCTTTCTTATCTATAATATTTATTCTTAAATCCGTCTTCATTTCTATTAAAATATAACCCAGACAATGCAAGATAGCTGACAGCATGTGGTAGATATCAGGCGTTACACTCATTTGCATTCCACACCATTAAAAACACGCTAATAAAGCGGATATATACACCCCCTGATTTCTATATATATAATAGTTAACTTTACTAATTTAAGTTTAAGTTACTTCTTATTAATACTATAAGAAAAAGGGAGCTTATAGTATTCTAAAACTTCTTTCTATTTTATTATTAAAGATTTAGTAATAAAAGAATTTATATTTAAAGTTATACTTAGAATAACTAAATTTAAAGGGGTATATAAATAGTTATTATACCCTATAAATATAGGGTATTTTTAGCTAAATTATTAAAATTACCTCCCCTTAATTTTAATTAGATTATTTAAAATTATACTTTTAATATAAATTTCTTTATAATTAGATATTTAATAATAAAATAAGTATATTTATTAGATAGCTAAAATTAGTACTATTTTTTATATATATATTTTAATTAGATTAAACTAGTAGTTATAATACTATAGCTAAATATAGTATAAAAATAAATAAATTTATATTATATTTAGCTATAGTATTATAACTACTAGTTTAATTTAATTAAGATATATATAAAAAGAATAGTACTAATTCTAGCTATTTAATAGATATACTTATTTTATTATTAAAGGTTTTATTATAGAGGAATCTGCGATATACTTATTAAATAACAATGTGCACACAATTTGGCGGGGGATATACACATCCGCTTCACTAGCGCGTTTTTGGCGGTATGGAATGCAAATGAGTGTAGTGTGTGTCTCGGCAGATTACCATTTACACAATGCATCCATGATGAATCCGGGGCATTGGCTCGGGTCGTACGTAATCCATCACGGGCTTAGGCTCTTGCTTCGCCTCATACGAGAACATCTGACCAGATGCGACACGTCAAGGGCTGTCCGCAGATGTGCGGCTAGGCAGACATTGCAGACTGCACCGGAGAATTATTGCTGGTGACCGACGCGAGGCACATGAGCCGCACATCCAGACATCTTCCCCATGTTTCAGTATCATCTCGATCTTGTGGGGATTGCGGCGATGTTTCACTCGTCCGATGGAACACGGTGAAGAACCCGGACCGCCAAGATGTAACCGGTAGATGGAGAGCTTCGATGGCAGGAACTCCGATGGAGAAGTCTGGCATCCTGGATTGACCTCGCAGTCGGCAGGACAGAGCCGTCAGAGGTGCCAAATCAAGGTGCCGAATGCTGCGGCTCAGGCTAACGTGTCGCGGGGCTATCCCAGCCTCGGGGAGATGGTGCTGGGGAGCTGCAGGGCCCCGACCGCGTAATAGATTGCCATCGGTTCTAGGTAGTCTAGTTGGGGCTCGATGTCGTATTAACAGCAATCTTGGACAATTTGCCATGCCGGCGCTTTGTTCTGCAGCTGTCAGTTGACCTGTCAGGGCGGTCCAAGGCTGTCGAGTCAGCTAAACTGCGGCTGAAGCATTCGAATTTTAAGTTGTCTGGAACGATCGCGCATGCAGCTGTCGTCTGTTTGCTCGCGTGCTCGCTGGACAACGGGCCCGAAACAGATCACAGCTCACAGCTCATAGCTCACAATTCACAAATTGACAGGTGCACAGACGCACCGCACCACAGACTAAGTCGGAGCAGTTTGACCCCTGTGCAAAATCTGCGCGAAACCGCACCGCACCGCAATGCACCACAGCACAAACCCAGGGCACAGGTCAGTAACTGTCACGTAACAAACGGCAGACGGCCGCAGCAAAGAAGAGGGGATCACCAAGCCGCCGCCCCGACAGCTACCCGAATCCTGCCGTTTCTCACATTGTCGCTAGGGAGAGCAGCCCGCCCGGCCCACATGGCCATGGGCCACCCCCCATAGACCCCACAGCCCGGGCGGCCCCCGTTGGGCGGATAAGACGATAAGATAGCTAATCTCGCAGCGCCAGCTCCTTCACCGCGATTCGAGTCAGGGCGACGTGGGCGACGTCGGGCAAAGCTGATGAGTTGTTGTTTGTCGATGCAGCTGGCTGGCGCCATGGCTTGTTGGCGTTGCGCGCGGCGATCGAGACGCAGAACAGTGGGATGACATGACCCGCCTGCCCCCCCTCTCTCCCACTGGAAGCTGACTGTGCGAGTGAGCCCAGGTAGGCAGGCAGGCAGGCAGGCAGGCAGGCAGGCAGGCAGGCAGGCAGGCAGGCAGGCAGTGTTGTCAGTCGGAGGGAACACACAAAGGGGGGGAGAGGGCGTTGACATCACAATATAGAGGCCCGGTCGGGACAATCGCAATCACACCGGGAATATAACTGATATAGTGCCAAAAGTACATGCCTGACGGACTACGGTGTACAAGCAACCAGCAGGCAAGAAAGGCTCGCGGGAAGCTCAGACCATCGAAAAGTTGGAAGTGCCAGGGTACGTACCCAACAAAGCATGGCCAAGTAGGTAGACCCACGGGGTACATGGTCAACACCCAGAATTACCCGCGCCAAGGGCCAGAACTGCCAGCAAGCACATGTACCCGTGCCCACCGGCAGGTACACGCGGTTGCATGCCAGAATTCGGTGCAGAGGCCAGATAGGGGACCAACCTCGCCCTCCCCACAGCTAGACCAGGAACCTCTCTTACGACTCGCCAATGGCAGCCCGCATCGACCATGGAAATTGCGTAGTGTGGGGCATCAATTGCCATTTCGGGGCGGCTTCGCCTGCCTGCAGGAGCGTGGAGCACTGCGTGGTTCGTCCTTGCCAAGAAAGCTCTGGGATCTTTCTCGAAATTCTTTCTCGACTTTCCGCTCCCCGGACTCTTCTGGCTCAATCTGCCCTGCGCCGGGTGGTATTGGTTTGTCGAGTCGGCCCATCGCCGCAGATAGCCACCTTGTCTCACTCTCACCGACCTCCTATGTAATCTATCATCATCTTGCCTTCTCTCCTCCCTCCTCCTCCTCCTCCTCCCCCCCTCGTCGCCTGACCTCCATCCGGATTGTCTATCGTCAGTCAGATCTTACGCCCCCAGACTGCACACCCGGCGAGAGAGTCTTACCCAGGTTCTTCGGAGTTCTCCTGTCGGTCAGACACAATCGCAACCACAACCGCTGTGGCCGTCCCTCTTCTTCACTGCCTGCCGCATCGCTCCCTCCTCATCCTCGCCCTCGCCCACCTCACTCGACTTCGGCCCTGGCCACACCGGACCAATTGCTCCTCTGCTCTGCTCTGCCAGCCAGCCGTCCTCGTTTGTTGTGGTCCAGCTGTGCCTCAAGCTTCGCAGAATAATCGCGCGCTAGCATCAGGAGTAGGCGCGACTAGGTACGATATCTTCCTCATCTCCAAGGTCCTGCACCACACTGCTCAAGACATTGGGGACATGAACCACCATCACATATCCACCTGCTCGGTCCAGTCAAGCAGCCGACTCGTCTGCTGTGGTCCGAGCTGCTTTTCCTCAGTGTCCACAGTTCCAAGCCCACCATGTCGCTCGTCGCTTCTGGACCATCGCTTACAAAATCTCTCACCAGGTACATATACACTACCAAACTGCCAGCTACCCTCGACACGACCGTCCGCCAGTTGCTGCAAATGCATTCCATGTAGAATCGTTCCGCCCAGTACCTGCCCGACTTCGATCTTTTCAACATGATTGCCGCCTCCCTCCTCCCGTCCCGATTTCGGGGCGAGCAGCCTGCCTCCCAGGCGAAACCTCCCTCTTGGCTCAACACCAAGGCCACGCCCTTCCTCCGCTCCGTCTCCGCGATTACCGCCTCCCACCCAATCCACACTATTGTTGTAGTTGCGCTGTTGGCCAGCTCATGTTATCTTGGCCTGCTGGAAGAGAGTCTGTTCGATGCGACGAGGACCGTCAGGACGGCCGACTGGTCCTCCTTGACTGAAGGCAGCCGTGGCCTTCATGCGGGCCCTGATTCGGCATGGAAGTGGCAGACTTGGGACTCGGACGCCGGTGTCGCGAGTGATGTTGATCACTTGGCCCTCCTGACTTTCGTGTTCCCCGACTCGCTGTCCGACGACGCCGCAAAGACCGCCCCGCTGCTGGAGACCATCCCGCTGCCCGACAACATCTCTATCATCTCGCTGCCGTCTACCTCTAATTCCCTGACCACCTATTCACAAGAGACCTCCGTGGCTCTTGCAGTCCCCTACAGTCAGGCGCCCCAGTTCCTGGCCGCCGCGCAGGAGATCCCCAATGGTATCCCGAGCGAGGAGACACGCGAGACCGAACATGGCCGGGAGAAGAAGATGTGGATCATGAAGGCGGCCAAGGTCAGCCCACGAAACAGCATCGTGGAGTGGGCTCACAACGCCTGGTATGACTTCATTGATCTGCTCAAGAATGCCGAGGCGCTCGATATCACTATCATGTTCCTCGGGTACATCTCCATGCATCTGACCTTCGTCTCCTTGTTCTTGTCCATGCGCCGCATGGGTTCCAACTTCTGGCTGGCTGCGACCACTCTGTTGTCCTCGGCCTTCGCTTTCATGTTCAGCTTGGTTGTCGTCACTAAGCTTGGCGTCCCGGTCTCAATGGTTCTGTTGTCCG
Organism: Diaporthe humulicola; assembly: GCA_038088545.1. Lineage (NCBI taxonomy): Eukaryota > Fungi > Ascomycota > Sordariomycetes > Diaporthales > Diaporthaceae > Diaporthe > Diaporthe humulicola. The sequence continues at coordinate 96,098 of JBBWSL010000018.1, forward strand.
AGGGTCTGCCGTTCTTGGTCATCACCATTGGTTTCGAGAAAAACATCACTCTGACCCGAGCTGTTCTCAACCACTCCATCGAGCACAAGGCAGCGCAGGAAAAGAACGGCAGGGGCAAGGAGACCACGTCCAACTTCATCCAGTCCGCGATTCAGGTAGCCATCAAGGAGAAGGGCTATGATATTGTTAAGGATTATGTCATCGAGATTGTCGTGCTTGTCCTTGGAGCTGCTCTCGGTGTTCAGGGAGGGTTGCAGCAGTTCTGCTTCCTTGCCGCATGGATCCTCTTCTTCGACTGCATCCTGCTCTTCACCTTCTACACTGCAATTCTTTGCATCAAGCTCGAGATCAACCGGATCAGGCGCCATGTTGAGATGCGACGCGCTCTCGAGGACGACGGTGTCAGCCACCGTGTAGCTGAGAATGTCGCACAGAGCAATGACTGGCCTCCTGCCGACGGCAAGAAGGCTGGCGCGTCTCTCTTTGGAAAGCAGATCAAGAGTACTAGCGTCCCCAAGTTCAAGGTTTTGATGGTCTCTGGATTCGTTCTGATCAACGCAATCAACCTCTGCACTGTTCCCTTCCGGGACACTGATTCCCTGTCCACTATCTCGTCCTGGGCTGGTGGCCTCGGTGGCCTCGTCGCCAACCCACCTGTGGATCCTTTCAAGGTCGCCTCCAACGGTCTCGACACTATACTCGCGCAGACCAACGCCAACAACCGGGGAGTCGTGGTGACAATCTTGACTCCGATCAAGTACGAGCTGGAATTCCCTTCGATCCACTACGGCAAGATCCCTCAGACGAACCCTGATGACGTGGACGACTTGGGCTACGGACGAATGGTTGGCAGCATACTCAAAAGTCTCGAGGACCCAGTATTGTCCAAGTGGATCGTCATTGCACTGGCCATGAGTGTTGCTCTGAACGGATATCTCTTCAATGCCGCCAGATGGGGAATCAAAGACCCCAACGTCCCTGAACGCCCAATCGATGTTAAGGAGCTTGCTCGGGCGCAGAGATTCAACGACTCGGACCCCACGACACCCGGCCCATACGAAAGATCAGCTCGTCCATCGCCTACCGAGGCCAACCCGCCCACGCCCGCTGCTACTGACGACGAGAGTGATGCGGCGGCCTTCAAGCGCGTCGCTTCCTCGATGTCCATTGTCAACGATGGTCCCCAACGTCCTTTGGAGGAGCTCCACAAGCTACTCGCTGAGAAGCGTGTTCCTGAGATGAACGATGACGAAATCATTACTCTTGCACTCAAGGGCAAGGTCCCTGGCCACAGCCTGGAAAGAACCTTGAAAGACTGCACGCGCGCTGTCAAGATTCGTCGCGCTATCATTTCTCGCACCAAGGCTACTTCGGATATCACCGACGTGCTGGAACGATCCAAGCTCCCGTATCAAAACTACAACTGGGACCTGGTCCTTGGTGCCTGTTGCGAGAATGTCATCGGCTACATGCCTCTACCGGTCGGTGTCGCGGGGCCTCTGGTTGTCGATGGACAGAGCTTCTTCATTCCTATGGCTACGACAGAAGGTGTTTTGGTTGCCAGTGCTAGTCGTGGCTGCAAGGCCATCAATGCTGGAGGTGGTGCTGTGACGGTGTTGACCGGTGATGGCATGACCCGTGGACCTTGTGTGACCTTCGAGACATTGGAACGAACTGGAGCTGCCAAGCTATGGCTTGACTCTGACGCCGGCCAGACTGCAATGAAGAATGCCTTCAACTCCACCAGCCGTTTTGCACGACTCCAATCAATGACGTCTACTATCGCTGGAACGAACCTCTACATTCGTTTCAAGAGCAGGACGGGCGATGCTATGGGAATGAACATGATCTCGAAGGGTGTCGAGCATGCCCTCGATGTCATGGCAAACGAACATGACTTCCAGGACATGCAAATTGTTTCCCTGTCCGGGAACTACTGTATTGACAAGAAGCCTGCCGCTATCAACTGGATCGAAGGAAGGGGTAAGAGCGTCGTTGCCGAGGCTATCATCCCCGGGGACGTCGTCAAGTCGGTGCTCAAGACCGATGTCGACACCCTTGTCCAGCTCAACATTGACAAGAACCTGATCGGATCCGCCATGGCTGCCAGTGTCGGAGGTTTCAACGCCCACGCCGCGAACCTCGTGGCCGCGGTCTTTATTGCCACTGGCCAGGACCCGGCGCAGGTCGTGGAGAGTGCCAACTGTATTACAATCATGAAGAAGTAAGCGACATAACCTGCAGTGTGAGGCCAAGCATTGATGCTACATTTGCTAACTTATATCAATAGCCTCCGGGGCTCGCTCCAAATCTCTGTGTCGATGCCCTCCATCGAAGTTGGCACACTTGGCGGTGGCACTATCCTGGAGCCACAGGCTGCCATGCTGGACATGCTGGGTGTCCGCGGTGCCCACCCGGTCACCCCAGGCGAGAACGCCCGTCGCCTCGCGCGCGTCATCGCGTCGATCGTTTTGGCTGGCGAGCTGTCGCTTAATGCCGCCTTGGCCGCCGGCCATCTGGTGAAGGCACACATGGCACACAACAGGTCCGCACCGCCAACGCGGACCAGCACGCCCGCGCCGCCATCTATTCTGTCAATGACGAACGTGAGCGCCGCTGCCGTGGAAAGGGCCAGACGCTAGGGTATGTCAAGACACAACATGGAATTAGAGCGCCTGAGTATGTTGCGGTTAGAGAAGACCAGAAGTTCAGAGGAGCATGCGATTGATGCGCGAGCATTACACCATGCCTGAGTCGAGCCGGCACGAGCGAACACTGCCTACAGCGCCACGCCTTAATTACTCATGTTTTGTATTGTTTACTTCAAGTGTACATATGACCATAGAAACAAGTCACATATTGTCGTGCTTCGTCTTCGCAGTCGTAAAACTTTTATTGTCGCTAATGACGGCAGTGAGCAGCGCTGCTCGGGGCCACCCTTTGACTCAGTGCGAGCGATAGGTGTGGACCGAGTTTGCATGTGTCTGCCCATCCACGGTCCCTGTTGTTGGTTCCATTTGTGCACATTTCTTTCCTCGCGGATGGTTACTCTGTCAATTCGTCTGGATAACCGGAGGAGTCAAGCAGGGACCTGAGCAAAGGCAAGGTCGTCTGTCCCCAATCAGACGGTCGTGCGCAATGCTGGGGGCACCGCCACTCTGCCACCAAATGCTGTCGAGCTTGTTCTGCTGCTCTGCTGCTATTCCCGAGCGCCCGCCCGCGGTGCGGGTCGTCGGTACCTGCTCCGAGCTCCCGACTTCAGATGAAGCCATTGCGAAACGCCCACTGGTGCCCATTGAAACATCGGCTCAGCCCACCTCAGTGCTCGCCTCCCCAGGAGCCCAAATGCAATTCGATCTTGGGTGTGCGGGGTGGGCGAGGTGCCGCGGTGAACACTCGGTTTAGTCTTGTAATATCGCATCACCAACTGACAAGCACTCGCACATCGCGGCGTCGTCTCGTCCGAACTAATGGGTTTAAACATCAAGCTCAGAAACGCATGAGATGCTTCTTTTCATGTTCCTGACATCCGTGTCACACTTACACACGCGTACTCGCTCTCTCTTTCTGTCTCTCCTTCTTTCTGCCGCTGGAACGGACGTGTACGTACCTTGGCAGGGTCATCAAGGCGAGCCCTACGACGATGCGAGGCTGGGCGGTCGTCGCTCGCTGAAACGGACCCATCAGTGGCGGATGATGTGAGTAGAGTTTTGGTTGGCGTTGTATGTGACCGCGGTGCACAAGAAGGCAGGCCTGTCCGTTTGTCACTTGGGGTTCGTTTTCTTTTCGTCCTCTCACGCTCTTCATGTTGCTGTGACTTGGGTCGACCCCGAACGAGACCTCTTATTAATTCCTTGTTTCGGAACCTTATAATGCAACAATAATATTATATACGCTCTCTTCCTTTTTCTATGTTATTATCACCGCTATACAAAAGAGAATGAGGCAACTCGTCTTGACAATATGCCTCGCCCTGTCGTCGGCGAGGTTATCCCAGGCAGTTGACTTTGTGGGTGAGTCCGGTCCGCCTTGTACAAAACTCTCGCACGTAAACGTGTGAAGTCTGGAAGCTCCCGTCATCTCCTTGTCCTGGGTAGCCCATGACCACAAACACAAACAAATCTAACCTATCTTCCGCACCTAGTCAACAGCCAGCCCTGGCCCGCCGTAGACGTGAAGTCCTCGACGGGGCAGAGCAAGATCATCCCCGTGCTGGTCGGCGGCACGGCCCTGACTTTCACACCAAACAGCGTCACCGCCAACCCGGGCGACGTGCTGCAGTTCCAGTTCGCGGCGCGCAACCACACCGTCACGCAGTCGCTCCCGAGCTCGCCGTGCCGGCCGATCGACGGGGCCGCGGGGGTCGCCCCAGGCGTCAACAGCGGCTTCATACCGTTCGACGGCGGCGCGAGCGGCATGGTCGGCACGTTCAACGTCCCCGTCATGACGAACCAGCCAATGTACCTTTACTGCGCGCAGGCGATGCACTGCCAGCAGGGCATGGTCATGACGGTTAATGCGTGAGTCTGAGGGAGTCTCATCGGCTCACTCTCCTACTCCTCCTCTTCTCAGTGTAATACACGGCTTGTCTGACACCGAACCTCATTGTAACCAAACAGCCAAGCGAGAGACCTAATCAACTACTTCAACGCCGCCGCTGTAGCCCCGGCCAACATCCCCGCGCGCTCCGTCGCCGGCGGCGTTGCGGCGACGATCCCGCTCGCGAACGCGGTCCTCCCCAAGGCGCCGTCCGCAGCCAACGGCACGGCCACTGCGACGGTGTTCACCACCGTCGTCGTGCCCGCAACCTCGGCGGCGCCTCCTCCTACCCAGCCGCCACCGCCTGCTGCACAACCGCCGCCTCCTGTCCCCTCGCCCCCGCCGCCGGCGCAGCCCCTTGGTGGCGATGGGGCTGATCCGGCGGCCACGACCATGTTCGTCCTTCCGCCCTGACAGGGCCTGGCACTAGATTTGTTCAGATAGGACGTACGTCGGCGCAGAGTGGTTGGACATAATGACTGGGATTCTGTAAATAATACTTCATATGAGGCTTGGCGTGTACATAGTGTGGGCTTCACGTTGCACTATCCCCAAGCAAGTCAGCTTAATAGTGATTAGAATTGTCGAAAGCCTGTGGCAGATGAGATACATAAAGCGCCTTGCAACCTTGCTCCATGAACGCTGTTGGAAATGAACAGTGTGCTGCCCTGCATATCGATGAGCTGCTCAAGACAGGCCGATGCTAGTGAAGAGGTCGGCGGCGGCCACCTGGACCAGCTTTCCCGTGCATGGGCTGCACAGTATCGACCATCAGATGCAAGACTTCCTCTTTGGTCGACCTCGTCAGATTGAATCAGGGTATGATCATTTCATTGCACGTTAATTTTCCCCCGCCGGATGCAACCAGCTTCCTTCCCGCACCCCCTCTTTTTTTCCTCCCAGGATTGCCTTGGTTGTGGTTCTCAGAAAAGACCATGCTTAGCCAACGCGAATGACGCCAGCTGCGATGAGCTTCTGGATCTTGGAGCGGACGCCCGCGTTCTGCATGTGCTCGCGCAGAGCGGCAGGGTTGGACTGGGCCTGCTGCAGAATGGACTGCATGACTGGGTCCTGCATGATGGCCATGATCTGTGAAGGGAGTCAGCTGGTATGTCAATCACAAAAGAGCGTCTCCGTCTGCCACTTACATCGGGGTCCCGCATGATCCTCTCCCGGGTCTGCTCCTCGGTCTCGCCCTCGCGGCTCTCGTACATCTTGGCCAGCGCCTTCTGCTGCTGCTGCTCGATCTCCCTGGCATTGGCGCCGTTGTGGTGCTGGGCGTCAACCTCGGCGGCAACGTCGCACGCGTCCATGCAGTCCGAGTATCTCTTCATCATGAACAGCGCCTGGGCCTTGCGGATGTATGCGCGGATGAAGGTCTTGTCCTTCTTGATGGCGGTGTTGCACTCGTCCAAGGCGCTGGGCATCTCGCCGAGCTTGATCAGAGCCGCGGCCTTGTTCGAGTAGCCTCGAGGGTCCTCGGGGGAGCGCTTGGCCATGTCCTCGTAGGCCTTGTACGCCTCTGTGTACTCGGCCTTCTTGAAGAACTCGTTGCCCTGGATACGGGACTGCTCGGCCTTCTCAGGGTCGATGAGCGCCTTCTTGGCGTCATCGAGCTTCTTCTTCTCCGCTGCGCGCAGCTTGTTCAGGATGTCGGGGGTACGGTGCTCACGCAGAGACATTTGGTAGTACTCGATGGCCTTTGCCAGGTCGTCCTGCTTCTCGTAGGCACTACCAATACGAGCGAGAGCCTTTGCTATAAGCTTGAAGTCGGCGTAGATCTCCCGGCCCTCGTTGACAGCCTGGTTGCAGGCCTCAATACACTTTTCGTAGTCTCCCTTCTCGAAATAGGCGGCGCTCAGGTTGGTGAGGTAGGTAATGTCCTTGTGGGTCTCCCATGCCTTGGTGTAGTTCTCAATGGCCGCGTCGAAATTCCTCTTCTTGTACTCGGCGGTGCCCTGAGCCTTCAGTTTGTCGGCCTCCTCCTTTGCCTTCCTCTTGGCAATCGACTCCTCGTCCTCCTCCATGGGCTCAGGCTCCGGCTCTGGCTCAGGTGCCTTCTTTGCAGGCTCGGGCCTCCTGGGCTCGGGCACCTCCTCCTCAGCCTCGCGGGGGGCGCCACCAGCTGGGCCAGCCTCGTCAGGCATGCCCATCTGCATGTCAACACCCATCAAGACACCGAGTACCTGGAGGAACCTCGGGTCGCCAGTGAGCTCCTGAGGGTTCAGCGACTTGGGGTCTCGCTGGATCTGTTGAATCTTATTCATGAAGACAGGGTCGGAGATGAATGAGCTCGTCTTTGGGTTGGCGGCGAGCTTCGCGATCAGGTTGGGGTCGCTGAACATTTGGCCGAGCCCAGCACCTGGATCACCCATGGGGTCTTCTGGAGTCTGCAAGGCCCGTTCGATGTTGGCAATGTCTTTCTTTACGGCGGCATTGTTTGGGTCGAGCTCGGAAGACTTCTTGTAGGCTTCTAGGGCGCCGGCGAGGTCACGCTGACCGTGGAGAGCAGCTCCCTTCCGGCTCCAGCCCTTGGGCCAGTCGGGCTTGATTTCTGTGGTCTTCTCGGCATCTTTCAGGGCATTCTCGTAGTCCCTCTTGGAGGCGTAGGCTGCGGACCGGTTGCTGTAGAGGACATGGTTGTCTGGTGTCAAGGCAATGGCCTCTGTGAATTTCTCACTGCAGAGGACGACAGTTAGAATGTGTGGCGATGACAGGAGCAGGCGAAACAAGACCAGGACAGGCAGGTAGTCTACTCACACAGCCTCGTCAAAGTTCTTCGCGGCAATGGCCTTGTTGCCCAGAGCTTTGAGCTCGTCTGCAGTCGACATGGTGGGGGGATGCGACGGCGATGGTGGAGTAGAATTGATCTTGGCCGAGTCTCAAAAAAACAGAGAGCAGTAGAAGTTGGGGAGATTTGAGGTAACTTGGGAATTGTAGAATGGTTGGGAGAGGAAGTATTCGTTTGAGAACAAGGTCGGAATGGTGGTGTTACTGTGGTTTGTTATGACTGCCAGTGGGGGTGGTTGGTTGCTGAGCCTTGTGCTCGTCCCCCGTTTTCATCCCGGCCGGACGGGCAGGCTTCAACAGCATCGAGGTTTCTAGGCCCTTCCATCAACCTTGACCGTGAGCTCAGAAAACGGCCTGCGCTGCGGGGCAGCTCCTGGACCCTGGACCCTTGCACGCACAGCTGGAGAAGCTTGGGCCAGCTGGGAGCTCGAAGGTGAGCCCCTCTTCAACGAAAACGAGCCTCACTCATTACTTCTATGACAAAGAAATTGTCCTTGCCCGTTGCCTGTCTGTGCTCAAAGTTTCGATGGATCTTACTGTACTGTGATTATTTGGTGCTCAGATATCTGAACCGTATGTCTGTGATGCTGAATTATAGCATGAACTCGAACAGCTCAGCCGAGCCTTGCCACTTCCATCCCACTCCGTACACTATTATTACCTGACAATACAGTAGGTGCGTGACGTGTGCGAGAGAAGGCTACGGATACCTCAACAGACCTTCACTTTTCCACACATGATCTGGATTGGTGCACACAAAGCTCCCCGCCTGCTCTGTTTCCGCCAACACATGCCCAAGTACATTTCAATCTAAGCTTGCGCCTTCAACCCAGATGTTGCACCCCTCGAGCTGCGGGCGGAGGGGAGGGAGACTGTGACCACGCCCTTCTTGAGAGGCCCATGTCAGCCCACACTCGATGAACCTCGTCGTCCATGTTGAAACCAGTCGTTTGCTGCAACTGCGTCTGGGGGCCAGTGGCTCCCTCATTCGGCCGAGATTCCTTGAATGCCTTGGCCTCCTCTGAATTGGCTTGGACAATCTTGCCACTGGGGAGTTGCACCAGCTCGACACTCTCATCGGCTTCATGTATCGTCTGCCCACCAGTCACTCGTGTCGTCATCTTCTTGCCCACAAACGAGGGCGGCGGGGCCTCGTGCGCTGAGTCTGATGCCCTGCTTGATCGCTTTGTTTGGCCGAGGTAGAAAACCCGAAGCAAGGGAATCGCCTGCGCAATAATATAGATTGCGACTTCAGCTTGGAATAGCCCAACCAGAGCCACCCACCCATCTGCTGAGAATCAGTGGAATGCCTTCCCAAAATGGACGTGCGGCGTAGACCAATACTCACAAGTCCAGTCCGGCGTCCCCAGCTCTTCCGTAGCTTTCGGGCTGTGGCTAGCTAGGACGGTTCTGCACAATTGATACCTGTGAGTTACCGACTTCCAATATCTAGGGCCTCAGTTCAGGCCCTTTGTGATAATACTCACCTGACCAAGCACACTATGCCTGCTAGACCAACCAGACTCATGGTGATACCCACACCCCATTTCTCTTTGCTCGGGATGTATATCTTTGCCAGAACTCTCCAAGGCAAGTAAGCCAGATAAGCGTCAGCAAGAATTGTCACAGCAGCGTTAGCCACATGTATCCAGACTGCAGTCTGCATAGGAACACAGAAGCCGGATATCCCCTTGACGTCCGCAAGCGCATCACAGAGGTCCAGCCATGTGATGACCGCAGCTGCAATGTTCACGGCGCAGACGAACAAGACGACCACCCACAGGATCACTCGCGTCCTGCCGCCGGAGAGCCGGATCAGGGTCACCGCAAACGCAGTCTTGCTTAGAGCCATGGCAATGTAGAATAAGCTGATGGATGAGAATGCTAATATCCACCCATGCGAGGTGCCTTCGATAACTCTGAAGCCATACGATGGGGCGGAAGCAGCCAGCCCGTTGCCGCAGAGCAGGAGTGCCCAGGAGGCGATCACTTGTTGTTCCCATCATCAACACATCCATTCCGGTTCAACATCTGGCCAGGTTGTGATTGACCTACGTATATAGTCATCCCACCAAAGGCCCTTGTACAAGCTTGTCCTCGCCCAGAGTCGAGTGAAGAGGAAAATTGTCGTCACAGCTCCAGAAAGTGAGTGGATCGCCTTGGCCAGCTCCTCGGAACCAGAGCGCAGGAAGAACGAGTCGAGCATTGTCGACAGGCGGTGACTGATTCCTGGAGACAGTGTCTACTCCGGACGAGAGTCGGCAAGAATTCTCGCGAGATGAGACAATTGCGAAGATGTGTGAACAGAATGATGTGGTTCCAGAATCAAATCGATAAACAAAACCAACCACAATTGGAAGAAAGAGCAAAGAAAAAAAAATAGAAAGAGGTTCGAGGGCTGAGCTCTCGCTACGATGCGCAAGCACGGCACGCCTGCACTACCTTCCACAACGGGGGTCCTCAGTCCGACATCTCATAGGCCATTTGGCTGGAGCGCATCGGTCCCGGCACCAACAAGAAGGTTAATATGGACCACATTGCTGGATTGGCCAGATTGACTCGGCGTCCTGTTGGTCCCTGCCCACTCGAGTAGCATTAGAGGCAACGCCTCCCACCGGTGCCCCGTTTGATTTGAGGTACAGTGGATTCCATCAACTGGAACCGGCGCACCTGAATATGATACATCATTGTCATATCACGCCAAGTTGGCTCGTGTGCCCGGCTTTTGCAGGCGAAAATATTACTGCAGCAGAGCTTCCGACAGCCAGGATAGGCATGTAGGGTTTTTCTCTCGTCCGCCTTGTGATAAGATGTTTCTAGTTCTCAACTTACAGGTGCCTGAATTATCACTGACCGAACGGACATCATGTACCTCTCAGACTCCGAGGCATTTATGCAAAGTCTTTTGCGCGATGCCCAAATGTACCACTGGATTCAAATCACAGAATTATAGACTCAGATCATTCACAATCCCGTTAGACCTGGTCCCAAGCCACGGACAACATCACAGCCCGCCGGTCTCGTTTCAAGGACCACAAAGTCTGACTTGGTTTCGGGCGTGCACGCGGACAAGAAGTTCTAGAGCCTCAGATTGATGTCACATGGAAGGCTCAAGTGAGCGTCGTGTCTGAAGTGGACCGACGGTGTCAGCTGCTCAGGTAGGTTGGCACCAGGCGGCATTCTCCACCTATTGAACACCATTTCACTGCAACCGACCAACAGGACTCCACCTCAAGCGCGGGACTCACAATGGTCGCCCTGGAGGTTTCCAAGTGACGCCGATGCCTCGATTGGAAATGGGAAATATCATTAAAATCAGAGCGGCCTCTCTTCACTGAAAACACTTCCTCGAAGATCTTGGTTGGTTCATCAATTCCACAAAAGACGTGTGAGTCTAGGAAGGGTGTTATTGCATCAATTTACCTAGGTAGCGAGCAAATATGTAGATGAGAAGAACGCCAAACAAATTGAACAGTGTGGGGCGGAAAGTGAAGAGAGCGTTTCCAGAGGCAATCCATGCCCCTGCCTGAGTATCTTAGCCGGTATTTCACATTAAGCACGCACGGCTCTTACCAGGGAAAAGGAGAAAGAGCAGACAGTTTTTCAGATTCTGGTGACAAATTTCAATGACCGATTCACAGTCGCTGGTGTGTTGGCTCCAAAACGTTTACAAATATTCCTTGTTTTGAATTCAACTATAATTGTAAATCCATCATGTCGCCGATGACTTTGAAATCAATAAGATTCAAAGCCACAAAGTGACCAGAGTGGCTGAATAATTAGTCCGTTCGGGAATCCCGATTATTGACCTATCATGTATCTGTTCAAGGACTTGGTGCTTCTGGCAAGAGGCGTTGCAATGGCTTTCTACCTGATACCTGCTGAGGTGGTATTGAGTATTAAGTGAAAGTGAGAGCAAACCTATCACTTTCATCGCAAGGAATGGTTTTATGTACCTCGCTGCTTCAATAAATCGACCTGATATTGAACGCAAGACGAAGTTTGTATAATGACTTTCGATTTTTATGATGAACTGGGGAATCAAGTGACCACTTGCATATGCTTTTCTTCAACCCAACTTCAAACAAGGGCTTACAGGTCTTGGGTCCCAATGTGTATTGCGTGCTCTCACACGCGGGTTTTAATAAATAAAATGTTAATATTCCCAACTTGAAGATAAAACTGGCTAAAGCAGTGGTATAGAAAGATATAAATGTTGTGCCAGCTCCAATTCGGCATCGATGGTGCTTGCACCAAGTCGCAGTGACTTATCCGGCAGTGATTCATCGGCAGGGGCTGGTTGGCTTGCTCAGAAGAATGTACTAAAATACGCTTCTGGTGATAATTTAATATAATCGCACCTACTGTGAGGCATGTTCTTCAAGTTGTAAGTCATGAGGGTTTGACGTTCTGCTTATGTAAGCTGGCGCCAAGCGTGTCTGAGGCGTGCCTTGGGTTGACCGACGACCTGAAATAGTTCCGATCGTCGTCACCCTTGATTCTCAGCTGCAAGCCGTGGCCCATTTCGCAAATACACACACATCTCGCCCACATACGGTCTGCCCTCCTCTTTGCCAACGGCCATGGACCCCGGACGACAGGCAATGATCGATGGTGGGAAGTCGCCCCAACGGCTGGAGAGGGACGTCACTGGGCCGCGGCGCGATCCCAACAACCGAGTTAGCAAGCCCTCGAAACCCAGCCCTTCGAACGCCGCAACCAATGCCGCCCGATTCCTCAGCCAAGACGATCAGTCCAGGAAGTTCGTAGCCGACGAAGACAAGTTTGTCCTCAAGCAGTCCAAGAAGAAGGCCGACATCCGAGTCCGAGAGGGACGAGCCAAACCCGCCGACTATTTGGCCTTCAACCTCCGTTACATCGACAACGACCGGGACATATTCGACGATGACGATGAGGATATCGAAATCGAAGTGCCGTCACCTGAGAGAATAGTGGAGGGCTCAAACTTGGCAGAGCTTAAGGAGCTGGAGGAGGGTATCAAATCCTTCCATACACTGGAGACCACCCAGAGAAACCGCGAATACTGGAGCTCTCTCCTCACACTCTGCAGCGATCGGAGGACAAAGCTGCAGGGAAATGACCACGAAGGACGCCCAGTCAGCTCCGTCTCCTCGGACGTCGACAGGATCCTTGGTCCCAAGACCTTTGAGCAACTGGAGGGTTTGGAGAAGCAGATCAAGGCGAAACTACAGTCGGACGAGCAGATCGATACCGACTACTGGCAGGGGCTTCTGAAACACCTGCTGGTCTACAAGGCAAAGGCGAATCTCAGGAAGATTTGCGAGGCTATCAAGGAGAGCCGCATCGAGCAGTTCAGGTTAAGGAACCCAGCCAAAGCTGATGCCCTTGCATCGGCTGGTGATGACGGCTCCAGGGCTGTCATGGTTTCAGGAGGGAGCACTTCACGAGCGCCGAATCCGCCAACCGCTTCCTCCTCCTCTGCCGCTAGTGCTGCTGCCGCCGCTGCCTCTGAGGGCAGCAACCCGCCCCCTGGGACAGCACGATTTGCCTCGAGCGGCGCGCAGGACTTTTCCCAGGCTACCCGGGCCCTTTACGAGCGTGAGGTTGCGCGCGGAATCAGCGAGAACGAGGAAATCTTCACGGCAGAGGAGGCTGTCCCCAGCGCCGTGAAACCGAAATGGGCCGACAAGTATCGACCTCGCAAACCCCAGTACTTCAATCGTGTCCAGATGGGTTACGAGTGGAACAAATACAACCAGACGCACTACGACCACGACAATCCTCCCCCCAAGGTGGTTCAAGGGTACAAGTTCAACATCTTCTACCCGGACTTGATCGACAAGACCAAGGCACCCACGTTCAAGATCATTCGGGAGGGCGGCCGACGCAGAGGAGAGTCCTTTGCCCCGGCAGGCGAGGAGGATACCTGTCTACTCCGATTCATCGCAGGCCCGCCGTACGAAGACATTGCGTTTCGCATTGTAGATCGGGAATGGGACTACTCAGCGAAGAGGGACAGGGGTTTTCGAAGCAGTTTTGACAAGGTATGTCCCATTGTCGTCCAACTCTGTTCTACCAAAAGGTGTACAAATTTCGACCCACTCCCCATCCGATATGGCCAGTTACGAAGGTGTGCCTCTTTTTGAGCGCTGTGAATTGGAAACGGAGGTTGCAGACCTTACATGGTACAGTTGCTGACCGATCACCGTCAACAGGGCATTCTCCAGCTACACTTCCAGTTCAAGAAGGTTCGTAGTCGATCGATTCAACCCCAGTAATTTTGGTAAAGGACAAATGGAAGACTGACAACTTTTCTTCAGATTTACTACAGAAAGTAATGCCGCCGAGGGGCAGTTTCTGCTCCGCCCGCGAATGCAAGCATCGGGCGCGGGAGTACCTCGGCCAAAAAGGTGTGGGCGCCTGATTTGCACACGCCGAGGTTGGTTGGGGGCGGCAGGAAATTCACACTTGGTTAGTCCTTTAACAGTTGCGAGACCAATCACGGCAGGGTTGGACCTGACATACAATGCTGCTGCTCGTATCATCAGCATCACCTGTGGGCAAACCGGGCATGTTGGAAGGACGGCCATCCTGGGGGCCTCTGACACTTATGTAATTGCATCATACGTTGCAACAGGTGCAAGGCGCATAGGACTAATGGCAGGCAATAGGTTTTCTGTGGAACCTCGCCGGTACTATCGCGGCCTCCTTACCCGCTGTCCGCGTCCCGACACACTGATCTTGACCGCGCCACCGTTATGCTCTCAGCCATCGAGTCTGGCCGCGCTCGCCCGGCAACTGACCTGTGCCACCTCCAGCTGCCTGCGGCTCCCTGTTGGGAAGGCTGATGCCGCTAGTTGCTCTTGTGCTCCCCCATCTTGGTGCCCTTACACTGCACTGCTTGACCGTTGGCCCCAAGGAAAAGGTGCACGACATCGTGGTTTCAACATTCGGGCGAAGGTTGTGTCGTGCATCCACTGTCGACAGCCCTCCACGAGGCAGCCCAGCGGCACCGGTGAGATCAAGTCGCTCAAGAGGCTGGGATTCTCTTCGTCTGGCCATTTCTTGAGATGCATGCAACCATGGTCCAGCTGGGACTGATTAGCGATAGATTGGCACCGACTTTTCTAGCCTCTTCCAGATGCTTCACGCTCCCGTCTCATGCAGGCCATCTTCCTCTTTACGGGAGCGGTCTACATCTGTTGCCCCTGGGATACATGGTCATGATCTGCCCCGTAGCCTTTGTTCAAACAAAAATAATTGGCAGGACTGGCGGGACGAATGCAGCCTTCCGCACGCCTCTGCTACTCAGCCGTCACGGCTCTGACAGGCACACGAAGCCCGGACCCGCCTGGAGACGATGAGGCAAGGTCACCATCCGGGCAAAGTATTGCCCAAATGTACATGTGCCTGGCTAGCCATTCGGCAAGGGCGCGTTAAGGTACCAATTCCTTTGAGCTGCCAGGCAGAAGCCCTGTCAAGCTTCGCCTTTCCTCTGCCAGAGAAACACGGCTCTTTATGCTCGCCTTTTGTGCCACAAAGCTCGCCTTCCCCTTACGTTTCCTTTTACCTCGCCTTGGTGTCACTCTGGGCTCACTGACATCGATGATACCCCCATGCCTTACCCCCATGCTACCCAGGCTGGCCCCCCTGTCACGTCTTGGTCTGACACCTTGTGCCTGCGTGCGGGTAGGGTGGGTCTCAACGGCTCTGTGGTTGCGTTGGTACGTATGTGAGCGCCTTAGGTTCTCGGCAGCAAGAGAAAGTCCTGTAGTATCTTGGAGCAGTGGGGATTGAGCCTCACATGCGGCTGCAGTCCTCTATTGCCAGGCGATGGAATGCTATTTTGCCTCAGGTGAGGCCGTCTCCGGAGGGATGATAATGACAGCAAGCCATGCCTCGTTTGCGCAAGCATCTTGCTAACACACTGCCCGCACACGCATGCGCAACCCGGGGCAGCACACAAGCACACACGCACGCACACTGCCTTACACACCTGCCTGGGTTCGTGTGTAAAGCAGGTCCAGCAGCCCCGCATACCTTGTATGGAGGTACAAAGTAGAAAGTACACGATACGGGCTCTGTTGAAGCATGTCTGAGCTGGCAAGTAACTTGTCATTTCCATCAGTGGACTTGCGTTCGCTAGGAGCACTCCTCGAAGGTCCAGAGAGTACCCCTCTCACAAACACCCCTGGCCTGCCTCAATATGCCGAAGAGACGTAGCCTACTACCCTTCCCTGTCCTGATCTGCAAGGAGAGTCTGTATTGGCTGCAAGCAGATCTTCCAGACCCTTTTGCTTTGAGTGACATGGAAAACCGATCTAGCTCAACTACTGGCCCAGATCGTCTTCTTCATCCTATCGGAGGAAGAGGCAGAAGGAGAGATAGAGAGAGGGGGACGAGCAAAGGAGATATTAGTGAAGGCAGCATCCTCCGAACCACAAGTGTTCGAGCAGAGCTTCCTACTTACACATAGCATAGCCTGCAGGCTCCCACTCACCGTCAGCTCCTGGATTGTTTCCCCGTGTTGCAGTTCGTCATATCAAGCACCACAAGCAAGCACCTGCCCTGACACCCAAATCAATCCTGGGAGTTGTTGTCTCCCGTTTTCTCTTGACTCGTCACCATCATTGTTCCACTCCGTCCCAACCGTGGCCGCCAAACAGGAATGATCCGGATGACTCAACAACATTCATTGTTTCATAGCCGAGACAGAGACCACATTCATCGCGAGTTGTTGTCGCCATCAACCTTGAGCATTGTGGTGCGGTACCAGGAAGACAGGATGGCTCAAGACGCCGAAAGCGTGGATGGCTTCCCGCCGGTCGCCTCCCCCGACGCCTCTGGACCATACTCACCGTGCGGCAACGTCCATCTGAAACATGAGTATTCCCTCTGCACGACACAAGCATCTCTTGCGGCTATCACAGACATCAACCCGATCATCAGCGGTGCCTACTCACCCAGCACTATTCCTTCACAGGCTTATGAGACGCGCCGCTCAGCAGCCGTCACAACCTCGTCTCATGACCAAGATGGCGGAGTAGACGGACCTGAGCGCGACGGCTCATCCCCGACATCACGGCAGCCTGGCCCGGAGCCGCTTTCCCAATATGAAGAATACGGCCCAGACGGCCTTTCGCAACGCCTGCAAAACTTCCAGACGAGCCACTCCACTGGCTTCGACGGCTACAGCCCTGACACAGTCTCCAAGCCAGCGGCTAATAGCGTCTCAACCCATCGGCAAAGTCTCGCGTACAATATCAACAGCCGCAGCGATCGGCTGCCCTTGTATGACTCGGATGTACAGACTCATCCTGGGGAAGGGTGGATGCCTCCGGAGTATTGCGCCCTTCCTCAGGAAGCCCCTTTCCAGCAGTCACTCCACCCCACAAGCCGCTTTGATCTTGCCTCAACCGCGGAGGGAGTACAGCTGACCTCTGCGCCCTACACTGCGGCGAAGAGCAGGCCTGGTCAATCCTACCAAAACGTCCAAGGGGACGATCTTGGCTTTCCTCCATCGCATGGAACCTACAGTCCCCAAAGCGCCGCAGATGTTATCCCTATCACGACCTTGTCTCCATGCAGCAGCACTCTAGCCATGGGAAGCGACGCCATTTGTATCCGTCGGGAGGACACAGCGCCCCTTTCTGACCCTGATATCGATATGGACGCCGACATGGTCTACAACCCCAGCCTCTACGACGCTGAGGATGTTCTCAGGTCCAGGTCGTCGACTGAGCCTGCAGGAGGTAAGAGTGACGAGCCGTACGCGCAGCTCATCTACAGGGCTTTCATGTCGCGGCCGAACAAGTCCATGACTCTGCAGGAGATCTACCAGTGGTTCAGGGAGAACACGGACAAGGCAAAGAGTGCTGGCAAAGGGTGGCAGAATTCAATACGCCATAACTTGTCTATGAACGGGGTAGGCTATTCTTTAATCGATGTGTTGAGGCGGAAAGGTTGCGACTGACAAGTGACGATTTGGCAGGCATTCACCAAGCGATCCTCAAATCAGCCACCCCTGAACAGTGACGGGAGTCTGTCTTTGGACGCTACGGGCGCGGATGGGAGAAAGTCGACTGAATGGTTTCTCGAGTCCAGATATTATGGCGGCGTTGAGAGCACCACTAGATATCGCAAGGGCAACAGCAAGAGTGGTGGGCGGAACACGCGGAGTGAACGAGGGTTTGATGGGAACGTCAAAGCCGTGTCAGGCAGAAAAGGTGGTTACCAAGCCGCCCAAAACAGGAAAAGAACGAAAGCTGAACAGCAACAAGAAGCAGCTCGGCAACGGAACCAGCGTCTGCAGCAATGCGGGCCTCAGTTTTACGCAGATGAGGACGGCCGCTTCTACCCTGAATACCCCGCGCACTTTCCTGCGAACACGTCCTCTCCTTTTCAGATCCAGGCTCCCCCCAGCCTGAACAGACACGGCGGGATGCCACGCGGCCGACAGGGCCAAATGGACATCAACTACTTCCAGCCCCGGCTGCCGGAGAGCGCCCATGACACGCACGGAAAGGGGCTGCCAGGCGATGTCGACCCCGCTGCCGAGCCAACGACGCCCCCGGGCTCCGGCCACGACTCGCAGATGGGGAACCTCTCATACGAAAACGAGTACCACCCTTACATGCCGGGGTTCTTCGTCCACAACGACGCTAGCTACCACCACCCGGCGGCGGCGGCAGCAGCAGCAGCAGCGACATTGTCGCCGTCGGGCTACCCACAGCAGCCGGGCTACACGTTCAATCAGGTGGAGGGTGTTTTCGAGGCCCCCACGGGGATCGAGGTCCCTCTGTTCCTCAGCGGCAAGAACCTGACGAGCGAGGAGGCGGCGGCCCTGATGGCAGCAAACCCCCCCTGGGCGAACGAGGGGCCGTACTGCGGATGAGACTCCCCCCCCCCCCTATCTGTGGTCTTTTCCACGCATCCCTCGCCTTCCTCATTATCCTCCCCTCTTCTCTCTCTGTTTTTAGCATGTCTCTTGGGAAATCGGACGATCAGAAGGAAAGCGACACGCGGCCAGCGCCTGGAGGTAAGTGGTCCGACCTTTTCAGGCACACTAGTGCTTTCGATGCATCTCAGGCACGTTCGACTACCTAGGGGTGGATGTTGTACCCGGGCCGCATCGATCTAGAGAAACGCAGGCTGACGCCACCCGCGACGCAGTTTCAGTCAGCCCTAAAACGGCCGTGAGCGCAGCGTGCACCGCGGGGGAGCGCGCTCGTACAGCCTTCGGGTGTTCGTCCCGGGACGGCACGCGAAAAGGGGAAAAAAGTAGCGAGCATGGGCGGGCACTAGTGGCCTGTCAATGCCCGCGGATGTCTGCCGAGCTGTCAATCAATCGTTCGTCCGATCCTTCTCATGTATGGCGCAAGGGTTCGCTGTCTAGTCCATCATGTCTGTGCGTTGTTTCTGATGGGGGAGTTTTGCTTTTGATGCTTGGCTGCCGGCAAGGGGCTGGGTAGGGTGGGATGCGAGCAGGTGCTCTATCGGAGGACTGCATTGGACAGGCGGCGGCTTACGAGACCGGACTTTTCTTTTTTCATTGTCTCCTTTTGGACAGATAATGCGGGCTCTCCTTTCCTGATCAGGGTGGATGCGGCATTGCATTTCCCGCGCATGCTTCCTATTGGGTGCCACGCTGCGTGTCTGATGCGATTGAGGTGTCACTGGTGGCTGTTTTGGGAAATATTCTTTGTCGTACGGTCTGGATCTGAACATGGTCAAGGAGGGCGGCGGCGTTTGGGTGAGAAACTGTAACTTTCGCTATGATGATGACATTCAAGGCCCATGCTTTATATGCCGTCAAGCTCCGGGGTCGACGTGTCTTCCGTCTTGATTCCAATATGCCTTGCTTTGGAACCAAATTGACGCCGCGGGGGTGGAGTATGCCCACATTGTTGTACGATACATTTCTTAGAATCCTGGAGTCGGACCCCACGTTTCAATCTTCAACAGACAGAACGCATGCATAATCTGTACATGTGGCGGCTTGGCCTCTGCAATGTTGATCTAGTTTGTCACGAATTTCCATTAGAAGCGGCCGGACCATCAACCTGTTCTCATGCCAGCACCATGCGGCCGACTTGTCAAAACTCAAACAGCAGTGCTACCCAAGACACCTGGATGGCCCGGCCCACTCTGATACCGCTCATCAGGTCATTGTAAGGTGAATTCGTGCCCTGACTATGTGATCAGTCGCATCGGGTACGCTATCCAGCCCAGGAGCTAACTAGAAAGAAAGATATTGCATGTCCTGCTGTGCAGGAAGACAGTAGATCAGGGATGTATGGATCTGCTTGCTTCCCCTTCGGTCTCCGCGACGTTGCCGGTTTCCATTGTGAATTTGTGTCGTGGAAAACCGAACCGAGCTTCTCGAGAACTGTCGAGAGGCTGCAAACTTTCCTGAGGTGACGCGTCTGCCACGGATGTCAACTTCTCAACGACATTTGTTGGGGTGTACATGTAGAAAGTCCGAATTCTTTCCTTCCACTGCGCTGTTTCGAAGTCCTTGTGCCCAAATTTCGTGCTCCGTGATGGCACTCATCGGACATCCGGACTTTCGGATCACCCCTGGACGTAGCATTGATCCGGACAAGGCAAGCGTGAAAACCGCTGGTCAACCATGCACTGAAACACCATCTCAGCGAGCACTGCTCCGGATCGATCATGTTGTGGCCGGGAATCTCCTCCGCGCTTTCGACCAGTCCTTGTGATTTATCACGGTGGTGGGCTTTCGCCAATCTGTGATCCCTCCAGAAACCCGGTAGAAGTGTTAAGTTGGATTTTGTGAGGTAGCATTGCCAACGTGGCCGTGACATGTGGGTTATATGAAAGGTGCGCCTTCTCGTTGCATACCTCTCTGTCCAGCCATTCTTTTCGCTTGTTTTATAACGGGCATGTTCAAATATGGTCTGAAACATTCCACATGACTTTAGGAGCCATCCATCGATTTTTGGGAAAGAGAAAAGCAAAGAATGACCAAGGATGGTCGTGGAAGGCATCCCTACTGTCCCCAAGCAACCCACGACTCACATTTCAAAGGTCCTGCAAGACGGCATAGCCCGTCGGCGACCAAGAACCAAGATCAATCGATCAACGGTCAGCCAATAGAAAATGGAGCCGTTGATGACCGACCTTGGATGCCGCGTAGGCGTCTCACAGGCGCTACAGCCTCTGCCATTGGGCATCGAAAGTGCCGTGGGGGCTCGCACTGCAGACTCTGGGTTCCATCAAGCGGATGTCCTCGCAGGGATACCGCTGCCTGTCAGTTGAGGTCCTATGTCTGTGCGCTTACAGGACCTCTAGCGTGCCATAGCAGCGGGTCGCACCGTCTGGGGTCGCGGCAAGAACCGGCTTGTCAGCTTTCTCTTTGGCTGGTGGTCAATCTGGGGCAGGTCGGTGCCCGGGGAGGGAGCGGGAGTCGGACATGAAGGGATTGAGTTGCCGAGTGCTTTCGCCCGTCAGGTCAATCAAGTTGGTCTCCGAGTTCAGAACCTAATGAGGATTTGTGCCATGCAAGGAGAACAGTAGTCTTGGCGGTGAGGTCCAATGCATCGAGACAACACGCTGCCCAGGACTTGATAACAGTAGAGTTCCATTAGCCACCACCGACTGTGTTTGACCACACCAGCCGGGTCTTGACGGGGAAGGGGAAAGGGGAACTGACGGGCTGAAGCCGCCGAAGAAGGCCCTGGGCATCAACTCGGTGACACAGATCGAATTAGTAGCATGTCGCATTACGTTCGGCCTGCTCGCATCTCGGTAGCCTAGGCATAGCCTGTCCACGCTTGTTTCACGGGAAGAGGAAGCGCCATGTTGAATGTCAAACCAATCACACGATCCAGACTTGTCATTCCTGCTATCAGGCAGTGAGAAGGAAGTGGCTATTGCAGTCACGCTCAGCATAAGCAAGAATCGTTAACGTTCCAGGGTTACTTCTGGCCTCACAACTGCCGGGCTGCAGTGAATCTGCTGAGACAGGCGCTGTGCGATTGGGATATATTATACCTGAGAAGAAGAGGTATCGCCTTGCGGACGTAGCATCCCCATCCGCAGACCTGACAATCCGATAAACCTAGGCGCCGCAGCCAAAATCTAGTAACTTGGACATTACCTAGATTGAGATAATGGTGGGGAGTGGGTACCACAAAGTGAGCTGACCATGGCCAGCTAGGCACGATGGGCGATGTGAGAGCAGCTGCCGTATGAGTGGTCAGGCCAAGGTGTTCATGGATCTCTCGACCATGCCACAAACTCGTTGGCCAGAACATTCTTCAAGATCCCTTATTCACCTGGCAGTTGCGTCATCGCGCACATTGAGATTTCGTTGAGGTTACATGATGCCAAGGTGGAAGTAGCAGTGCAACCGTGACAGGATGGCTGAGCCTCGGAGGATACTCACAGCGTCACGTCTCAGTGACATGACGAACTGTATTGTGGTACAGCGAAACGGCGATGGGGGTGTGGTGATATCTTCAAGGAGTGTGTGGCGATCAATCCTCAGCCTACATTGTGATATAGGCTCTTGATGTGTCATATCTTGGTAGCCGCGGGAAATCCAAAGCGCATCGAAGCACAACGGTCTGTGGAAGGTTGGCAGCTCAACGCGTCCTTTAACGTCACGTTCAGGCTAGACGTATTTGGACATCTCGGAGGCGCATTGAGGATTCATGCCAGCTGTCACTTGTAAAAAATGCAGGATGGCAGACTCCGACGAATGCAGTACTTGGAGCTCGTCGAGTGGTTTTGGTTTCCCACCTCTTGTCTCTTGCATGAGACGATCAGTTCAGCATTTGAATCAACGAAACAAACCCCAAGATACCCCGCATCACGGTGCATACCGGGTGGAAGCATTTGAGCCCATCGAAATGGCCAGGTCGCATAGCATCGATGCACCGTCGATGCGGGTCAAGGCAAACCGTGCATGTCTTCCGCCTAGTTGTTCCGAACAAGGGACGCTGTCATAATCCTTGTAAAGCATACCAGGGCGTGTTCTCACCGGTGTCCGTGCTTAGTGACAAGTCAACGGACCAAGATGAGCACTCATCCCCAGCGGGAGTCGAAGACACCGTGCAGCCCGCTCGACCAAGGTTTCGGTCAAGGCGCTCATAGCATTGCACAATCTCGATTGGCGAGTCCCAGGGACCTGGTTAGCAACCTAACGGTCAGGAGCGAAAAGCTGCTGATTTGCTCAAGCACGTCTCAGTTGGCCAAGAACAACGGCCACAATTTCGGCAGCGGACTGGTGAGGACTACACAGGCTGGGTCGTTTGTTGGTTGGGTATAAAAGGCCGAAGTACCACTTACTATCGCAGTGTTGATTCCTCCTAACGTTGGGATTGACCAGTTGATCAATTTTACAAGTGAAACCGGGATCGCTTGAGCATCCACCGGTCATCAGTTGTTAAGGCCAAGATATGCAACTTCTCTATGCAGCCCTCGAAAACGAAAGCAAACCACGTTGGGCGGATACTCGGGCATGAGGACAGAGAGGGGGTGGCATGTTCACTAGATACATAGAACACGTCAGCTGTATCGCTCCTGGAGAGTCTTTCCGGCTCGATGATAGCCACTGGAAAGCCGCAGCATGCAATCGACGGTCGGGGACGAGATCCGTTGACCTCACTGCTGAAGCATTGCATGCTGCAGACTCGAGTCCGAGGAGCTGCTTTTGTGTTGCACCCCACGCGCCGACATGGTCTTTCAGCAGTATCCCTCGGTGCCCGGGACCCCCGACATGAATGCGGTCCACTCAAACAGCATTCGACTTCAACGGGAGGGTGCGTGAACAAAGAAGATCTGACCACATAAGTCGTCAATGACGCCTGTGATGTGATGAGTTATCACTGCGGCTGTCATTCCGAGCGCAGTGTGTCGATAGTCTATTAGACGCTGTCTTACACGACAGTACGAGGTCGATAGATGATGGTCAGATGCATGCGATGTATTTCAGGAGGAAGACTTAAGTTCCCGGAGACATGAGGCTGGGCGGACCTGCACCAAACCCAATACCCCCCACCTTCTCCTAGAGTAGCTCCATGTGCAGGAGTAATGCGTAGCAGAAGGCCGGAGCTCTACCCCGGGAGGCTGCATCGCATAGAGATGCAGTATATGGGTGGGAAAGCATGTGGTTGAGACGCTGCATCATGTGCGAGCTGGCGAGGGGGGAGGCATAGACTTGAGCAACCAAGAGGGGTCTGCCAGCTAAGACTCGCTTTTTCCTGCCTTATGACAGCAGCAGGCGGGACAGCAGGAGGAGCAGGAGCAGCAGCAACAGCAATGAGGCCAGATTGCTGCTTGACGCACGTTCTATCCGCTTTGAGCGACAGCCACGCCCATTGACGCAGGGAAGCAAAGTATGTGATACCGGTGTGTGCTTAAAAGTGCGATCAGGAGGAAGTGCGGATACGGGACATCTGTGTAGACGGTTGGAAGATAAGTTCAGCGTCAGCGGTGAGGCTCTAATAGAAAAGCGGGAAGTACCGCATATTGGAATGTGCTCGGACTTTGAGCCTCCATTGAAGACCGTGGAAGGTCTCGACATCGTTGACGGTGAGGCAAGCTTAGCCCACAGGAGAAGGAGAGACCCATGGTTGCAGAGGCTTGTGCAGTGAAGCAGCACTTTGACGATGTTTCCTCGACTCTCGGCATGATCATCGCCTGGTCTGACCAAGAGCGATGGCCTGAGTGACTGGTGACGAGCACGCCCAGGTGTCAGATGCCACGCCGTGCGATGCCATGCGATGCCATGCCACGCCATGATGGCTGACTGCCCAGACATCAAAAGAGCTTGTCAGAGGGCGGCAAAGCCATCCCGACTTGGCGAACACATGGGGAAAGGGCCAAGACAGCACAGACAGGCGGTCGCTCGTCCCTGCTCATGACTTGCCAGTCTCGGCCGTTTACAGTACAGGTAGGTGGGTAGAAAGATACGTGAGGAGGTATGTACACTACCTAGGTAACTAGGCAGGTATGTTTATGGGTATGTGCCCGCCCCGCCATGCCTGCCCTGCAAGGGGAAGCTGCATGTGGCAGTGGCAGTGGCAGCGGCAGCAGAAAGTTGGGGAAAGGAAGGATTCCGAATAACCCCATAGATACCTTCTCAAGCTAGCAGGGCCCACGAAGGGGCTGACCTGAAGCTCAAGGTTACCCTGAGCCTGGACGGAGGAAATGCCGCTGTAATTCCACCAATAACTCTCACCAGGCAGTAGCGGGCTTAACAGGTCCAGGCCATGACTATAGGCTCAGCTGTTAGCAATCCCAGTCATTCCGGCTGCCTTTCCCCAGACTTTCCCCCTCAGATCTGGGGATTCTTCCCCGAGGCGTTGCTCGACATGCCCCAGCTTCGGCTGCTTTGGACGCTGGCCTTGCACCTGGTGACGCATCATCACGTCGGCAACAGCCCAATCCAGGCCATTGTCGTCGACATCCAGACAGCCGGGAGCCCAGGGTGGCCCCTCTCGGCTCACACGCCCGAGCCAGAGCCAATGACACGGTCATGGAGTCTGGTGATCCTCACCGACCGTCGCTGACCCTCTACCCGCGTCGCCCCATGGCCCCCTGAATCTCGCCTTCTCCACCCCGAGAAGGCTTTCGGAAATTGGGGGAGCAACCCCTGCAAGCACTACACTTTACGCAAAGGCTAACAGGGCCACGCGCTGAAAGGCTTAATTGATTACAAGTAGACACACCCTTGTACGTCAACCAGATAGGCAGTGGGCGATTGATACAAAATGGCCTCCTCCCTTGAGCTGTGTCGATCTTGTCTTGCCTTCTGCTCAAGGACTCTTTTGCCCGCCAATCCCCAAGAGTACCTAGGTGAGTCTCCCGGTCTGGTCGTCGTCGTGATTCGTGACCACATACTGACCGAGTGATGATGGCGCCTCAGTCCAAGGAAAGGAACCGTTTGTGTAGTCACACATCCGTCTCCCAAGCACGAGAACACCATGAAGTCCTCTGTTTGTGCGGCCCTGCTGGCCTCGGTGGCTGGAGTTGCGGCCACACGTCCCCAGGTGGTGGCCTCCCCGGTTCAGCCCAGGGTGCCAATTCCAAACCCGCCAGTAAGGACGAAGCAATGTGTTGTCCAGACAAATGGCGATGGCTCCGATGACTCGGAGTACATCCTGTCTGCGTTCGAGGACTGCAACAATGGCGGTCACGTCGTGTTCAGCGAGAATGCCACATACACAATTGGTACCGCCATGGACTGGACCTTCCTCAAGTCCATTGACATCGGTAAGTTTCCCACTGGAACAGCCATTCCACAAGTCAGGGCTGAGCACACGAGCTGCGCTTCCTGCGCCGGCATGATGTGTAGCCCTGCCTACCTTCGTCTCCGTGTATCTGCTGTCACTGTTTCAAGACACTGCCGCAAGGCAGTTCGCCTTCAACAGCCGTGCATGAAAGGGAACGGCCCGCTGATGAGAAACCAACAGACATTCGGGGTAATATCAAGTTTACCGACGACACCGATTACTGGCAGGCAAACTCCTTCAAATTCGGCTTCCAAAACGTCACTACCTTCTTCAAGCTGGGTGGAGACGATGTCTTTATCTACGGAGGTGTGTACCTATTCTTGTTCTACCTTGCCCAGCCCCTTTCCCTCGTCTACCTTGGCCCGGTCAGGGGTTTCAGGACACACAAATGCAGCTTTCGGCCGTAGACACGACTACGCGATGGGTTGGTGGGAGAAAAGGCTGTGGGACTGCGGAACTGCGGGACTGCTGTTAAAGCGTCACAACCCTCGCCCGTGTGATATCGGTACAAGGCAACGACAGGCTGCAACAGCTTGGTCTGTCTGTGCGAGTTTATCCCCGAAGGCTCATTTCTTTCTGCCTCACGGAAGCTGGGCGTCACATCCATCACACATGCCTTTCAGTCATCTCCCGATCCCGCTCCATCATAACTGCCCGGCCCTGGGCATCCCACTCAGGGGTTCAGATGATGCCTACCGTCATACAACATTATTTTCATGCATACGTCGGGGCTGACTTCATTTCACAGGCGGCACTCTCGATGGTAACGGTCAGACTTGGTATGATCTTTACGCTGCGGACAAGTACATCCTGCGCCCGGTTCTGTAAGTTACAGGTTTATACCTTACCTGTGTCTTCCTAAATCTACGCGAGGCTGACAGCATGCCTCTCCACCTAGCATTGGAATCGATGGTCTTCACAACAGCATCGTGAGTGACCTTGTGCTGAGGTACTCGCCACAATACTACGCATTTATTGCCAACTCTACAAACGTCGTGTTCAACCACTTTGATATCTCGGGGTATTCATCGAGCTCCCATGAGGCGAAGAACACGGACGGCTGGGATACCTACAGGTCATCCGATATCACAATCATGAACTCCGTGATCAACAACGGCGATGGTAAGTCCCCGTCTGACTCTGTCCGAGCTTCCTAAACGCGTGGGGGCCGCCCCTCGACGCCACGAGACCCGCATCGAACAAGAGTAACCTGGCTGACACCACCAACAGACTGCGTCTCCTTCAAGCCCAACTCAACCAACATCCTCGTGGAGTCGCTCTGGTGCAACGGCTCCCACGGGATCAGCGTCGGCTCTCTGGGCCAATACCCCGGGGAGTTTGATATTGTCGAGAACGTTTTCGTGACCAACATTTCGATGCACAATGCCTCGGACGGCGCCCGTATCAAGGTCTGGCCCAACGTCGCCTCCGAGCTGTCTGGTGACTTGCAGGGAGGCGGCGGCAGCGGCCGCGTGGACAACATCACCTATGATGGCATGTTCATCGATAACGTTGACTACGCAATTGAGATTACTCAGTGTTACGGCCAAAAGAACCTCACTTTGTGCCTGGAGTACCCCTCACCCCTAACGATCGAGAACATTTACTTCCGCAACTTCAAGGGCAAAACGAGCAAGAAGTACTCGCCCGACATCGGCCTCTTTGCCTGTTCGAGCAAGGAGGTCTGCGGCAACATCTACGCCGAGAACATCGACGTGGTGAGCCCCGCAGGCGGTGACGAGGCGTCTTGCTTGAACGTCGACGAGAGCGTGTTGGATGTCACCTGCCAGGCAATGATGTAGGCCATCAGAGTAGGGTCTGCGAGCGCAATTTTCTTGGATATATCATAGTTAGAGCGGATTGCTTGTAAATACACACTGCGTCCGAATATCTCCCTCAGGCCTGATGAATGATATTGCCAGTGAGCAGTTGATGAACCCGTCTCAGAACTTCCGCTTCTTCTTGGCCGGCCCAGCGGCAGCCTTTCTCTGCAACTCCCTGTTCAGCTCTGCCCGTCTCCGAGCAGCCTTCTCATCCGGTGTCTCGTCCTCTACCTCCTCGACGGCGTCCGACTTCCCACCACGCCCGCCGCCGCCACCGGCATGCGGCGATCCTCCGTCTGCTGAGCCGCCCTCGCCGCCTAGCCCCTTCTTCGTACCCTTGAGACCTCCCAGCCTGCCCTTTTTGGATTTTCCGTGCTGGCTGCTGCCCGCGCCGGGCTCCGGTGACGAGGATGCCCTGGACACCTCAGCCTTTCCTCTCTGCTTCGTTGATGACGCGTCTCCCTCTTCTGGCTCCGGAGAGGGGGATGGTGATGGTGACGGTGATGGAGATGCTGATGGGGTGGGCGACGCCGGAGGTGACGGAGAGGGCGTGGGAGACGCGGACCCCCCTCCGGCACTTGTTCCGGCCTTCTTCTTCGCAATCGTCGACTTGGACGGACCAGGGGAGGGTTCCGGAGAGGGCGTTGGAGATCCGGATCCTCTTCCGCCACCTGTGCCAGCCTTCTTCTTGTCAGGCTTCGACTTGGACGGGCGAGGAGAAGGCTCCGGAGAAGGCGTTGGGGACTCGGCTGGCGGTTCGCCAGCTGTTGCCTTCTTTTTCTGCCTCGCCCCGTGCGCGGCGGTGCGCGCTGCTGATGAGGTGGCCGTGCGACTGGTGGTTTCTTCCGGCTCGCTTACGTCGGACGCCGTCGTCTCATCGTCCTTTTCTGTGTTACGAGCCATGGCTGGTTGGGGTTGGTGTTGACCCACCGAGGCGCGCCCCGGAGCTGTGATCAGTCGAGGCGGGCTGGGCTGATGGGGTAGAGAAGGGAGGTGGGGGGATATGGGCTTCGTGACGTGATGGATCAGGACGTGCAAGGCGCTGGCTTTAGCTGGGTGTCACGTCGCGCCGGAGACACTATGGCTGTCACCTAATGCTGTGCGTCGTGACCTGGCCAGCGCAGCGGTGTCGGATGGGGACAGGGCAGGACCACAGAGGCAGGTTGGGCATGCGAGTCCCAAAATAGTAGCCTCGGGAAATAAATCTTGAAGCACAGTTGCCGTGACAGGTGTACGAGAGCCCTTTTCTCCTTCTCGTTCCTCAATATCCTTTTCTCCGTCGGGCCAGTGTGGCTGGGGCCCGTCGCAGGCGAGGGTTACGTGTGCGTGTGAACCCTTTGCGTGAGGCGTGGGGTGGGACGCGTGAGTTGGAAAGGTCGGAGGTGAGAGGTTGAGTGATGGGGGCGGTGACGTGAGGGTACCAACACGCTCGGTACTCAGCACGTAAGAGGGAGGGAGGGACTTGCGTTGGCCGTGTGTGCTCGGTGATGTGCGCCGTGCTGTGCCACCCCGTGTTGTGCACACCGTGTTGTGCAACCGTTCAAGGCTAGATTAATTGCCGGTAGATGACACTTGGTGCTACCGCGTCCCTTTTTGAGCCTCAAGAGTTGCTCTGCTCTAGCATCGGAGTGCGACGTTCTGGCTGCCTGAGGGGCGACGGGACGGAAGGCGGGAATTTTGTTACGGCCGCCGTCGCTGGCGGGTGTCGTGCTCACAGGTCCAGGCAGCCGTCGCGTGGGAGAACATATGTTCCCTGCCTCGCTAGAACATCTCACCTGTACTACCAATCCTATATGATACATTCTGGAAATCTGCTGTATTGCACAGATTATATTGGATGCTCAGTCTCTTCAAAGTTGCAATACTTCCTGTCCATGTGATTGTCGTCCATCTGTAGCAAAAAACATTCTGCTTGTTTTAATTTTGGGGGTCAACTGGGAAACATCCAGGAGGGTTAGGGTGGTCCAAGTCGCCTTGGCCTTGGAGCAAGATGGAACACCAATTTGTAAATGTCACCTTGAAGATTTTAGTTGATAACTTGTTTTCTGTTCAGATGCAGCATCTAAGATGTAGGAGCTGTGTCCAAACAATACTGCTCCTCAATTTCGATAGCGAAGTGTGCAAGACAAGGGCAACACGCACTCATCCAGCCTCTGCCCCCAAGCCAGGAATCCTTCAAAATCAGCTTCAATTGCCCTGGCAATGAATGGCCGGGGATACCTACATCTTGTAGACCCAGAATGATAGAAGTACGAATTAGCCACCTTGTCAATGCTATCAGTTTGACTTTCAAACCCAGTGATAGAAATACTGTGTAATCATGATGTTGCCATCCTGAAATCGTGGTAAACAGTGGAGGCAGGACTGATATTGTTCAGACTTCTGCTGCCATGACTGCCATGAAGATGTTTTGTGTCTTCGAGGTGACTAAGGGCTAAGATTCACTGGAAGAATGGACTGAATAATCAATCTGAATCGTTTAGGTATAAGCTGTGTATTTCATAGTGCATAAATTCCGGTAGAGATATTTCTAGTAGCTCGGGTGACCTACAGAATGATCTTCAATGTGACAACCTGCTATAGGATGATCTTTCATAAGATACTCTCCTCTAGCTCCAGTAATAACCTCTCACCTCCTACCTCCTACCTCTTTCCCTCTTACCTCCTTACCTTCTACCCTCTTACTACCTAACCTCCTACTATCTAACCTTTTAATCCTAGCCTCTTACCCTCTTACCTCCCTACTTCTTATCCTCCTACCTCCTTACCTCCTACCTCTATACTTCTTACCTTCCTACTTCCTTATCTCTTACCCTCCTACCTCCTACCTCCTACCTCCTACCTCCTACCTCCTACCTCCTACCTCTTTACCTTCTACCTCTTTACCTTCTACCCTCCCACCTCCTACCTCTTACCTCCTTATTCTAAGAGTTCTCACATCTTAACCTCCTTATTCTTAATCTCTTATATCTTTACCTCTTATCTCCTAGCCTCTTACCCTTTAATTTCTGTTAACACTCAGAACTGCTTTTGTTATGGGCGCACTGGGCAGGGTGTGGCTGGCAGTGGCAGTGGGGCTGGGCACTCTGGCCAGACCACCTGCAGCACACAAGGCCCTTAGCTCTTTAGACTTTAAAGCATCGGAAGGATCCTTCTTTCCTTTCTTCTGTTCTTAGCCAGACGAAATTTTATTTGAAATTCTACAGTTCACAGCAAGATTCAAGAGCTTCGCCTCTTGTAAGTCTCTCCCGTGACAATTTTGTTGAGAAACTCAGGATTATTAGGCTGGTAAATATCTTTTTAAAAACTATGGGATGGAGATCTACTCCATGCCTTACCATCAAGTCCACTAAACAGTACCAAACAATCCATATGTCTCCAACACATCCTTCCTAGGGAGGTTGCAGGCTGGTGACCATGCCTGGCACGTATCTTTAACCTTCCCTTCAACCTCCGGTGGCCCGGTGCACAGTGGGTGATTTACCACGCCGCGTTGGCCATGACGTTGCGGGTCTTCATCAGCTTGACCTTGCCAGCAGCGCCTGGGGGCAGGTTCTTGCCAGCGGCGATCAAAGCATCGACAGCGGCGTTGCCGGTACCGGCTTGAGCTTGTCCAGCTGCGGCACCCTGGCCCTGAGCAGCGGCGGCGTGTCCAGCGCCAGCTTGGGCCTGGCCTTGGTTCTGGGCACCCTCAGCCTGGGCGTCCTCCTCGTCGGCGTTGGCCTCGCCAGCCTGAGCATCCTCCTCAGCGTTGGCACCTCCAGCCTGGGCGTTCTCATCGGCGTTGGCGTTTCCGCCCTTGGCGTTGCCAGCTGCGGCCTCCTCATCAGCATTGGCGTTGCCAGCGGCAGCCTCCTCGTCGGCGTTGGCATTTCCGCCCTTGGCGTTGCCTGCTGCTGCCTCCTCGTCGGCGCCCTGGTTCTCAGCGTCACCGGCCATGGCGGCTTCCTCATCAGCGTTGGCGTTTCCAGCTGCGGCCTCCTCGTCGGCATTGGCGTTTCCTCCCTTGGCGTTGCCAGCGGCCGCCTCGTCGGCGTTGGCGGCGTCACCGGCCATAGCAGCTTCCTCATCAGCGTTAGCATTGCCGGCCTGGGCGTTCTCGTTGGCGTTGGCATCCTCAGCGTTGGCGTCCTCAGCATTGGCATCCTCGGCGTTGGCATTGCCGGCCTGAGCATCTTCCTCGTCATCTTCGGCGTCGTTTCCTTTGCCCTTGCCCTTGCCCTGCTGCTGCTCGGCTCCGGCGTCTGCTGTAGCGTTGCCAGCTGCGGCGCCACCTGGAATCCGTCAGCGTCGTGCTCGACTCACAGGGCGAGAAAGTGAGGTGCCAGGAGGAGCTCTTGTGCTCCAAAAAAGAAAATCAAACTCACCGGCGGCGGCGGCATTTCCGTTCTCGTTGCCCTTGCCCTTGCCCTCGGCGGCGGCAGCCTCACCAGCGGCGGCAGCTCCGGCATTCTCTTGGTCCTTGCCCTTGCCCTTGCCTTCGGCTGCGGCAGCCTCGCCAGCGTTGGCAGCACCAGCGTTCTCTTGGTCCTTGCCCTTGCCCTTGCCCTTGCCTGCAGCGGCGGCAGCGCAGCCTGCTTGAGCTGCGTCTCCGTTCTCGTTGCCCTTGCCCTTGGCAGCTGTGATTGTGTCAGTGAAGCTGTCACTAAGAAATGTAGATGAGGAGCCATCTTACCTCCGGCCTCTGCGGTTGCGTTACCTGCGGCAGCTCCAGCAGCGTCTATATGCACCGTTAGCTTTCTACCCTATGAGTGACTGGGAGGCTCTGAGATTTCAAAAACTTACTGCCTGCCTCAGCGCCAGCCGCAGCCCCACCGGCGGCAGCGGCGCCTTCACCTTCGCCCTGGCCCTTTCCTTGTCCCTTGCCTTGTCCCTTGCCTTGGTTACCTTGGCCCTCCTCATCGTCGGCCTCCTCGGCATCATCACCCTGGGCAGCCTCCTCGTCCTGGCCTCCGGCGGCGGCCTCGCCGGCCCCGGCAGCAGCCTCCTCGTCTTGGCCCTTGCCCTTGCCGGCCTGGGCTCCAGCGGCGGCCTCACCGGCCCCGGCAGCTGCCTCCTCGTCTTGGCCCTTGCCCTTGCCGCCCTGCTGTTGCTCGGCGGCGGCACCAGCATCATCAGCACCCGCTCCGGCACCTCCCAGCAGTCCCGAGAGGGTGGAGAGCAGGTCCCGTTCCTTCAGGGCGTGTGCGTTGTTGGGAAGGATGTCGCGGACGGCATGCTCGCCGCGGCGGACGTGGACGGAGCCATAGTTGGCCGAAACGGCCGAGCTCATGACGAGAGCTGACAGGACGGCATGCTGCCACGAGAGGTTTGTGTTGACATACATAGTGACTGTGGATTCCTTGATAGAAGCGGAAGGGTCTTGTCAAAAGATCGAAAGAAGTGAATAAAGTAGAAGGGGAGAAAGGAACGTCGTCTAGCCGGTAGACTGAAAATAAATAATCACTAACAATCAAACCTGTGGACGAAGAAGCTTGATGATGGTGGGGAGATGAATGGAGAGAATGTGAGCCAGGAATTCTCTTGATATATCTCAACTATGGAAGCTCGAGCCATCCATCTGCCTAGTTGTGGTGTCACCGACGACCAGAGTGGTGTAGTCGTGCTACCGCTTGTCCCCGTTGGAAACGTTGTTACGGAAGGGGACCCGAAACATGGCTAAGGACCGGGAGTTTGGCGATTTGCTAAACATCAGCGGGATGATCAACGTCAGATGTTGATTAGGTTTGGATAGGCATCGGCGGCTGCTTAGAGGGACTGGGGGAAGAGAAGGGGGCGTGCAGGGCGTGGTGGGCATGACCAGGGCTCTCGACATGATCCAGGGATAAGTGCTTGGCCCGAGGCGCTGTCTCGGATCACTGCTTCAGGATCTTCTCTGCGCGCCTGCGCGGGTGAGGGAGAAGACCATCGCCAATAAGATCCGCGGACGATCTCAGGGAGATCCTGGGCCAGGCGGCGGGCAGTCGGCAGCGGCTCTGCGGAGACCCTCAGGGGCTCTGGATTTAAGGTTATTCCAAGGGTGTCCCACCTGTGGAAGCTTGGCCATCAGGACAGAGCAGACTGGAGGAGAGACAGGAAAAGGGGGGTGGTCTAGGGTGGTCGAATCCCAAGCTGGAGCACACGGTGGAGCACGTTGGGGTGGGATCATCAGGTCCGAGAAGTGCGCGCCAATAAGACGGGCAGCGGCCCGCCAAGTCGAGGCCCAGAAACAAGCAGAGTCAGGGCCGATCAGTGCTGGACCCGCCACGGCGGGCTCGAGAAGCCTGGTAAGCCTGGCAGGCCTGGAGGCTCAGCACGACGTTGGGGTAAAGGAGGCGTGCATGTACGGTCTGGGCATCCCAATGCCTGGGGATCTGACATAACGGGACGCCCAGCAGTTTCACGTCGGCGTGCTGTGACAGCAGCTTTCCAAGGCCTGCCCACCCATGACTGACATGACCACAACAGGATGCCAAGTGTGCGGTCAGGCAGCTAACAGGTTCCTAGTGCATCTTTCAGACGATCCAGATAGGCTTAGGATCTGGGCACGCACTGGCACGCTGCCTCTCTCCCCCAACATTGACATCTTGACACCAGACATCTGACACCGTGCCTTTCGGGATGAACAAATCCGGTCTTCAGATTTTCATCCTGACTTCTATTTCTGTCCATCTAAAGCCAGCACTACACCTGGGGCAACCCAGTCGCATTTCTTGCTGCAGTAAACATAGATTTTCAGATGTGCGATGTTTTCCAAGCTTGGCTCGCAAGCCCGGTCCAGCATCGCGGTAGAAGCCAAGAGAGCCCAATTTTGGTTGCGATTCGCAGATCCGAACTCATGCCCAGAGAAATCATCTGGCCTGGCCCGGCTTGACGCACTGCAGAAGCTATTTCAAGGCCGCCACGAAACGTGCGCCGTCCAGATGAACTAGAGGCTTAGGTGACAGAATGAGGAAGTAGAAGCGGTGTCCCAAGAACGCAGAGTCTTGGACCCGGCACTTCTTTCCTGGAGAGCATCAGAGCGCACGATCGCACGGTGATCATTGTGTGTCAACGGCGCACACATGTTCGTACCATAGCGCTCCGGGACGTATATCCCACCTGCGTGTGCCTTGAATCACATGATAGAAACCTTTGTAGGCTTCTCCAACAAATAGGCTCGAAAATAGAGAATTGCCGACCTGGAACGTGCTGTGTTTCTACGGTTGCCACGGTGCCGGTCAACACTCTGTCCACTGACTCGGCTATCATCATCCCTAGCGCCACAAAGGAGACCAACTAGATATTTAGATCTCCCGAGCAGGATAATTATATCAATTGCGACCATCGGGTCAACTTCTGAGTCTTGCAGACCTGGGGATGCTCTTGGAAGTTGGCCGCCGGCGCCATGGCGAACTGTTGCCGTTTCGTTCGCACGCCCGGCTCTACACCTCACCGAGAGCAACAGCAGCATGTTCCATGACTACCCAGCATTCTTCTTTAGCAATGCAGTGTCGTGGTTGAGGCTTGACATCATGTTTGGGTGTGTGGCGAGGTTCATTCCATTATGTTACTGGTTTCTTGTTGATCCATGACCTCCTTCTCTGGGCATGTTTCGGCCGCTGCAGGCTGCTGTTATCCTTGCAATCCATCTCCCACCGTGTATTTACTCGCCATAGAGGCTGCAATAGTTGGAGATCGGCAGCCCCGATTCAGTGTGGAGTGTTTGATCTTCGGCCCTGTGTTGAAACCGTTATACGAGGCGACATGGCCTCGACAAATTTGCCCTCTTCCTAGGTAAATACGAGTTGCATGCATTCTGCCCCCTTAGCCCCTGGAGGCTTGGATAACTAGGTTCACTATGCCTTCAGGGGCTGAGATGTTTACTCCAGCCCTCCTACTCCTCTCGTCACCCAGTGAACGGAAGAGTGTCCAATACCAATGTTTCTCACGTCGAGATGGACCAGTATTTTCTTTCATGCAGTCGGGCCTTTACGAAGCGTGGAGGTTACTTCGGCGGAAGGTGCTGGGTATGGGCACATACTTGAATGCATTATTCAACAGCGCATGTGGTCAAGAAGTCAGAATGATCGGAATATTCCTCGTGGTGCCATTCAACAGAGCCGCATGTTTCATGTAGACAGTCACCACTGTACGGAGTAAGGAACTTGGAAATCTCGGGAGTCCATGAGCCGAGAGTGTGTTCTTTGTTCCCAGTGTCTGGAGTCTGGGATGGTGCTTTGGTCTCCTCCTTGCACGTACTTTCCAGGCGAGTTATGAGAATGCTGAAGCCCTGATCTAGTATCTGGCAAGTGTTGTTACAATAATTTCGAAGGTCGACATTACAACGTCCTCCTTTTGATTGGTGTTATAGCGCAATGGGCCTTCTCGTACTGTAACAGTATATGCTGATTGATCTTTTGCTTCCCCCTCTCCGGTCTACCTGCAATACAGCCACTGTTTAGGTGATTATCCAGCTCAACACGTAGGTCCTTGCCGACAGCGAAAGAATAAGCACAACAATGCGAACCATATTCCAACCTACCCGGATACCATCATTCAGGTCATCACGCAATATGCAGAGGCAGCAGAGTTTACACCGTAGCATATGATCTCCTCGGAGGTTTGGTCCCACGAGGTTAGGAGGTAGGAGGTTAGGGGGCAAGAGCTTAGGACTTTATCTAATGGGAGATTGTTCTATGAAAGGCTGGGTAGTGAGTACTGCCTACGTCGTTCACTATGTCGATGCTGTTCCTGGTGAGCCCCGCACCTGGTATGAATCATAATGATCCATTTGCGCTAGGCTCTAGCACAATCAGAACCTTCACTCGGACTACACATGGAAAGCGGAAGGCATACTTTAAGACACCATTGAAGATTGCCAGTATAATATGTGACTACTCTCACCTCCGAATTCATGACGCTCGACCGGTCGATCGAAAACAGGTTGTCTCTGACTATCTGCACTTGCAAAGTATGGCTCAAGAGCATGCTGTTGTCATTGGCGCTGCCGGATTGATCGGCTGGGGTTTGGTGAACGAACTTCTCTCACAGGACTCCATTGCCTTGGGCACTTTTGGTAGAGTCACAGCGCTCATCAACCGTCCCATCAACCAAGATGATGCGTTCTGGCCTGACGCACACCCTAGCCAGCCTGAGCTCCTGATGGTCGATGGAGTCAACTTGATGGACGAGGAGGAGAAGATCACCGCCTTGCTTAAAGACAAGATACCGGATGCCAACACAATCACATATGTTTTCTACTTTGGTGAGCAGAGACCTATGCCGTACCGACAGCTCTTGCTGACAAGCCCCAAGTCTTCAGAGCCAACAATGAAGATCCTGAAGCAGAGGCGGAGACAAACACCGGCATGATGGCCCGCTTCCTCAATGCGATCGAGTCGCTCACTCCCAACCTCAAATTCTTTGTCTTTCCAGGAGGCACCCGGGGCTACGGCATCTACCGTCCAGGGGGCATCTTCACTGCGCCGCTCGACGAGTCCCTCATCGGCACCCTTCCCGCCGACTACGCCAAGACAGTCGCGTACCCATCATTCCGGCGCCTGCTCGCCAGGGCAAGCGAGGGCAAGCCCTGGACATGGTGCGAGATATGCCCTGACGCCGTCATCGGCTTCGCGCCCAATGGCAGCGGCTGGTCGCTCGCCGCCCACTGGGCCATGTTCCTCAGCGCGTGGCGGCTCAGGCACGGCGAGGGGAGCGAGGTGGCCTTCCCCGGCACGCTGGCTGCCTACGACTCGAAGTTCACTGAAGCGAGTACGAGGGCGCTAGCCCGCTTCGCAATCTACGCCTCAGCGCTGAGACCGGAGGCGTGTGGCGGCGGCAAGACCTTCAACGTGGCGGACGCTGAGGGCCCTGGGACCATGCGGGAACGTTGGCCGCGGATCGCGGCTTGGTTCGGACGTGAGTGATGAATTAAATTTTTTTCCACCTCTATTTTCTTTTGCTGCCTGCTTTATTTTCGCCCCTATTCCTGTCCTCTCCCGTTATCTTCCGGTAATCTGGGCCCTGGATTTTAGGGCCGGGTTTGCATCTCATTCGCCTGCCCGGCTCTGTACAACGTCGTGCTCGGACACAATGTCTTAGGGAAACGTGCATGATGGTGAGATCCCGGCAGACTACACAGGTGTCCGGCTGGAGATACCATGTGCGCCCAAGACGGAGCAGCTGGCTTCTTATCTTCCCGAGACACATGACAGCGAATACCTATCATGCTTGTAGTGTCTCTCGAGTGAAGCTTTTCCGCAGAGAGACACACGCCGTTCGTGAGCAATTTCCCTGCGAAAGAGTTATTGCTAATTATTTCATTACACGCCTAGTGAAAGGGGTCGCTCCGCCTCCCGACGGCTCTCGGGGAAGCTTTCCGAGTGAGTTCGTTCGTGAAAACAAAGATCTACTCGAATCGGCAGGCGTGAAAGGGGCTAGTGTCTGGAATACGAGTCAGCTCGACAGCTATGGTTACTGGCTCACATTTGATCGCCACCTTAGCCTTCGTCGGCTCCGATACGATGCCGGGTTTCCTGAAAGGTGCAAACCGGAAGAAGGATGGTGGAGAGCGTTCGAGCTATTTCGGAAAGCTGGAATGATCCCATAGAAAGTTGAATATCATGTTGGTGCGCTGGTTGTACAGCCTGAGTGCTTTACTACTATCTGGGACGCCCGAGAGAGAGCCTGGACATCTTGTGTGACGAAATGGAGCTGTCCAATTCGGAACCTTGCACCTTGTGAACCTTTGATTATTCGAAACCGTCTCACGAAGATGTTACACCGTGTTTTGTTTACATTGTCTGCATCGATGATGCCTATATTCCCCACAAGTCTCGCGTAGACTCGGACGGACTAACATGTTCATCTTGACGTAGGACTTGTCTCAGTTAGTATCAAAACAAGTGAGTTTAGCACGTTTTCGGACTGAGACTACACTTTCTTGTAGTCCAATTAACACGTTTGTAAATAATCCTATTAAGGTGATGTATGAGTATATTGAACTAGACAATCTGGCGAGTATGAATAAAGATAATCGATGCAGCTTTGGATTGAGCTTAACATGCATCTAGGGACAAATCCAAAGAAGAGCCAACTGGAACACCCCTTTATACGCCCAGCTAAATAGACAAATACGTATGGAATCCGACTGGACACTGCCCTTAGGGTAAACGGAGAGACAGGTGTGGATGAGGCATGTCAACAAGGGTTTGTGCCGCGCGACTTCAAATTTGAAGTGGATGTTATCTGCTGAGGCGTTGTGTCTATTTACAGAACAGATGAGATGCTTGTGCCTGCATTTCCTTTCAGAAGTTCTGTGTATGCACGGAATCAGGAAATGACATGACATGCACAATGGGAAATCTGACCGAAAGAGGAGGTAGACCAATGTCGACGCTGACGTTGTGCAGTGTGAGATTGCCCCACGGCCTCCGTCCGAGCTGACAGCTGGAGCCTCCATGTCCGAAGCAGGGATACTTCTGTCGCCTATAAAACACACACTGAGCAGCCGTGTGAGTGTTTTTTTCTTGTTCTTTTGGGGAGGTCAGTCCTGACTAGATAACACTTTCTCTCAATCCAAGTAAGATGGCTGCGCAACGTATTAGTGCATTTTCATTACACCCCCAACGGCTACTCAAAGCTCATACAGTATGGAACTGCGCTCTGAACAGCGAGATTAGAACTTTCGTACTCAGAAGTAGCCGAACCAATTCGACAATCGCGAATAAAAGCACATTTCGGGCAGATATAAAGATGACCGATAGACCAGCAAACAAAGCGTCAAATGCAACACGGTCAAGGGAGACCGGCTTCAGGAAACGAGTGCTCCAGTCCTACAAAGATACACAGAAAAGAAGGCCGTACCTATTGCAAATTTGCACCTCGCTAGCGATCTGGTTCAGCGCCGACATGATCGCCCAGCAGATCGGGGAGATAGAATACGATGCAGCACAGACTGGACGCATGTTGATTATTGGTGGCTCCGCATCGGTCCCTGTGTACAAATGGTAAACGAGATATGCAGAATGGTAACGCGTAAATGATGAATGTTGCTGACTTTGTCTCTGAGGTTCTCATTCATTTCCACCCGTGTTGTGGTCAGATCCAGACATCCGAAGATGATCAACGCCGTCCTCACCACCATTATACGTACAGCCATTACGTGCTGCATCGTAACGCCATGCATGAGTACCTACTTCTTCAGCATGCATTCCGTCCTGTCGGGCAACAGTCTGGCCAGCACATGGGAACATCTACGTCAGACCCTCCCACAGAGTCTGAAATGGACATTCCGATACTGGCCCGTAGTCAACGCCATCAACTTTTCTGTCGTGCCCACGCACTTGAGGGGAATCTTTCAGGCTTTTGCGGGGCTGGTATGGCAGACGTATTTGGCTTGGTTAAACAGGCGCGTAACGGACGTGGAGAAGGCTGAGAAAGGACAGTGCGAGGATACAGAAGAGTCCATTGTTATTATGAGTCAGGCACCAATGCCGATTGAGTGTTGATGGTGGGCACCTCAGCCTATGGGGTCATATGCTCTGCCGTATGAATCGTAATACCCGACGGCTAAATTTTGTGTCTTTGACGTCAAGGTTCCTTAATAAAGAGGGAACAGGTTTCAGCACAGGATCGAAAACCACGCGATTAGGAAACACTGCTATGGCAAGTCGGTATTGAGCAGTGTAGTCAGCTTTGAGCGTAAATTGGTAAAATAATCTATCCACACAATGCAGAGGAGCAGACTAAGCTCGTGTATGTAGATTCGATTTAGATGGCTTGTAATTACTGTTTGATAGGCAGAGCAGTTCGATTCGGATATTCTTAATCAGCGCCGCAATGTCTTATTGATACTTAACGTTGCTGCCATGTTTCTCTGCCACTCCGCTTTCAAATACCATGACTAGATGCGAATATATAGAGGAATATCGACAGTACTTCGAGTCAGTACGACGCTGAGAACACATGGACCTAGCAACCCGCCCCCTCGTGCAGCAGATCTTGCATCCGGGTTGCACTAGATTGGCGAGGGCCGTTGTATTTACGACCTGTCTATGCAAACATGTGCAGATCTGGGCGTCAGGAAAGCGAGATTGAAAGGCGCCGTGGCTCTGCAGTCAGGGACAATGTCACCCCACACCACATGTGTTGTCTCAGCCATGTCAGTCATGTCAGTCTCCGCTCTGGGGATAGCGCACCCGCCCTCATCAACCACACATGCCCGCACACACTCTATTCTCGCGCAGGGTGAATTAAGTTTGCCGTCTTCTCGGACCCCTTGAATGGTCGGGAAAAAGGAGCAGCCTCCCGATATCGATGACTCGGGGCGGCTGGGACCGAACCTGGGTTTTTTTCTTCTTCGGCCGTACCCGGCTGGTCGGTCGCCTCCACCTGGTGCGCGTGTTGCTCCACAGATTCCGGGCCAGATGTCGGGATGGCCACGGTTCCAAGTCTCGTGTGTTAGTCACCGCGAAATAGTGGTCGGGTCCACCACAGAAGAGAATTTTTGCCTGCCGCGGATTCTTCAATGGCGAGAGAAGTGAAAGCGGTTTAGCCCCAGGGCGGGATCACGCCGCCATGGCGCGCCCTAAGCAACGCATGTCCTCGGCCCCTGGCGCCATGCCGCCTGTTCTGGTTTATTCCAGCGTGAATGTTCACCGTGGTATGTGTTACAACTTACGGTGAAATCATTGTGGGGACTTCCGTCTTACTATTTGGTGTCCCCTTGCCTCTCCATAAAACTCCATAAGACGGTCTTCTGCCAGTCGAATTGCTGGCTGCGCCTCGCCAAAGCTCGTCCTCCATTGTCTCTTGGGTGACTTCTGTCTTGCGCCTTCCCGAGACATCACCTGCGTCACCAATTCACCCCCAGCTCCTGTCACCCAGGTACATCACCGGCGCGTGTACTCCTTCGTAACCCACAAGAACTCTGCGTCCCTACTTCAATCATTGTTGCATTCCTTACCAGGCACTCAGCTGTCACCTGTCGGACATAGAAAAGAGGACCTCGTCCCACCCTGTTGAATCACGCGCGGTTCGAGGAGGCGGTCCTAGAACAACTCCGTGAGCAAACAGACCAAGGCACGGGGCAACTTGGAAAGTAGAAAGGACCTGCGAGCACGCTCTCAGGCGGCCTTGTAGAACCAGACCTTCCTGACTGCTCTCATTCGTCGCTTCTTCTTCTCATTTCCCCCCGTCTCACAGAGTATGACCTTCGACTCCCCCGATGCAGAGGACACCTGCTTAAAAAACCACCCTTATAGACACACCCAATCGTCAGCCGTCACCGGTGACGAGTGCACGCCGACCGCCTCTGGTGACCTGGAGAAGATCGACTCCCGTCATCATGAGGATGACGACCACATCGACGTCAACAGGGAGCACCGACGACACGGCGGCAACTTGACACAGCACGAGCACAGCGGCCATGGCGCCATCGACCATGACCTGAGCCCATCCCACTCCACGTCATCGACCAGTGTTTACGCGGGTGGGCCGCCCTCGATGCTGCCCGAGCGCGTCGCGTCGCGGATGTCCACCTCGTCTTCGCCGCTGACGTTCCCCGAGGGGGGCCTCCACGGCTGGCTGGCCGTCGCGGGCTCATTCTGCGCCATGCTGTCTGTCTTTGGGCTCATCAACTCGTCGGCCGTCTTCGAATCCTACTTTTCAGAGCACCAGCTCGCCCACCACAGCGCATCCGAGATCGGCTGGATCTTTAGCATCTACCTGTTCTGCGTCTTCTTCGTCGGCATACAGGTTGGACCCATCTTCGACCGCTATGGGGCCAGATGGCTGGTGGCTATTGGGAGCATACTTATTGTGTTGAGTCTCATGCTGCTTGGGCTGTGCAAAGGTGAGCAAGGCCTGCCAGATCAGATTTAGTGACAAGTTCCCAGACCAGGCTGACGCCCCGCACAGAATACTACCAAATTTTGCTCACATACTCGGTCATGGGTGGCCTCGGTGGCGCTCTCCTCAACTCGCCGGCATATGGCACCATCGCTCACTTCTTCAATGTACGACGTGGCTTCGCAACAGGAATCGCCACCACGGCCGGAGGAATCGGCGGCATCGTGTTCCCCATCATGCTGCAGAAGCTTCTCCCGCGGCTCGGATTCGCCTGGAGCACTCGAATTCTCGGCTTCATCCTCTTAGGTGTCGCGGTGCCCTCGAACCTCTGGATCAGGACCAGGCTCCCTCCCAGGAAACAAATCAACAACCCCCTTGACCGCCTCGGTTGGCGGGCCAAGATAGCGAGCGTCCTCCCGGACTTCCGGGTATTCCGCGACAAGAGGTTCGCACTCGCCGCCACGGGCATCTTCTTCATGGAATGGGGCCTTTTCATCCCCATCACCTTCATCGTGTCCTACGCCGCGGCTCACGGGAAGAACGCCACGAGTTCTTACACCTTGTTGTCACTCCTCAACGCAGGATCGGTGGCCGGCCGGCTCCTCCCCGGGCTGATGGCGGACCGCATTGGCCGTTTCAACGTTATCATTGTCACCATATCGTTGTGCTGCGCGAGTGTACTGGGACTTTGGCTGCCCGCCCGCGATTCAGAAGCCATAATCATTGCCTTTGCCGTCATCTTTGGCTTTGCCAGCGGGAGCAATCTGGGGCTCGTGCCTGTGTGCCTGGGCCAGCTGTGTGACCCGAGGGACTATGCGCGTTACATCTCCACGGCGAACTTCCTGGCAAGTTTTGGCACCCTGAGCAGCGTGCCTGTTGGAGGTGCACTGCTCGGAGACGGTGGCAGAGACGGCTGGACGGCGCTAATTCTCTTTTCGGGCCTCTCATATTGCGTGGCTTTGCTGTGTTATGGGTCGGCTCGTGTTTTGGCCGTGGGATGGAATCTCAGGACTATCTTCTGAGTGCAGAGAACCCTTATCAGGACGGCATGATTGCAGTCTCAGGCAGACTAGCCGTAGGCTATGCCCCCCACCCTCCAGCCCCGGAGGACAGAACCACTGTGTCATTAGAATGATTGGTTCATAGCGAAGCCTCACGGCACACCTTGTAATATGTTGTAAAAGAGTATATTGGTGTTTCTACCAGTCTCCATACATGTCTCGCATCTGAGAGACGCCGCATACTCTCATGCATCTGAGCTGACTCTTGTCAATGTTGGAAGTTGCCAACCAGAATCTGAAGAGATTCCGTTTGATCATGCTTCGTAGGGCGGCTGTGTTCCAACAAATTGCCAGCAGCATTAATTGGCCCATTCCAGTATAAAATTCTATCTTTTCTAATGCAATTCGTGCACTTTAAGTAGCCTTTGAAGCGCTACCAGCGCGAAGGTACAATTTCGACAGTGCCCTCCCTGTCTTAATAAATCAACACACTTACCAACAGCTGATCAAAACATGGCCAGTTCTTATTCGATCTGTTAGGCCTGTCTTACCTGCCCACCGCATCGCGCATAGGCACATTGCATAACCCGTGTTACAGCGTTTACTGTCAAACTGTGACCAGGCAACCACCCACATGGCTCTTGTAGTACGAGTCACTGTCTGTTCCAGCGGTACGGCCGCAAGAACACACATGTGCGAGGGAGGTGAATGCAAGTCTACGCTGACAGATGGGTTGGCAGGCAGTGCTCTGATGAACGGTTCATCTATCATTTAAACAGAGGTTTCTAAATTTAGTGACTCGGCAAAGACATGAATCTTTGAAGGTGTGTCTATTTCAGAGGCGTGCGAAGTAGAATAGACATGATGTGCCACAACAATCTATTGGAAGAGGATGCTCGCTCAGCCGGTTAAAGTCAAGCAAGCCTCGGCCTCATGTCATGAATTACTCCTGAGCGAAAAGGAGGAAGCAAAGTCTACTGCCGGCAACTAGAGCCTCGTAACATTCAGAACATGTTGGTCTTACTGGACCAGTAGCTCTAGAGCGCCAAGGAGGGCTTGCATGTGGAACTCTTACAACGGCTAAGACTTGGAATTTCACCCCCCCCCCCCCCAAAACAACTTTGAGGCAAATTGACTTACTTGAGTTTATTACTGGTGTCATTGATCAGGCCCAGTTTAAACATTCGACATGGACCACAATTTCGACAGTAGATTAAGTTGTCTGGTAAGGACCAGTACCAAGATGGAGATGTCAGCACCCAAGTACGAAGACCTTTGGAAATGGCCAAGGTCATAAACTTTCGCAATCATAGTGCAAAGTCCAACACAGACACTTTTCTCTTGCCTCCAGTGCCTTCCACATCATGCCCAATAAACACGGACAGAATGTTGTCTTTTCCCAACCTGGGGCCATCAATGAGTGGCTCACCTGAGAAACCATTCCCGACCCAGACGTCCTCGTACTCAGCATATTCCCGAGACTTTGACGCCTTCAGTAT
Organism: Diaporthe humulicola; assembly: GCA_038088545.1. NCBI lineage: Eukaryota > Fungi > Ascomycota > Sordariomycetes > Diaporthales > Diaporthaceae > Diaporthe > Diaporthe humulicola. The sequence goes on from JBBWSL010000018.1 coordinate 140,806, forward strand.
ACTTATGACCTGCACACTTGTATGCGGAAGAATAAGCAGCAAGTCGCCGTCCTTTGTAACTGCCAGACGACCTCGCCTCGGCTTGTCTATAGGGCGGACAGCTCTCGATGTCCAGGAGCCTGCGACGCGTAATTAGTCCGCATTCTCACAGAACTTTCCAAGTGCATTGTCAAGCTTGGTAACGTACCGCCAGGCGCACGGTAGTAGTGTCTCCACACATTGATGCCATCCAAAGTGTCGCGGTTCAAGATGTGGACTCCCCCGTCCTGGTCTACCGCCTGCGCCTCCTGGTTCATCAACCCGCTCCCCTTTGGAATATCGAAAGCCACAATTCCCTCAGAAGAGTTGTCAATCGTCTCTCCCTTCCTTAGGTCAGCAATCACGTCCCCCTTGCCGTTCTTCCACGTATAACCCAGGTCCTCGGAATAAGCATAGCATATGTTGTGATTATTCTCTGCCCCGTTCGGCCCGGATTGCTGTTTGTGCTTGGTATCCCTGGGGTCGTCCCAGCCTTCGTAGTGCACGAAGCCCCGGTACACCCACGTCACATGCAGCCTCCCGTCCCTGAAATCCCAGCCGTGGACGTACGGGTTGCTCTGTACGCCCGTCAACGGCGTACCGACGAATTCCCAAAAGCCGGTGGAGGAGCGGTACAGGTACAGGTGGTCGGAGCCGAGGCCAGCTTTACCGTCGCGAAGAGACATGAACATGGTGCTGTCGCCCAGGGCGCCGAGGCGCGGGTAGGTCACATAGCTGAAGTGTTTGTGGGTGCTAGGGAGGCCGGGTAGGTAGTCAAGGGTTGGCGTGAAAAGGGACGGAGACCAGTCGAATGCGGTGGGGTCTTGTGCGACGCCGCGTATCGAGTATCGGTACCGTAAGCTGCGATGGGCGTTAGATCGTACAAGGCCAACGGAGAAATGACACGAGACTTACACATCACAATGGTGGTCGTAGGAGAGGTGGATAGTCCCGTCCCCAGGACAGATCCCAATTTGGACCGTGTTGTGGCCATCATCCGTAGTCTGTGGATAGTCCTGGAATACAATTGTCTGCCATGGTCCTGATGGGAGCTGCCTCCTAGCAAGATGCACGAAAAGAGGCTCAGGAGCCGAGTCAGTGCTCAGGGCACTGTAGAAAACAGCATACTGCCAGCCATTGAAGGAAGTGATAGCATCCTGCTGGAATGCATACCCGTTTATGGCATGCTTCCGATGGGCTGGATCAACCCCTAGCACTGTCACTTCTGGATCCAGCAGCATGGTTCGCGACACCTGACAGGCTGATTCCAACGACGTGCAGAGGTGGTGCCAAGCCAATGGTTTCCCACGAGGTACTCGCTCCGTACAAGCGAAGATGGGATTTCTGGCGACAGGGGTGCTAAGTCGGTCAGGAGGAAACAAGCGACTAGGAGGCCCACGGGACGGGAGCCAATTGTCTTCGAGGTCTGAGTTCCCGCGTTGGCACTTGGCGGCTCTTCTTTAGACTTTTAGTGTTAAATACCCAGGTAGACGGCGTTGATGTTCATTCGTGGAAAAATAAATCGCCGTCAAGATGATCACTCCTGGATGCCTTGGCGTATAAAAAGACCTCCAGACTGGCCTCTTGGCCAGATCTGCTTGATATCGAAGAACGGAAATCCAAAAACTCCAAGACGTGAAGACTTGTGGGGCACAAGCGTGGAGGCTGTTGTTATGGTTGAGACGTTGTAACAGCAAACTTTGCTCGTACCCATTTGCCATCTTGCTCGCGTTGCCGTAGCCCGAGAAGCCCGATGTGGCTCAGTTGGCGCTGGGACAAAAACGACCGAAGGCGGCCAACCTTTGGGACCGGTCCCAGGTCTGAGAAACCCGCCCAGACGGGCCAGCGTCGCAGTCGCGTGAAGCCTCAGGGCAGTTCGAGAGCAATCAATAAGTCGCAGACATGTGTTCCTTGGGCGGCCTTATCATCATTACTACCTTCTATGTGTCCTTCCACTTTTCCGGCCCCCTTTTCCGAGGTCAAGACTTTCGCAAAAACAAGAGAATCAATATGCGGAGATGCCCCCGGGGACGATCCACTTCCCCAGATCTCCCCCGGATTGGAGAATGAGATGTGCGGAGACCAGGGGTCCATGTCTGCCAAGTCTCTAGACCCCAACAACGCTTACTGACAACCTTCCGGCTAAAGTCGTCTGATTGGCAAGCCAGTCGGGTCTATGGCCTTTTTCGATGCTGAGCTGGTGTTCTGTCCCACTGCAGCCAAGGGTCGACCGCTGAGGCAGACAGCAGGAATCAGCATGGCTGATCACCGCAACCCCGGGCCATCATGCCATCTGATCACAGAAGCGCGCTCAGTTGGGGTACGCGTGGTCCTGGTTGGATCTGGCTCGCTCGAAGGCTTTCTTGGGATTTTTGCGCCTCCCCGATCCTCCTCGTCCTTAGGGCAGCGCGTGGCTCTGGCCACACACCTAGCCTCTCCTCCTCGTCCAACAACGCCAAGGTGGCTTAACACTTGCCCCGATCTGTGGATCTCAGCTGGGGTAGCATTCAACCTCCTTGGTGGGAAATCAGCCAGCCGTCTTGGAACGAGGACAAGCTTTTGCGTTGTGAGCATGAGGCTTCATCCTCTGCCGCCCCCCAACGGCCTCGGATGGCGGCGTGCTGGGGCGTGTGGGGAAGCTGGCTGGGCCGGCCCCCGGGACCACCTTCACACCCAAGCACTGGGCGCCCAATTCACCCGGATGCATCGTGGGGTGGCCAGGTCCTAGGGTGGTATCTAGTGCAGGCTAGACACCTTATTCACCGAAGCGAGCTGGGCATGTCCACTCTCGCACGCGTGGCTATATGAGACCGCGCTTCTCCGGCTGCATGTTCCTCAATTTTTGACCACACCCCTCGAGATTCGATTCTCCTGTCGTTATAACTCTCCTTTTCTTCTCACTCCTGTCGCTGTGAGAGAGAGATCGGGTCGTCATCCGAGTCTTCTTTGGTCAGATATTGTGTCGATAGAGACGTATATTCAACCCCTCACCTCGGCCACACGGACACAACCTCCTTCCAGAACGACCAGCGGCAGCTAGCTGCCCAACGCCGCCAAAATGTCTGTCGGAGTCAAGATACTGCAAAAGATCGTCAAGAATGAGGCCATGGCCCATGACCCGCCGGAGATCTACGGATGGCGCGTATATCTCCTGGCCTTCTCGGCCTGCTTCGGCGCCATGTCCTTCGGTTGGGACTCGTCCGTGATTGGCGGTGTCATCGTGATGAAGCCCTTCATCGACGACTACAAGCTCGGTGACCCCAAGAGTGCAGCCTCAGCCAACCTCGCCGCAAACATCGTCTCCACCCTGCAAGCCGGCTGTTTCGTCGGCGCACTCGCCGCCAGCCCTCTGACTGACAAGTACGGCCGCAAGTGGTGTCTCATCGGCCTGTCCTTCATCGTGCTCATCGGAGTCATCATGCAAGCTGCTGCGAGCGGACACCTGGCGCTCATGTACGTCGGCCGGTTCGTCGCTGGCCTCGGAGTGGGTGCCGCCTCGGCCATCAACCCACTGTACGTGAGCGAGAACGCGCCGCGTGCCATCAGGGGCCTGTTGACGGGCATGTACCAGCTCTTCATTGTGACGGGAGGCATGATCGCCTTCTGGATCAACTACTCGGTCAACGTCCACATGTCAGGCAAGGTCATGTACATCTTCCCGCTCGCGATCCAGGCGCTCCCAGCCCTGCTTCTGTGCTTCTGCATGCTCCTCTGCAACGAGTCCCCCCGCTGGCTCGCCCGTCAAGACCGCTGGGAGGAGAGCAAGAACATCCTGGCCCATCTGCGTAACCTCCCCACCACGCACCCATACCTCGAGGAGGAGTTCACCGAGATCGTCGAACAGCTCGAGCATGAGCGCCGCCTCGTCGGAGACGCCACGGCTGCCAACCTGCATAGGGAGATGTGGACCATCAAGGGCAACCGCAACCGTGCCCTCATCAGCATCGGGCTCATGATCTGCCAACAGATGACGGGCACCAACGCCATCAACACGTACGCTCCGACCATCTTCAAGAACCTCGGTATCACGGGCACGTCGACCAGTCTCTTCAGCACCGGTATCTACGGCATCGTCAAGGTCTGCAGCTGCATCGCCTTCTTGCTGTTCCTGGCGGACTCGTTCGGCCGGAGGCGGTCGCTGCTGATGAGCTCCGTCGCCCAGGGCCTCTGCATGTTTTACATCGGCCTGTACGTTCGGATATCGCCACCGGTCGAGAACCAAGCAGTGCCCCCTGCTGGTTACGTCGCGTTGGTCTGCATCTTCGTCTTTGCCATGTAAGTAGCCGTCCCCTGTCGGCCCATCTGACAATACCCCTGGGAAGCGAGCGCATACTAATCACTGCTCCGCAGGTTCTTCCAATTCGGCTGGGGCCCAGCATGCTGGATCTACGCCTCCGAGATCCCGACTGCCCGTCTCCGATCCATGAACGTATCGTACGCCGCGGCGACCCAGTGGCTGTTCAACTTCGTCGTCGCCCGAGCTGTGCCAACTATGCTCGTGACTGTCGGTGCGCACGGCTATGGGTGAGTTGCGCCTTCTCCAAACCCATCTGATTTTAAGAGGCCGCTTCTAACACATCTTGTGAAAACAGCACGTATCTCATCTTCGGCAGCTTCTGCTTCTCCATGTTCTTCTTTGTCTGGTTCCTGGTGCCCGAGACCAAGGGTCTGTCCTTGGAGGCCATGGACGAGCTTTTCGGCGTCACCGACAACAAGGCTCCTTCTCTCGAGGACGGCACAGGCTCGTCGCGAGCGGATGAGAAGCCACGCCCCGTGGCTGAGCAGTCAGAGATCCAGAGGTAATTGTGTGGACGAAGAATTAATAAGGAATTCACGGGCACTTCTTGATGATGAAGTAGGAAGTCTTGTTCCAAATTTGATAGCTTCTGGGTATCCGTATTCAAAGAGATGGCTGGTGCCGTTCCACTCCAATGCCGCTGCTGTATCCTTGAAATCGAGCAGGGACGTGCTTGCACGCCAGTCTCGCTCGTCATCTTTTCTCGTCGTCCTGACCAACCGTATACCCTCTCGCCACGCCACTCCTCCCTTCCTCGATGGGGGCGCTTTTCTCTTCTTCGAAATCGGTGCCCAGCCCTTGCCATGTCCTCTGTGATCGCAGATATTCTGCGCCAGGGCTGAACACGCCGTTGATAGTTGCCAGTTCCGACTTCGCCCGCATCGCCAGCGCATCGGATTGCTTGGCGGTTGCTGGGTCCTTTTCCTTTTCCGTGTCCTCCTTAGCCTCGCGAGCCGCGCGAGCCGCCACGCGCATAGGCCGAGCATTTGACACGAGCCTGCCTGTGCGAAGGTCGAACACCGGCACGTCGTCTTCATCGTCGTCCACGTCGACCCCACTGTCTCCAGTGACCTTGTCACCCGCATTGTTCTTTCCTGTGCCCTCAGGACTGTCTTCAACAGCCTTCACACTTTCAATGCCGCCCCACCAGCTGAGTCCCCAGACCCTCTCCTCATCCGGCATGAGCGCAACTTCCAGCTCAAAGGGCGTCAGGACGGGCCTGTAGAACCCCGCGTCCTCCTCCACGAGACTACTCTCCCAGCAGCCGACGACCACCCAGCCATCCATCTCGGCGAAGTTGGCCAGCTTAGCCGAGTTGAGCTTCCCCACGACGACGGTGTAGCTCTTCTTGCCCGCGGCCGCGATCTGCTTCCTTATCGCGTCGATGGACGACAGGTAGTTGGCCACTGACAGCGTGTTGACCAGGATGCCTATTATGCCGGCGGTGGTGAGGTTGAGCAGCTTCGCATATCGGCGGCCGAGCATGGCGCGGGTTGTCCGGGCGGGAGAGTAATACGAGGAAGGAGAGTCGGGCGTTGAGTAGATGTGGAGGGAGGATATGCGGGAGGAGAGGGCCAAGAGCAGAGCGGTTGGTGGTGACGAGACGTGGAATATGGAGTATTGCTTCAGGTCGATGCCGTCCGTCTCATCAACGACCACTTGGCTATCGTCGGAGTCTACGATTGTGCGGTTTGGTATGCTTCCCAGAGGATCACGCTGTATCCTGGTAGACAGCAGCTCCTTGTAGCCTCGCTCCCGGGCGCGTCGATATAGTTCTGGCACATGGTCCTGGTACGTAACGTCTGCCATAAGAATGATTTTCGATTCCTTATCCGGGAACTCAGACTCGAAGGACTGCAGTGCGTCATCAAGGTCGAGGGCATGCCTGGTGAAGACGTAGATGACTGGCAGCCTCGATGTTGGTGAAAGGCACGAGCGGCCAAAATGAACAACGACGTGTGCATCGATATGCTCGGCGGCTATCTCATCGACACAGCAGGAGCTGTAGGAGGTGTCTGCTAGGATGTATATCTTTTCCTGCTGCTGATTCCTGTCCCCTGACGGTTCCTTCTCGCCGTCTTTGCCTTCGACTTGTGGTGTACGGTCCAGCTCCTCTTGCAAAAGTGTCACCACCTTTGGGGCATCGCCTAACATATGGTCGGGGAATTGAAGGGCAATTCGCCTGTGGGCGCCATGCCGTACTTCTCGAGCAACTCGTGCGACTTCGTATGTTTCTCGAATCTCGTCGTCTGACCTTGGGCCACGGACGTCGGCTGCTGGTTCCTGGTACTCGAACAGATGGTCGTCTGGTGTAGAGAGCACCGGTGCTGCCGTGAGTTCGTTGGCCATGGCGCTTCGGGGCCGCAATGCGGTGTGGTCTCGTCCTGAAGGTGGTCGAAGTGCTCAGTGTTGAAGCTCTCCGTTACAATGCTGCGTCAGTGCTGGTGGGGGCGGGGTTCAGAAAAATTTCAGAAGTAATTGGTGGCGGCGTTATTGGTGGAGAGGGGTTGCCTTGGCAGCATGAGCCTGAAGATCCCAGGGGTCTGCCTACCTGAATGGTAGGTAGTCTAGGCCTCCCGACTCCCGTAAAGCTTGGCCCTCAGCCCTACCACATGGCTGTTGTCTCCCAAGCAGGAAACTCACTCAGGAACTCCTAGACCAGATCTCATGGGCTCGTCCTGGTGGACTGGAGTGCTAGAACTGCACTCCTTTTGCGGCACACTGAGGAGCGATTCTCGTTGCCACATTCTGCGCAAATCAAGACAAGTAATTGCTACACAGACATGCTACCACACCTTGTCAGGACGATCTTCGCCTGGATCGTCCCGGTCCCTGCCCCTGATGGAAACATGCTGTGACCCTGGTCGTCGACCCGTTTCTTCAATCCAGCATTTTCCGTCATCTCTGTGGATCTCACACACTCATCATCCATCAACTCTACCGTTTCATACAAGGCAGCAGGCAAGGTGACCATTTGTCTCGTTCTCCCGAGCCAGTCTAGATCCCCCAAGTCTTCACGATGGCTTCGACGAACAATCATCCTCGACCGGATATACCTCACTACCAAACATCCCAAGGACTCTCAACAGAAGCAAGCACCATGTCTTCCTCCAGCTCTACGTCTCAGCTGGGAGTCCCCGCCACACCTAAGCGGCAATCATCAGAGCCGCCTGGCCGCCAGCATGACCACACGTCCAGTCCTGGACCACCGCTCCAGAAACCTTCGGAGCCGATGGGAAACATGAGCCTGGAAGGCGTCTCATCGAACCAGCTAGCGTCTCCCGAACTTAATCAGGACCACCTGAATCAAGATGAGAAGACAAATAGCTTTGTCGCCCGTTTCTTTGGAAACATGATGATTGCTAGGATTGGCCGTGCTTCCTGGCAGTCGATGGAATCCACAGCCAGGCTTCCGTTCTACCTCTCCCCATGGGGTGACAACACCCCTTTCACTCTTCCAAATGTCCGCAAACGTGACCTCGCTCTCGCAGGAGTCTCACACTTTGGACTCGACGCCCTCGGAGTCTCTGCCGTCACCGTCTTGGAAAAGGCTGTCGAGGAGACTGCCGAGCAAGGGGTTGATGAAGGCCTGGCCAAGATCACGGGTAAATACGGCAAGGGCCACGAAGTCATACGCAAGATCGGCGTGAACAGCATCACACTTCGCATCAGGCATAAACTCATTGGCGAGAGCGCCGAGCTAGTGTTCCAAGAAGTGAGAGGTACAAGCGACTGGATGGGCTGTTCCAAGGGCTGGTTTTGTCCGTATCTGTACGCCAGTGGGAGGGAGCCCGAGATCCCAAGAATCAAGGATTTTGCCATGGCACGGCTTTTACGGCCGCGATTGGCGGCGGACGCGAACATTGCACCTGTATTGCTAAGCTCGTTCACCGACGCAGACACGCCAATCTTGTCGCCGCTTGGTTGTCCTTGGGAGGACCAGAGTTTCAAGCCCACAGCACCTGCATACCCAAAGTTCAGGCGAGTGGCTATCTTTATTACAGGCATCTCGCCATACCGGTATATCACCACACAGTCGGCGTGGTCGCACTGCAGGATCCCCAACGAAGCAAAGATCACCTTCCACTTATTTACACACGTCCCTGCTATCGTGATTCCGGTCAGAGACCAGTCACCTATTCTGGCTTGGAGCCCCTGGACTATCGCACGAATGATCCAAAAGAGGACGAAGTACGACGTTGCAATGCACGTCAAGGAGCTCTTGAACTTTATCGAGACGGCCATAGACGAGGAGATGGCCAGGAAAAACCCAGAATGGCGAGATATCGTGGGGGCCGCTTTGAGGTCAATGATTAGCACGGTGCTTAGTGTTCCTGACGCTGTCCGCGAGGCGTCTCAGAAGAACTGTGAGCTCGAGAGAGCTGGGGTTGTCTTCTTCAGGTATTGAAGCCGGCTTCTGTGGCTGTACATTTTCGGGTGCATGTGCTTCACCATGGCAGTGCCCGTGTCATGTAACAAGTAGCAAACAGTGATCACGGATCACGGCACGCACCTCTCAAATGTGGCTTGACTCAGGTCCACTGATTCGTGGAAGACGGTTCAGGCAAGACCAACTGTTTCGAGAATTGACAGACATCGTACGGTCAGTGACTGCGTTAGTAGCGTTGGATCCTTAGCATATGGGAATCTCCGTCGAATGACTTGATCTTGGTACGAAGATCTGGCTTGGATCATATGCACGAGCCTTTGGCAGCGGGCGGCCTCTCTCCATCGTCACGACCGAAGTCTCTTTGCAGCCTTTGGAGGGCCTATCAAGGACAAACACAGGCGGTTATCTTCTGGATAAACATTCGAACATCGCACGGCTTGGCCACCGTGGCACCCTTGGCCTGCAGAACCCCGGACTTGCTCGTAGGCCGTTGCGGTCTCGCAGCTTCAGCAAGCGAGTACACAGCCACCTTACTATACGCACTTGGCACGGCTCCCTGCAGGATAGAGACCCTTGACCCACTCCAGGCTGGAATGCACCGCAACGTGTTTGCCTGTGGTCCACATGTTGACTAAGAGAGACTGTTCTCGAAACCACTCAGTCGGCTCCACAAAGCATCACCAGCCCTTGGCGCCCCATGATGAGGCGGCTGAGCCGCAGCTTATTCGGTGGGGAACACAGGTCACCGCCCACGTATTGACGTCAAAGTCTCCCCCTCGCGAGACGACTCCCCCTGAATCTCAGTGGATTCGCGCGGGGACGGCTTTGCGATCCGGAAGTCGGTGAGATGATGATACGTGACAACATGGCAGAAACAGCATATAAAAAAGACGACCTTCCCCCGGAAAGCAAGAAGTCCCAGCCCTGAAACATCATCTCAGTAAACGAAGCTTCTCTTAACTCCATCAAAGTTCCTTCCTCACCAAATTCATCATGTCTAACTTCCACCACACCTGCGAGATCCCCAGCATCCGCATCGACGATGGCCACATCCTCCGATGCCGCGTTGCCCGTGAGGACGGCGAGTACGTCGATGCTGAGATCAACCTGAACGCATGCATCGGCAACGACAACGGTTAGTCTATTGCTTCCTGTCATCAAACCCCGCTAGGACATACAAGACTAACAAGAGACAGGCCACTTCTTCTGGGGAGGCGAGAGTAAGACCGTCCCATGACACTGCTATAGTGCCCGACTTAACCCGAAGTCAACATATGCTGACATATTCCCTCAGACTTCCTGGAGACAGCCGAGGATGTCCGCTTCCACATCGAGGGCGACAACCAGCCCATCCTGCGTGCCAGGCTCCGTTCCATCGAGGGCGAGTACGAGGACCGGGACATCAACCTCACGGAGAGGATCATGAACCGTGATGGAAACCTGTGCTTCGAGAACTAAGATGCACTCAGCATGTAAAGTCGTTATGTGACTTTAGCAATCTCCTTGGACCGGGAAGAAACCCACAAGGAAGAGCATGCTCCACGTTGTGATGAGGTCCAACAATCCAATTGACTTCCAAAGACTCGTCTCTGTATGCAGTGTGATCAAATGACTGAATGTCCTTGCCCTCTGTTTTAAGTTGGAGTCAACAAGCGACACAATCTTCAACTCTAGGCCATGACTTGTTCAGTATAATCTTAAGTCTCAAGTGCCTATTCAAGACGTTTGAACAAATAGTTAGGATTTCTGAGCACTCTTTGTTTTCAGTAGTGGAGTCACGTGGATGCAAGCTCTCAGGTGACATTATGCTTCAGAAGTTAGACATTTCAGTTGTCTCTATAGTATTGACGACTCGTTAATCAAATCATAGTTGATTATAGCCTTGTTCAGACCATTCCATCCCGATCTTCCCTAAAAACTATTAATTACACAGAGCAACCATTACCAAGTGGTTCACATAATTCATAGCACAGTGGGAGCCTGGGTATATGACAAGCGCAACATACTCTTCAACCCACATAAACCTTGAATCAATACAATCACATCTGTATCTTAAAGAAATTGTGTTAATACCCGGGGACGAGTAGAGAAGATTTCTCATATTAATCCACAGTCGATAAAATTAGACCTACTAGTACTCGAATTCATCTTATAGATTCTATATTATCTGACGCAGGATCTCACTGTCATCAGACCCCAAGCCATATTTGCCCAGAATGGTGCTAATCTCGCTCACACAAATAGTTCAATATGGGCATTAATAGCATGAATACAGGCAAGACTAACCCCTTAGAAATTACGGTTCAGACGCAGCTACATAAGTCATAGATATTATTATTGGTCAACCAAGGAAGTAGTATGGAAATATATATGATGTCTTTCCCTACGAGATGTATTCCTCAGCAGCACCTTGATGACTGTAGGCATCCTACCTGCGCTGTACCTGCCCAGGTATGCAAGCGACAGCCGACCCGGCTCTCGAATTAGATTTCCCCTCAATTTCAATAAGCAAATTCCGGCTGGGGTCCCTATAGTTACCTGTGAAGTCACGGTATCAGGATGGTATCATTCATGGGAAAAGTACTGGACCAAGTGGCTAAGTGAGGTGACGCGGCTGTACTATGGAAAGCTCGAAGGAATTCTGTAGTACTTAGAGACGTCCCCTAAAGCAGGAAGTAGTTTTGATAGTACGACGCCCCATAGCTCTCTAATTTATTCGTCTATTTAACAACCACGTCGCGAACCTCGTGTCCGAAGGCGCACTCCCTTTTCTAGTTAGACGGTTACGAGATTGTTTTTGGTTAGACGGGTACGAGATGCTCGGCCGTGCGCCAATCAAGAGTCGTCGCTGAGACAAGCTTGCCTACTCTCGGCTAGTGGTGTGTCGACTCGTAACAGGCCAGGGTCTGCGCTTACCTGCCACTCCTGCTGGGCTTGCGGACTACCACATCCTTCAAACTAAGTAGACCTGAGCGGACCTATCAGCAGCTCCGAATTTCGAGTTCCTGGTGAGTTGGATGAACCGTGTCAAGCGCATCCCGAAATTGAGGCCGGAGACTCTTGCAGTCTCGTATGGACCTAACCCTTTTGGACTGAAGTCGTGAAATGTGAAGGCATGTTGATCCTCAGAGTTGAAGTCAAGGCTGCGAGTAGTAGAAATATCATATATCATAAGGCTGGGTGGAAGGGCTTCATGGTGATGAGCACTGTTCGATTGCGAATTCAATTGTGCAAATATCACAACCACAATATCCTCACTTCCGTTCCTTCCTCCGCGCTCTACAAGTCCCGAGGTCGACTCATAACCGCTCAACTTTTCCAATTTACAGCCAAGATGCCAGAATTATGTCCTCTCCAAACCAACTTCAACTGCACGGTGGCAACATGTCCCCTCAGCTGCGCTCAATTGGACTACATACCCACGCTTGCTGGTAATGCTATCTATACTACTGCCTTTGGCCTGCTTCTGGTTGCGCAGATCGGGCTGGGAATTAAGTTCAAGACCTGGGGATTCATGGTCGGCATGATCTGTGGTCTCATTCTTGAGCTTGTTGGTTATGGCGGCAGAATCATGCTGCACGAAAACCCATTTAACTTCAACAATTACATCATGTTAGTTTTGTCCTCTTACCCAGTCCCCCGTCCTGCCCAAATCAGAGAACAGAGTCCTGACAAACCTCACAGCTACCTCGTCCCCTTAACAATTGGCCCCGCCTTCCTGGCCGGCTCTCTTTACCTCTGCCTCTCCAGAATAATCATTGTCTATGGTCAGGTCATCTCCCGCTTCAGCCCGCGCACCTACGCAATCACCTTCATGACAAGCGACTTCATCTCGCTCGTTCTTCAAGGCGCCGGCGGTGGGCTTGCTGCCACAGCTGCCGATCGCTCCGGGAGCGAGATAGGCAGGGCCATCATGGTCGCTGGAGTTGTGTTTCAAGTTGTCTCGCTGCTCATCTTCATGGGCTTGTGGCTTGAATTCATATTCCGCCTGCGCGGGACGAGTGAGAGCGCCAAGAACATACGCTTCATCAAGCTACGGAACACAAAGAAATTCACCTGGTTCCAGTATGCACTTGGCGCGGCTGTCGTGCTCATCTTCACCCGTTCGGTCTACCGTGTTGCGGAGCTACAGCAGGGTTTCAATGGACCCATTGCCAATGACGAGGTGTCGTTTATGATCTTGGAAGGGCCGATGATTTTCCTGTCAGTGCTTTTGATGACAGTATTGCACCCTGGCTTTGCGTTTGGGGGTGATTGGAGTAGTGCGACTTGGTCGGTCAGGCAGCCCATGAGAACTGTTTTCGACATGAGCAGCTCTTCTACGCAGGATATCCACTTGCAACAGAAGTAAAACCCCCAACATTATCTGGCTGAGGGCGAATGTGCGAATGTATAATATTGGGTTAGGTATTCTTGCGTTGCTTCAAGATCATTGGGGAGGGACATGTATCAGCTCAACCAGCGGTACAAATTAGGATTACAAGGCGTTTTGTACATTGTAATGACGACCGCAACTCTAGCTAGAAAGTTTCGCAGGCATATAATAGGTAGTAACTAACCAAGGGATCCACTGCGTCATATCTTAATATACTCCGTGGTTGTCTGGCGCTCTCCCAATAGGCCCCAGGGCTTCGTCTGGAACACAGCTTCAAGCGTGCCTGGGCAATCCGGGCTGGGCACCACGCTGTGGTGAAACTTCCGAAAGTCGATAGGCATCTCGACCGGGTTGTAGATTCGTGACTGATCATCAGGAAGGGGGAGGCCATGCACCCTCGATGTCCCGTCTGGCACACCTTGCCCGTTGAGGTGTCCTTCTTCCAGCTCGATCACCCTTTTAGCAGTCGCATATGCGTAATGTCCATTCCAGAGTCCTTCCCGCCGAGGCGCTAATTTCAGCAATCCCAGCGCGCGTCTTCGTATTGTGGGATGACGGCACTTCAGCGCCGCATAGTACAGAGGCCCCAGAATTTGTATATCAAAAGATAGCGGTTGTGGTGTTGCCCTTTCCATGCCTGACTTCGTGAATTGTTCCGCATAATGCACGAGCTCTTCAAAGTCTTTTTGGTAGGAGTCTGCGGCCATCTCACCAGCTATGGTGCAGACTCGCAGCCAGATATAAATGACTTTGTAATGTACCAACAGTAGATTGAGTGCGTCTTGTTTCACCGGGTTGCTGGCAGTCTGCATTTTTTCAACAAGCTCGTTTAGTAGGTCGCGCCATGCATCTAGCCTTGTTTGAAGTTTAACCTGTTCAATGTAATCGTCGATGTCTGTCTGGAACGTTGCTGCCTTGGGACAGGCGTGGTGGATGAATCGGATGCAGGTATCCGAGATCTCGATAAGCCGTCGTCTAGAATCGGCAAAATCTTGGTGAGGCGAGTCTTCTTTAGCTGTAGTAACGTATATCGGCGGCATTAATCTGCCAGAGAGAGAGCAGAGTACATTCAGACTGGAGAACATCGGAATGATGTGATCTTCGATGGCTTTAAGATCACTGGATGAGAGATTGGACATTGACTCCGGGGCTGTATTGCCGTTGAGACGGATGGCAGCTAGAATATTGAACCCGCTCTGAATGTGAAGCACAGAAGCTTCAATGTTGCCCCTGAGGAACTCAACACATGTGAAAAGAAGACAGCAGACCAAAGGGACCAAGTGCGAGTCGGGTTGCGCTTTAATTCGAGTTGACAGGCTCTTGATTGCTGTTCCCCATTGCTGTTGGCCCTCGGGATTCGCGTTGACATAGCCGGCTTGTTGTCGTAAAGACGATTCGACGTCTTGATAAATGACGCTGATGGCTGAAATGGCATGTCGGATCGACGGTTCAGACTGTGACAATTGAAGCACAAGCTTGCTCCAGAATTGTGAATTGAATTGTCCATCCAACTTTGCTGCAAGGTTTGAGTGGAAGTAGTCGAGGCCGCGGTCATTTACAAAGGATGCCGGTTGACTTTGCATAGGCGCGAGATATACCGTGAAAACATTTCGACGAGCCGGTGCTGCATGTGCAGTGTTGTACTCGCATTTTCGGCCGCCAACAGCACAACGTCGACAGATGGGTTTTGCTTCATCGCATTTTACTCGGCGAGCTTTGCAAGTACTACATCCAGTTCGAACTTTGGACGTACTTTCCCGGGTTCTCTTCGGCACAAGTGGCAATCCAAGGGTCATGATGAGTGATGCTACAAGGAGGAGCAGGCTTGTTGGTCAATGAATGATTAGGGAAACAATATCTGGTAAGAAGAGATATGTGAACCGAGGATGATAGAATTATGCCCAATGATAGCAGCTTGGGAATGAGAAGCAAGGGCAGGCAGCCTATTTGGAGATTGTGGTCCAGTCAGCCAGGACTGGCAACTTTTTATTATATCAGTTCGTATGCGTTGATTAGGGGCCCTCGTATGGGGACAACGCGTATTTGTGTACTGCGCCACAGGGCTTAATAAGCGCTAGAGCTCTAGGTGGGTTTTTAAGGTGCCAAGGAAGGATTCACATGCACGTCTTCACTGTCGGTGGCTGGAGCTGTAGAGTGGCCGATGCTAATATCGACAGGGAATGGGGCCGTGGCAGTGATGGCGGGTATTGTGGATAAGAAGGGAGGTGAATTCAAGTCCCAGAGGTAAATATTGGCACCTCTGTGGTGGAAAGCATGAGCACAGGTACAATGAGGCTAGGCTATCATTGCAACATGTGAAGCTTGCCGACCACACAGCGACACTGGTAGACTATAGAGCAGCCCTTGATACCGAGGCGATTTTGATTGTATAAGAACTGATAAAACTATCTTTAAAGGTGCCAGATATGATAGGTTCTATGCACGCATTGACTATGTTGCTTTGGAATGACACCCTCTCAGGTAACACACGGCTATGAGATGTGGCGCCAACACAGAGAGAGCTATTGGCGCTCAAGAATTAATACAATATGCACTGGAAATTCAAATTCAACGCACAGATGACTTAGGTGGCGGTACATAGGCTCACTGAACCCTGCATTTCGAATTGTCAAGACAGGCATGTATGACTATGAATCTTGGTCTACTTTCGTTGGTCTCAACGTCTATGCTATCAATCTGGCCCAGTCTTTGCCGCACACAAGACAGGCACGAGACTTTTGTGGCCATTTTATAGTGATTAGATTGGACTGTTTTACTCTGACATCAAAGTCTTCTGGCATACTTAGGTAGGTCAATCGAAACAGCAAGTATTGGTAGAATTACAAGGGGCTAACCATTGACAATTAAATCATATCAGGGGGGCAGATCTAAGGAGCTGTACTTGAATAAACTTGTCGCCAAGATCTAGGACTTTGTAGAAGCTTCTTCGTTTTCTTCGTCCGATCTATGCCCGCTCAGCGGCATTGGGATGCGCTAGAAGCCATTGTCAGCCCATGGAGAATTGCGTATGCAGCTTGCCGTAGCCAGTTACCTGGTTTTAGATCAAACAAACGAAGGAATAAAAAATTCCACCACATCCCAGGACAGTCTGGAGCTACTCTTGCCCTAGTAACAGCATTTTTACAGCGTGGATAAGCCAGTTGGACGCTGTGCTGGCTGGGTTGGACCGACCAGGCGCTCTCTACCTGTCAACGCAGTATTACAAGGTCAGTCACTGACGTGCAGCTGTCACATAGCGCGTACCTATAAAAGTTTCTGCAAACAACAAATGCTCGACCAGGGCTGCTGCCTGTTCCTATCATATTTCAAACACCTTGTCAACATGTCCATCAGCAACAGAACGGTTGATCAATTTGCTAATCGAGAAGCCCAAAAGTCGCCACAAATACCCAGAGGACTTGTTTCTAAGTTGAGGGCGATGGCGTTGGACATCAACCATCATTGGTATGGACTTTAATCAGCTGGTCACGATACTATGAAAGTACTGACACGCATAGCCCTGTCTGTGCTAAGAAGGGCAACAGACGATGCGTCAAGCTGGGACACCTCATCGAGTGTGACATTCACAGAGGCAAATATCATGGCCGAATGTATGAGTGTGTCGCGTGCGCTGAAGCTTGTGCCCGCGAGGAGAAAGCCACCAAGAAAGACCATGGCTCTTGCAGCGCAGAGGATGAGAACAAAGCACAGAAGAAAGGCCAGAAAAGAAGCAAGATCAAGCGCTCCCACGAGAAGACCATGAAGCAACTCAGGAAGGAATTGAGAGAGGAGAAGAGAAAATCGTCCAGTACATAGGAACGGGGCAACACAACAAGATCAAGCCAGCAATGGCGCTCGGCCATAATAAGACACACTACCGACCCAGAGACGAGCAAATGACTGACGACGAAGACAACATGACTTATAGAACATAGAAATGTCCTTGCCGTGCCGAGGGAAATGCAGCGCATTGAAGTCAGGCCGAGGGCCGAATGCACAACGTATGTGAAACTGCAAGGCTGAAATCCGGGGCATGGTCAAGCCACTGTTGTCCATCTTGTGCCACATGCTTCAGTGATCATACCGCAAGTTTGAGTGTCCATGTTTTCTGACTGTCGCCTCTGCGGCCAAAATGCGGGCTTGAAACCAAGAGCAGGGCGTTTCGGTCAGGTTCTAGCCCGCTGGGGGCGAGGCGGCCGCATTCGGGGCCGCCCGCTCCTCGGCTGGACATCCGATAGATTGGAGGCCGAGCTGCACGATCTCACCTGCCATTCCAATTTATTGGCTGGGAGTCATCATTTCTGGTCGGCCCGGCCTCGGGCTGCAATGATGCGGTAAGGCTTTTGTGCCATGTGGGCCAAACGCCAATATTTCCAACCCAGGCACGAACCCGGCCCACTTTGCCGCCCCGAGGTGACCTTCTCGCAACACCACCGCTCAACCAATAGCTGTGCGGTTCCTGAATGCTCTGGAGCTAGGTTGGTGGCCGCTGTTGGCCGCATGTTTCCATGCAAGGTTTCAGATCAGGGTTTATCGGCTAGGACGGCGACGACGGTTGGCATTTTGTTCGCAGAGAAATGTCGAAGCGTGTGTGCAGTTGTTCCAACTATAATAGGAGCGCCGATCCCTCCTTTTCCTCAACCTCTCATTAGTTCTTCACCACCACCGACACTCATTCATCAGTCACTCGTTTCCTGGCCACATTGGTCTAGGCCTTGTAGCTATGTGCTTACGTTCCAACTACAGTCAATCGCTTGGCCGCGGCTGATCTGCCACGACTCCACATATCCTCGTCTTTTTCTCTCGTGCCGTTCGTTAAACCCCGGGAGCTTCGACTTACATTCTTTCCGCTCATCTTAGCAACTGACCATGTCGACCACACTCTTTCTCGCACACATTTGACACATCTTAGCGTCTCTCGCTCAATCACCCTCGTTAATTACACTCAACCCTGTCAACGACATCAGGACCAACCAACTATCTTCAGTCATTTCCCACGCCCTCTAAGTGTGTCATCCGTACATGGAGTCCTCAAAATTCCCCTGCAGTGCATCCCCCCGGCGTATATTGTTTTCGAAGACCTCGTGGCGTTTTCATAGAAGCATTTCTTTCCCTTACCCATCATACATCTACGTGAGTAGGATCGTCAAAACACGCTCAATGGCAAGTGGTTGATAGCTAATTGTGTTTAGCACTATCATTCTTCAAAATGGCCATACCTTCGCTCACATTCTGGTCACCCGACACTCTTTAAATTCTTGTCCAAAATCAACAACTCTGCAATGTCGGTGGCCCTTGATATCTAATTGGGACGATGTGAGTGGACTCGTTGGCCGTTTACAAGGTCATGAGCTCCGCTGACTTGGGCTTCATTAGAACATTCTCATGACTTGATGACCTAACAGTCTGCATCTGGTGTCTTACATATTTGCATCTACGCCCATCATTCGTTTCTCGCATTTACGCTTTTGTTACGGCTCTATGTTTATGAATCACCGACTCTCGACGCTCCTTCTGATGACGGCATAATGATCACGCATTTCTGACAGTGCTTTTGGACAATCCGGGTCCGCGGCGGTACAATTATTGCTCCCAATAGACTTTGTATTTGTTTTCGGCCGATAATCAACGGTAAATAACACACTCGCTTGTATATAGTCACTCTTTACATACACCTATAGGTACATACTTCCTCTTCAGGACCATGATAAATTTGCAATGAATATACGCACCAATTTCTGCTTTTATAGATTTCAACCACTACCTATCTTAGTTGATAACTGTATTCCTGGGATGGTACCGAATTGTATTTCAGGAATGGCACGTAGCAGTGTTCACCAAAACTAGCGACATGTTCGAAGATGGTAGATAATTGGCATTTCATACGGTAGTTCTCGAAGCAGGTTTGCAATCTGGTGACTACATCCGCACAGTATTCCTGGGAGATGTAGCATCTAAGCTGCTGTCTCCGCAACACTAAATCTTCACAGCCGGGAGATCCGACGATGTAAAGGGAAGAGACGCAGGGCGTGCAGATGAGTAGAGTTATTGTTCGTGTATAATGCAGTTCATATTGAGAGGAGAGCAAGAATTTCCGTCGAAGAATGTCTTTCGAGTAGATAAAGGCTTCACCAAGCAATGTGACTCGCGGAAGTGTGAAAGACGGCCCAGGGAGCTCTCATGATTCCGGTCGTAACACGCCAAGGTTATATTTTGAAACTCGGGTCAACCGAAAGGACCCGAGGTCCTGATATATGGGCCAGCTGAGTAGAATCATTAACTCTGTTTGCTTTGATTTGCCCCTGTCTTGTAGCTGACACAAGACGCTTCCGAACTCATTACGCTGGCAATGATAACGTCGACCCTGGAACTATTCGTACCTATGGAGTGTTCTAATTCAAGCCTTTCCTGAGTCAGCCTACTGTTCTGGGGAGATGGAGTTCTCTCTAGAGATTTAGGGGTTTCAGCGCCTTGGCCTAGGATTTCATATTAATGACCCCGAGTCAAGGCTCACGCGTGCAGGTGTCTTGGAACGTGTCATCCTACGCAGACGGTGTCCACAGCTTCATTTATCCCTGCGATGAGATCCAAGTAGGCGGCCGAAACCATCATCAAACACATCTACATAAAGGAATCATTAGACGTTCTCAAGCTCACCTGTCCCATCAGTATCAGTCTATGAATTTACAACCAGGCCGAATAAACCAATCCATTCATTTTGAGGTCATATCCATTTGAAAACAAATTTATCATAATGCAGTTCTCTAACATCTTCGCTCTCTTCATGATCACAGCTGGCGTTAGCGCCAAGTGTATCGACCGCGGCGACACGCTGTGCGGTGGGGACTTCTCATTCAGGTGCGCTATAGGCGGTGACCCAAACCAAGACCGCTGCTGTGACACCCTGGAGTGTGTCTGCGAGTCTGAGAACTGCCTCGACGCCTAATAGTAAGTCGTCAAACCTCACTACGGAGTCTCATGCAGCTTGTACTAATAGATGTCTGCGCCAGATAATACGATGCAACGAATTCAAAATCTACTAGTACAACATAAATCAACGTCAGCAGAAGGATGAGCGGGATACTGTTTGACCTTGTTCTAGAATATAACATATATTCAAACAAGTTGGATTTCTTCATAATTTCAGTGAAATCCCTAATTTTGCATTCAAGTCATTTGCGTCTGCCTGGCAAGGTGGTCTCCTTGGCGGGTTTCGTTACAGTATGTGACTGTCACTATGTTTCGAAACGATTGCTATAAATGTGGTCAGCATTGTTGTATGGCTCTCGTTCACTTTCCTAGTCCTTTTACATCCGTAGATTTAGAGGGGATGACCCAAGCTCATATGACACAACCACTCCTCCCTTCTACGACCCCTCAAGATTTGCCGTCGTTGTGGATCTTGCAGTAAGCCACTTTGGTGGCAGATGAGGCGTGAGCGTGCGCCGCGACGTGATGTGCGAGCTTATACTCTGTTGTATCTGTATTCTTCGCCCAGACATCACCCTCAAAAATAGCCATCAATCCATCCGCATACGCCACAACACTTTCTGAGCAACTCATGCTTTGCATAATCGTCATTCTTGGTGGAATCCTCTGTGCTGAAGTCGTGGGAATTGGAACGTTCTTTCTCACGCCCCGCGAAGTGTTAAAAATGCCTCTCCTAACCTTTCGTGAGAGTGTGATACCTGAGCTAGACCTACGGGATGATCCCGCGGGCTCTTGTGCAGTTCCAGCTTATGACATGTAACAAACAATGGGGCAATGCCAGCACCTCGAGAAGTGGAGCAGAGCTGGGGCCTCTGGAGAAGCATGAGATCCTGCCCCGACGTTGGCGAATCACCGCGGTATCGACGCGTCCTCTATCATGCCGAGTTCCGATGTTGACGTTTCCGTCTCCCATTATTGAATTTTAATGGGTCGTTGTGTGTCACAATACTCACATCGGAAGTAGCATAATTCCATCAGTAGGTGTCTGTCTCTCCGTCAGTCCAGAAGAAGAGAATCGGTGTAAAAGGAGATCATGTTCTTAACCATCATTGGTGGAGCTGGGCACGATCAACGTCTTGTTGCCAAGACCAGTCCAATTAACCAAGACCGAATTGATTAACTTGCTGTTGCCATTGGTGGAGAAACCCTGCTGGAGCTCAACATCAATTCTGCTTTCAAACGTCCTTTCATTTCCAGACTGAGAACGAGATATATGATAGCATCCAAGACGCCCGTAACCCACGAGTGTCGAGTGGATTCCCTCTAGCTCTCCTGGTCTGCCCAAAAAAAATCCACCATGTTCGAAGCCACAGTTGCCCTGCTGCTGCTGGTCCCGTGTATTGCGGGACACGCCGTCCTTCAGAAACCAGTTCCTCGTCGTGTATGTTGTCGTGAAGACACCAGAAATTATTTCCTGGACATATCTAATTCGACTTGTATGACTAGTCCGGTGACGCTACATTGGCACTCTGTGGCCAAACGGTCACGGAGAAACTCGATTCTGGTATGCATAACCATAGGAAATACTCAAACCATGTTTGCTTCTATTTGAACACCACCGAAATTATGGTAACATCATACTCACTCGGCCACACATTCAGATCCAGCCGGCCCGATCGAAAACTCCGTCAAGGTAGCGGACGCAGATTACAAGTGCAACCTGTACATGTGTCGCGGTTACCAATACGAAGACAATATCGACAGAGTCCAGGTGTATGCAGCTGGTGATGTAGTGACGTTTCATGTCGACCTCGTCGCAGCTCACCGACCTGGCTGGGCAGTAAGACTCCTATATGTCCTTGTCGGACATTGCATTCCAGGTTGTCCCTGAACCCATCGACTTGACAAGACTGACGAGGAGGACAGAATGTCTCTGTAATCGATCTCGCAAAGAATAAAGCCATCGGTAGCCCAGTGAAGGTGTGGGATGTGTGGCCAGACAACGTATCCGGTGGCGGAGACGATGGTGCGTCAATCTTGTGGCAACGTCACAACCTTGTCGAACTCTGAGAACAAAGCCACACGTACTGACGAGGCCTTCTAGTTGACTTCAATGTCACGATCCCAGACAGCCTTGGGTCCACATGCAACGCTGGCGGTAAATGCGCCTTGCAATGGTTCTGGTGGTCGAATGGCAACTCTCAGACCTATGAGAGTTGTGTTGATTTCTATGTGAAGGGGTAGCGTGAGAATATGAAAGCCCAGTAGAGAGGTTTTACCACAGTATCTCAACGAGAGCCTCCTTCTCATCCGGGTTGGCATCATTGGCGCCGATCTTCTTTACTTATTCAGGGCAGAGCACTATTTTCTCCACGGCCCTAATGTGAATCTGGTTTCTTAGTCCCATCAGCATAGCTAGAATCAACTTAACATTGGGCCACTGTCGATCAGCTTGTGTTACAGCTGCACTTCCCCGCGCCCCAACAACCGAGCACCGGAGCTGCGGACACGGTCACCCTCGCCCAGGCACTTCCAGTCCGGTGCTGTAAGTTTTACATGAGCACATGTGCATTTATAAAGTATATTATTTGTGCATCTCATAGATGTCCCCCTGGTTTGACTTTTGATGACAGAACATCACCGAGCGTCACCTTCACTCATCTCCTCTCCAAATCAGTACTGGATAGTCATCGCATCACCCATCATCCTCACCTGGCTTCCCCGGAGAGTTTGGAAGACTACAGTCCCATCAATAATAGTTCGTTATAATGACTACCGAACGCTCTCAACTAACGTCAAGGGTGATTCCCGCCATCATTCTTGGCGAGGGTGCTCCGGACACTCTGTCAGGGCCGCCGCCGCCTCTCTCGCAGAAGGATGCCCGATCCAGGGCTCTGGAGCGATTCTCGGTCGCCGGCAATGTGATCGTGACGGGAGGGACAGGCGATCTCGGATTTACCGCCTGCCGCGCTCTCCTCGAGCACGGCGCCAGCGGGCTTGTGATATTCGACGTCGACGAGGAGGAGGGGCCGGCCAAGGTCAACCTGCTTAGGGAGAGCTTCCCTGACGCCAAGGTCCACTTTATGAAGGTCAATGTCACGGACGCGGCGAGGGTAAATGAGGCGGTCCGGGAGACAGCGGAGACGCTCGGCTCGGTCGACGTGCTGGTGTGCTTTGCGGGTGTAGTAAGCACCGTTCACGCAGTGGACATGACCCCTGAGCAGTTCCGGCTTATCGTAGACATCAACCTGACGGGGTCTTTCATTTGCGCTCAGGCGGCTGCCCGAGTGATGATCGAGCAGAAGAAGCGAGGAAGTATCATCATGACTGCTTCAATCTCCGGTCACCGGCCGAACTACCCCCAGCCTCAAGTCAGCTACAACGTCTCCAAGGCCGGAGTCTTGGCCATGAAGGATTCATTGGCTTCAGAGTGGGGAGTTCATGGAATTAGGGTCAACACAATTTCTCCGGGTTATATGAATACCATCCTCAATGAGGGATCGATGCTGGACTGGCACAAGACTCAGTGGTTTCATAAGCACCCGATGGGACGTATGGGTGAGCCTGAAGAGCTCATGGGGGCTTTGGTTATGCTAGCCAGTAAATCTAGCACTTATATCACTGGTGAAGACATTAAGATTGATGGGGGGCACCTTCTCATGATGTAATATCATGTTGTGTATGGCATGCGGTGGACAGTCTAGAGCAATTATATGATTACCTGGTTAAAGAGAATAGTAATGGTTGCCATGCTATCGCATGAACTAAAATGAAATATCTCCATATCAATATCAATCTAACCCAGGCGCACTTTCTTTGCTGCTTTCAATCTGTCTTCTTTAATGATGTCGGCCGCTCTCTCGGCAACAGCGTAGACGGTTGACTGAATATTCCCGGAAGGCTCGAGGGGGAAGGTACTGGCATCGACAACCCGTAGATTGCCAACACCATAGACCCCGAGCCGAGTGTCAACAACGCCACCAGCCTCCCGGGGGCGCATTGAAGCACTGCCGCTGAGATGGAAAACTGAGATTTGACGACTCCTCACCACATTCCTCGCAGACTCCAGGTCGTGTACATGATTCTGAAGCCGTTTTCCGTTGGGCTTCAGGATGCTTGAAAACGGTTTGGTACTGACCAGCTTCTCCACGAACTGAACACCCTTTGCGAGGAGCTCCATGTCGATCTTCTCAGAATTATATCGCGGGTCCCAGGCGGGCTTATCTTCCACATTTGCAGATGCGATATGGCACGAGCCGCGCGAAAAAGGATGGTTGAGAAATATCATCACAGTAATGTATTGCTCGGGCTCAGTTGGCGTGACATAGTCCGAAGTACTATGAGATGTCTCTGGAATGATCACTTGAGTAGGAAACAACATTAGTTGATAGGCTGGCTCATCGGTCGTCTCCAGGACATTCCTGATCACCCGTCGGTCCACTTCAGAGCATTGACCGGCAGTGACGCTTGTTTGTACTTCGTCGTTCATTTCAAAGAACTTGCTGCGAGCCTCCATAGTAAGAACACCGGATGAATCAACCACTTTACAGTAATCAGAGTCAGCACAGAGAATCTCAACCTGTGATCAACATATGGAAGCTTACTTGGTACAAAAGCCGAGCTAATGATGCTCTGCCCCAGAGGGCCATCTTGGCTGTTTTGGTATTGAGACACAATCGCCTGGAGTAGATCAGGGTCTCGGAGAATGTCACCCGACATGATACCATCTGCAACCTCGAAGCTCTCACAGACGATAGGATGATCCTGCAGGTTACACCCGACATTTTTGTTCTCAACAATAACTGGGATGTTTTGGTTTGCCAATATCTCTCTGTTCCCAATGCCGGACAGCTCGAGGACTTGCGGAGTCTGGAGAGCGCCAGCGGCCAGAACGACCTCGATATTGGCGCGAATGGTACGCTTGACTCCATTGTCGGAGCAGATTTCGACGCCTGTAGCAATTGCCTGACTTGTTGTATTGTCTGTTTTGTTCAGAGTGATCCGGCTGACTAGAGTATCTGTCAGTATCGAGAGGTTTGGACGGGCC
The DNA here is from genome assembly GCA_038088545.1 of Diaporthe humulicola. Classification (NCBI taxonomy): domain Eukaryota; kingdom Fungi; phylum Ascomycota; class Sordariomycetes; order Diaporthales; family Diaporthaceae; genus Diaporthe; species Diaporthe humulicola. The sequence goes on from JBBWSL010000018.1 coordinate 165,863, forward strand.
CTGACCTCTTCCGTCAGATACGCGGATACCGACGAGGTTCTAGTCTTTGTGACGGGATCGATGGTTGCGGCTTGTTGAAACGCGCCCAGAGCGAGTCCTCTCCTTGGATCTGCAGCCATCTTCAGACCTACCTCCTCAAAAGCATCCATCCATGCAGAGTTGTTGGTTCCGAATCCATCTCCGACAGAGAGGGCGAGTGGGCCTGATTCTGAAGTCGAGATACCAAGGTCATGATAACGATCCATTCGACAGGCATCTCTTCCAGTAAGTGACGGTGGATGAGTCTTTGCGAACTTGCGGAAGTATGGAGAAAGAGTCTCAAAGTTCCAGCTCTCGTTCCCCATTGTCTCCCACGCATCAAGGATGGGCTTGCCGGGATATACCATCATCAAGAAATTCAGAGCAGAGCAGCCTCCGAGCATTCTACCTCTGGCTTGGCTGATGGTGCGATTGTTCAGATTTGACTATTTTGGCTCAAATGTATAAGTCAAGGTTTAGGAAGGTGTTGCAAGAGGCAGCGGACAAACCTGTGGAACTGAGAGGAAATTCCAGTCATATTCATCTTTGCCGTATAAAGCCCCCATCATGCCTGGCGTCGTCACAAAAGCGTCCTTGCTCTTGTCCCCTCCGGCCTCGATAACGAGCACAGAGACATCGGCATCTTCACTCAGACGAGAAGCGACTACGAGACCAGCAGTACCACCGCCAACAATGATATAGTCGTGCAAGTCATCTTCGCCGTGTCGTGCGATCATCTTTCCTGATCAAAGTCTGTAGCTTTCTCAAATACCTGAAGTTGGGCTGAACAAGGACGAAAAGAGGTGAGACACGCCAAAGAGGTGTCAGACAGGCGAAGATCGGTTATTAGTAACATCTGTGGGGATTTGTGTGTGCTGACTGAAGGCACATGATCTCGGCCACATGGACCCTTCTAACTTGTACATGCATGCATGTGAGTGGGTACGAAGATGCCGGCACCTTGGAATCTCAATCCGGCACAGTATAAGGGGTACTGATTACGAGGAGCGATGCGTAAGCCCCGTCCAGTAGACAGCCTGTGAGTAGAGTATTGGCGCTTGCCTCATCACTTGACCACGAATTGCGGAATATTCACCTGGTACCACTGCAGACCTATGAAATTGCTGGCGATTTGCATCAATTTGGACGTGATATTTACTGAACTGGCCGTGGAAGGAGACAACAGTGCAGTTGGATTGATCACGACAAACTCATCAAGTACCCACATTCCCATCAACACAAGCACATTCTATGGTAGCCGAGGATTTGAAAGGCCCAAATATTACCACCATGTGACAAGATGATTCCTCGTCAGACTGATAAAATTGAGCCAAGTGTTCTAGTTACTCAGAAAGATACTGAAGCGTGCGTAATAGCATTACCGTCGAATCAATTTGCAGATCCGTGGCCATCAACACAAATAACATGTCCAGCGATCTCACAGCCACCATCGTCTGGGCAGATTTTCGATTCTTGGGTCGGTACAACCAATGATGGAACTTCTCCTGAAATGTGCCGCAACAAAGTACGTATACCAGGAGCAGTGTGTGTAGCCCACCGAAACAATGCATGTGCAGTCACATGGATGACTTGTGTCTCGTGAGTGGACACTTGTTGTCTGCGAGCAAACGATCATGCAACTGTAATCAAGCATATAATCCCGACCGAGATGGTCGATAACTTATTGATGAAAACGTTTTGAACAGGACTCAACATTTATATTCGCTTATGATTTTGCTCTAAAAGGATAGAACTACAGGCTTTATTAGCTGAACCAGCCTTTCGATGTTTCTCCTTATTAAAGTCCTTATAATATATTCTACACTAGTCTGCTAAACTATTATAGAATTATATAATTAGGAATATCGTTAGCATTAGCCAAATTGCTACTAACATATCTACAAATATTTATATATAGAAACAGTCTATAGGCTACTTATTGAGACGGACCTCACGTCGAATGGCAACGAGGCATAAAGTAACTGTGAAGTATTGTTAATTTACAACTATGTTTGCCTAACTAAATAAGAGGGAAAGGGAAAGAGTCTGTTGTCGAAGCTTCCGAATGGTTTTGAGGCCAGTTGGGCAGATAAGATAAGCCCAGTGCACGGGCCCACTGCAGCCACTGCAGTGGGAACTGCTTACGTTCGGCCCACGGCCCTAACACTTATCAGATATTTTCTTCCAGAAAATACAATTCATACTTAAAAAACAATATTCCATATCTACCATAGATATGTGCTCACCTAGAAGGCGTTTAATAAAGACTAGTCTACCCTAATTAAGCACGGAAAGTGAGAGTAAGGGCCCGGGTCCCCTATACAACAGATTTCTCATAAGCCCAATATCATTCTCACGGCAGGTGGGGTTACCCAAGCTGGGAATAGTAGAGTGATGCAGGTCCGACTCAAGGCCTGCCTAGTTTCTTGGTCGAAAAGGCATGATATCCAAACTTGGGGCTGACACTTCGCATGCCCAGCACCCGTTTTGCGAGCGCGTATAAGTCGGCGAACTCATGGATAGTTACGCAAATGTAAACCTGAAGTGTCAAGAGCAGGCACATGGTGTGTGACATGTAAGCCGGCAAGATAAGCCTACAAGGTGCCTTAAACCTTACCTATAAGTTACAAAGCGTTCAGTAGATTGTAGATTTTGTTCGCGTGTCCAGACAATCTTGAGTTTAGTTGCCAATTTTAGCCGGTATCGGAAAGTGTGCCACTAGTCCATAATAGGGATATTTGAAGCGCTGGGGCGAACGTATGTCGCCTGGCATGCAACCCGGCAAGATACTGTAAGCCGGCAATGTGAGCTAAACCTCAAACGTGGATTACGAAGCGCTCACCGTCTATGAGCTCTATAAGTGATGGGGCTTTGATTGCAACCCAAGATTCGGGATCACCGGCACTCTGGGCTTCGACAGACCTTCTGACGCACAAAGAAGGAGAGACATATACTCCCCATGCTGTTGACAACATTTTGTTGGTAGACAGAACGCCCTGATTGGTCAAAGTGTGGAGAGATCGCTTATCTTCTACGGGTCTTAGAATACTGACCCTCGAATCATCGTGGTCGCGATCTGACAAAATCGATGCCCACTGGTCTAAATAAGTATTAATCAATGGATATATAGACGCTTGAGTTCAGCCATGTTGCACAACCAGCGTCGTTTCACAAACGTTTCTGTCGCCCCAAGATCGCCCTGAGAATCTCGTAGACGATAGTATGGGTTTCCTCCAAGTTGTGGCTGTTGCAGTCTTTTTCACATCCAGTACTCACGCTGCTGTATCTCCGTCCGGTTTCAGTATTTCGTTGGGGGAAGCGGACTACTTTTTGCCCTCAAAGGTCGTTGCAAAGATCGACGGATGCAACGAGGTCAAGTCGAAGCTCGAATATGGAAACTTCCTTCCCTTCACTGTCGTCCCCGACGGGCACGCGGTAGAGGCCTCGATCGCCAATTACGCCAATGATGATGACGTCTGGCAGGAAGCCTTTCTCGAAGGTATGTTGACATATTGTTGGTTGGGAAGGCTGAACTAACAAGTTTAGCTGTTTACTCGAACGGCGGTGTCGCGCCAACCAATGTGTCAAGCATAGTACTGTCCGGCAACGCTTCACCAAAGCTCGCACCTGGACCCTACTTCATGAACGCCGCAGGCCAGATTTTCGAAGCATGGAGATTATTCTCAGATGTCCAAGGCGCCTTCACAGAGCCTATCATTGGGAATTCCGATAACACCTACTCAGTCTTGCCAGCCAATACTATTGGCCAGAAGTCTGCGATTGCAGTTCCCTCTCGCCTTTACTACACCAAGACGCCAGAAAAGCCCCTAGCTGGAGTGCGCATTGGCATCAAAGACATCTATGACATCAAAGGTGTTCGAACATCAAACGGCAATCGAGCTTGGTACTGGCTGTACCCGCCAGCTAACAATACTGCTCCACCTGTGCAGAATCTTATCAGTGCTGGAGCAATCATCGTTGGCAAGATGGTTTTATCACAATTTGCTAATGGAGAAGTAGCCACCGCTGACTGGGTATCATATCATTCACCATTCAACCCCCGTGGCGATGGATACCAGGACACGGCCTCCAGCTCTGCAGGTGGTGGAGCTGGTGCTGCCGCGTACTCGTGGCTTGACGTGACACTTGGTTCAGACACAGGAGGCAGCGTACGAGGGCCTGCACAAGCTCAGGGGGTATATGGGAACAGGCCGACAACGGGACTTGTTTCGCTAGCGCACACGATGCCATTGAGCCCTACTCTTGATACCCCTGGCCTCCTTGCTCGCAACCCAACTATCTGGAGGGAAGCAGCACAAGCCATGTATGGCATCAACATCACCCTGTCCAAAGCTTACCCGAAAAGTATCAAGACACTGAATTGGCCCACATCGGCAAAAGACCCAGCCAGCGAGCTTCTGGTCAACTTCTTGGGCAATGTCTCAAGCTTTCTGGGGGCCAACTCGTCAGCTTTCAACATCTCGGCGACTTTTAATGCAGATAACCCAGATGTCGCGCCATTCGAATCATTTATGAACCTCACGTACACGACTCTTATCACGAAGGAGCAAATTTCACTTGTACGGGACCCTTTCTATGCTGATTACGCTGCGCAATATGACGGTCGAAAGCCATTCGTGGATCCGGTACCACTTGCAAGATGGGGTTGGGCAGACAACTCATCTGTGACCGTCGAGGAGGCCCGCGCCAACAAGACTATCTTTATGAGCTGGGCTAACACAACCTTCCTCGCGCCATCCCCCGAGACATGCTCTGAAAGTCTGGTCATGTACATTGGTCTTTACGGCGCACTTTACCGCAACGTCTACCTCGACGATCCTATACCGCCATTTGGCTGGTATGACGTTGAGGCATCGGTTTTTGCTGAGGTTCCTGATCTTGTGGTCCCTATTGGAGAGGCACCATATAACTCCACAGTCACAGGGCACGTTGAGTACCTGCCTGTCACTGCAAACTTCATGGCTGCCAAAGGATGCGATGGCATGCTGTTTTCCCTCGTTGAGGACCTGTATACAGCAGGATACTTGAAGGACAGTCTAGCAGGTAGAAGTGGTGTGAGCGGCGGAGACATCCTATTTAAGGGGAAATCATAGTTTTCGCTCGACATATCTGACTTATATTGCTTCTGGGGTTAACTTCAAAATTCGAACATATTTTATGAAGCGCTTGCTTGGATGCACTGTTAATTTCTCTTCTTGAAACCGGTTTCTTGTTGTGCAAGCACTTCACTACGTGCTTTATTAGGATAGTTATGTGACTGCTTCTGATAGCATATATCCTCAAGTCCTAGGCTGCAGCAGCCCACACCTTGAATTCAACAGCAGTCCACCACGAGCACCCACTAAATCGTACGCGTATGTAAAGCCCAGCCAGCACCTGTAGTATTAAATCAAAAGTCTCAGAGTCTTGTAAGGTAGAAGCCAAGACATGAATGTGTCTGAAAGTGTAGAAGAGAGCACCTGTCTGTAAATTCCTGGTTGGCTGGCCAGGCATCTGGTAGATGTAGCTAATCATGACAGCGGCAGCGCAGACTGCATCTCAAGCATTACGGAGATTGTGAACGGTAATCAAAGAAACCTTGTTGGGGTTTGCACCCTGGTGGGACAAGACTTGAGCTTAACTACTAAGCAGAGGTAGTGGTGGTGTGTGATCCCGCCAATGGCCCGTGCTTCCACCGTCTCCGGGCGGGTCGCTGCAACCCTGGGGCACCCGTGTAGAGCACCGGAGCCTGGACCAGGGTGGGTAGCACCTCACCTCACCCACGGGCTAGCACATGCCAGCTGCCTCGAGCTTGTGACCACACCTTTCGAGTGGGTGGCAGCTTCTCCAATACAGACTGACCCTCCTACTCACTTTCTCAACTGGACAGTCAGTCAGGTTTCTCCCATCGTTGCTCCATGTCAACTGTGACTTCCAGTGCCGTTGCCATCTCCGCTTCTCTTTCAGGCCAACAACTGGGCTATTAATTCGGCATCAATGTGCCCGTAGACGTCAGCCAAGCGAGCCGCCCTCGACAGCTCAAGAAGCAGAGACAACAAGCAAACAGTAAATCGATGATCCCGCCTTGCTGAGAACAGAACAACAACAAGAACATGGCATCCAAATCTTCCTTCCTCCCACGTCTCTCCCTTTCTCGAACCGAAAACTCCTCCGTCCTGCCTTTCCACAACAGCCCGTCTCGTTATCCCGCCCTCCGAAACCAGCACAGCGAATACGATCTAGACGAATTATCGCCACAAGCAGAAAGGGATGATCTCCTTCCCCTCGCACTTGACGGGACCGCGCCGTCTAGTCTGACCTCGAACCGCAAGCCTACGGGTGCTATGAACCGCCGGCCATCGAATTCCTCCTCCGGCGGCTCGACCGATGCGAAAATCCGAAAGGAGCGAGGTTCCGGCAGAGTCATGTTTGCCGGCCCCCCTCCTCCTATCGCCATGTCGAGGGTCTTGTACCGTGACACCGAGGAACACTATAATGACGGCGAAGAGGAAGAGTCGCAGGCCGGCGCCGCTTCCTGGCTCCCTGGCACCGCCAGGAAGGCAATCAGAAGCGTCATGTGGGATCGGTCAGCCATCGATCCTTCGCGCCGTCCTGAAGAGGCCCCGGTTGCCTATGACCGCAATTCCGTATGGCGTAGCCTACAGCGGCGTGAGCGTGCCATGGTGCAGGATGTGCAGCAGTTCCTGCAGATCCAGGAGGACGTCCTGACACGTGTCCATTCCGGCGATGATGCCGGTGACCACAGCAGTGGTAGTGCCACACCCACAAGTGCGAGCGTCTCCTCGTCGCGGCGGCTCCATCGGTCGATAATTGAACCTGTGACGAGGTCGGGGCCAGGCGGAGAGATCATCCCGGTGCGCCAGCCTCGGCGGAAGAAGGCCGGGATCAGTGATGCAAGAAAAGGCATCGCAGGAAGCATGGCACAACTTGCCAATTTGAAGGTGGAAGAAGACGCATCGATTCTAAGCGCACTGTCCACGAGGAAACAAGCCCTTGCGAAATTGCGCAGGCTGTCTACAAAACACGACGACATCGCGGAGGAGCTGACCGCACTGGAGACAGACGAGGCGGAGCCGCTCGCCAAGGAGCTCGAGGAGCTTGGGAGTGAGCACCGTGGCGTATGTTCCGAGATCGAGGAGCTGCAGAAGAGACTTACTGAGCTGAGGACAAGGCGGCGTTACTTGGAGGGTCGAATGGACGGTGTGACGAACCGCCGAGAGGCAGGGTTGAGTGGCTACAAGAACGCGCTGAAGGAAGTCGAAAATACGACAAGTGCCTTCCTCGCGCGACCGCCGGTGAGGCCCTTGGATGTAGAGGCACTGGCTGACAGCACCAACACGAAAGAGCCGAGGGCGACGGCCGGAGGCGTCGAGTTTATGCATCTTCGTCCTGAGCGCCGGACGATCGACATGGCACGCGAGTGGTGGGAGAACGAGATCAATATTCTGGAGAAGCGCAAGGCACAGGTAGACATAGAACGAGCGGCGCTTGAGGAGGGCGGCCGGATCTGGGAGGAAGTCGTCGGGCTTGTCCTGGACTTTGAGGCCGAGCTCCGGAAGCTGATGTCTGGAATGATGGCATCGTCGGTCCTCGGCGGAAAGGGCAAAGACCGCGAACTCCCACCCAAGGAAACCATCCTAAAGCTGCAGTATGAAAAGATCAACACTGTAGTGGTGGGTTTGGAACAGCGGCTGCGCGTCGCAGAGGACAACGGCTGGAACCTACTCATCGCGGCCATCGGCGCGGAACTCGAGGCTTTCAAGCAGGCCCAGAAGATCAACAGGGACATGCTCAAGGAGTCCGGCATCGTGGTAGATGATCCAGTCCCGAGTGATGTGCCGAGGGAGAACTCGGGTATATCGGCAAGCACCAACAACTCTTTCCACACTGTCAACGGCGGCAGCGCGAACCTGAGCGAGCTCCAGGAGCAGCTTCTCGACCTACCAAATAACCGGGAGGACGAGAGGACCGACGAAAGCGATAACGAAGTCCCTGCGGACTTGTTAGTCACACAACCGGGCCGTCAAGCGTCTGAACAACACGACGACGACAGACGCGATGTGGAAGGGGCGAACGCAATCCCTGTGCTGGACCGCGAGAGCAGTGACAACGAGGTGCCACCCGAGTTCCTGGTCGAGCATCACGATAGCAGGGAGTGATGATTTTGACGACTTTGATGTTTGTTGTTCGGCGCGCAGAGGCGTTAAGTGGCAAAGTTGGACTTGTCGGATATACCCACAGCATTGGTTTCGTTATGAATAGCACGTAGGTCTAGCATGCGGGTGGTACTCAATTAAATGATTTTGAATGAAGCCCGGAAAGCGGAGATGGTCTTCCTCGTGATATTTCCGGTTGGTGACTTCTTACACAGCCGTGGTGAAAGCAAACAGATCCCAGACGCCGGCCCTCATAAACCCATGGACCACTCAAGACCAGGTATGGTCGTTGCCCTGGCTTGATGGTCACACTGAGCCAGTGTTCATTATCCCGTAGCCGTAGTTGTTCCTTATATCTACCTGTTCCGCTCAAACCAGCCGCTCTGGCCGGCGGTCACAACAGCCCAGTCCATAGCCGTCTCGCCGACGGCCAGGTACCGGCTAACCCACTTCTGTGTCTCGTTGTTGTCACCTGCTATCTTCTCGGACTTGAAACTGGGCCTGGGAATCCCCAACGCGGGGCCGAAGTCAGCCTTGCTGTCGCCTTGGAATGTATATGCCCACCCGGCTCGGCTGCTGCAGATAGATGTGGTTTCTTCTGCTTCGGAGTCGCGGTATAAGAACGGGATAGTCTTTACTCACGTCAAGCCGGTCGACCGTCGGATTCCGGCGAGGATGGTCGAGACTGTGGAGAAGGCAGAGGGGTCAGCCGATACCATCGCGACGACGGCGGATTACCGTGTTGCGGGGAGGACCTACTTAGGATGGCATCGACGCCATAGTGGACAAGTCTTCCCAGCTTCGACCACAACCCCAAAGTCAGCAAATCGAGGAGCTGGAGAGATGTGGTTGTTTAGCACCCATGGCGCATGTGATGATACATGGATGGCCGACCATTGGGCAGAGGAGGGGGTGGGAAGATCCATCGATGGGGGTTCTGGGGCGCGCAAGGGGAGGGGTGAGGGGGGGAGGTGACCCACCACCATCTTGACGTGGCTCTTGTCTTGACTCTTGTTCGCTCGAGCAGTTCGGGCCACAGAGTGAGGCAGAGGAGGAGCGAGCTTTGGGATGATACGCCAAAGGGGATGGACGGGACGCAGGGCGGGTGAGAGGGTGGCCTGTTTGGCTCTGGCGTCGGTGTTTCTGCCGGAGTTATCGTTACTCAGGTTGAGAGGTCTGGATGGATGCTCGTGTCAGGTCCGGATGGCTCTGTCCATATGCCGCCGCGTCGAGTCGTTGATGCCAAGGGCAGAAGACAGGAGGCACAAGACCCTTGCAGAGGGCAGGCCCCGCGAGCAGGAACCCCCGGCAGCTTCCGAAACCGCGGCAGAGCATCCGCGTGCACAGGCTGGCAGCAGCCAGACAGGCAGATCGGCGGTACTGCGGTACATGCCACTGGCGGGGATTACATAATGACTGGCCGGGCAGGTACAAACAACGGTTGCTGTCAGGGCTGTGTAACCGTAATCGGTACTGCACACAGCATCCCAGCTTATCACCGGCAGGCGTGGGTTATCGAGGCCCAGTGATTGGCGTCGTGGAGCTCCATCCCCTTAGGCCCGATTATTTTGGGGAGGAGGGCAGTGGAGGGGTCGCGACCTGCAGCAGCTGGGTGCTGGGGAGCAGTGGGATGTGGCTTTTTTGGGGGGCGGGATTTTGGGGGGACATGAGTCTGACACCCGCTGGCATGGCATGTTGAGATGGAAGCCCGCTCCAGGCCCGTACCGGAAGCAACGTTGAGGGACTTTTTTTTTTCTCTGTGCATTTTTTCCAACAGCTTGAGCTCCAGCCGAGACAAGCCAAGCAATCGCAGGATTTCTAAACTCGGTCGCCCAATCTGTTAATAATAACCCACCTCGCCTCTTCCTCTGAGCTCAGGGACCCAGCTCCTCGACACTCTCAGACTTCACATCACATTCGACAACCCGCGTGTTGAAGCCAGAAAAAGGTGAGCTGATTCTCCAGTTATTGTCGCTGCCCCTTGGACCTTGAATGCCGGATCAGTCGTGGATGACGTTGGCCTGCGACTGTTGAGGCTCGCGGGCTGTGGGCTGTGCGGCAGGCCTGGACCCCGCCAAAGCCCCCGACAGCCTGTGCTGCGTGGTGTGACGGTGGCAGCATTCCCGAGACAGCTTTTTTCCTCGCCGATATAGAGGCTGCCCATAACCCACCTAGTCCTCCCTGCCTTCTCTCCTTCTGGGTCGCCATCTCCTTTTCTACCACTCGGACCCTCGCCGAGCACAATAAATAAGTTACGGGACAAGGCTGACATTTAAGAGCCTCACTGCACCAGACAAACAAACCATATCGGACCTCCGTTTGCCGCTCTCGACTCAGCTCTTGACCAAAGATAACACCCAATATCCCGCAACTCCGAACCGGTCTCCAAAAAAAGTCAGCATCAGCTCTCACCTACCAACCAACCTACTTCTACTTCCACCACATCGCCTTTCTTTTGCGCTTTCACCTTGAAAACTCTCGACCCTAACTAAAGCGAATTCATCAGCCCCCACACTCACAAGATGGCCACTGCTCTTGACCACCTCGCCCTTGGTGGCAGAATCGACTGGCTCGCCTCGCTCGACACTGCCTTCCAGCCCGCCCAGAACTACCGCCGAACATCCATTGTAAGACTCCTCGATACACGAAAAAAAAAAACTGAGACGAGTGATGGATTTCGAGACTAATCATCGATCCGCGCGATCAGATCTGCACGATTGGCCCCAAGAGCAACTCCGTTGAGGTTCTGAACAAGCTCCGAAATGCGGGTCTTAACGTGGTCCGAATGTAAGCTCGCCCCAGCTCCAGCTCCAAGCTGGAGCTTCCCAACCAGCTACCCCGTTCTTCTGAGAGGCTAACGCGAAACTTCCAGGAACTTCTCCCACGTATGTGTTCATGACACTCGTCCATGAAACAAGAACACCAGGAATTGACGATCTTGTAGGGAGAATATGAGTACCACCAGTCTGTCATTGACAATGCTCGCGCTGCCGAGAAGGCTCAGCCCGGCCGCCAGGTCGCCATCGCCCTTGACACCAAGGGACCTGTACGTGAAAATTTCACTATGTTCATGGGAAACCAAGAGACTTACCACGTCGTGAATAGGAGATCCGAACTGGCAACACAACAGGAGATGCCGACCTTCCCATCTCCGCTGGCACAGAGATGAACATTACAACAGACGACAAGTACAAGACGGCATGCGACACCGAGAACATGTACGTTGACTACAAGAACATCACCAAGGTCATCCAGAAGGGCCGAACCATCTATGTCGACGACGGTATCCTGGCCTTCGAGGTGCTGGACATCGTCGACGACAAGACCCTCCGTGTCCGATGCAAGAACAACGGCTTCATCTCCTCAAGAAAGGGTGTCAACCTGCCCAACACCGACGTCGATCTTCCTGCCCTTTCCGAGAAGGACAAGAACGACCTGCGCTTTGGTGTCAAGAACAACGTCGACATGGTTTTCGCCTCGTTTATCCGACGGGGTGAGGACATCAAGTCCATCCGGGAGGTCCTCGGCGAGCAGGGCAAGCACATCCAGATCATTGCCAAGATCGAGAACAGGCAAGGTCTGAACAACTTTGCCGAGATCCTCGCCGAGACCGATGGTGTCATGGTTGCCCGTGGTGACCTGGGTATCGAGATCCCCGCCGCCGAGGTGTTCGCTGCCCAGAAGAAGATGATTGCCATGTGCAACATTGCTGGCAAGCCCGTCATCTGCGCCACCCAGATGCTCGAGAGCATGATCAAGAACCCCCGGCCAACCCGTGCCGAGATTAGCGACGTCGGCAACGCCGTCACTGACGGCGCAGACTGCGTCATGCTGTCTGGCGAGACTGCCAAGGGCTCCTACCCATGCGAGGCTGTGTATGAGATGAGCGAAGGTATGTTGCTTCCCATGCCGCAGCTTGGATAAGGAGTTGGTGCTAATAAACCGTCACAGCTTGCCTCAAGGCCGAGAACACCATCCCATACGTCTCCCACTTCGAGGAGCTGTGCTCCCAGATCAAGCGCCCCATCAGCGTCGTCGAGTCTTGCGCCATGTCTGCCGTGCGCGCGTCGCTGGACCTGAACGCCGGTGGTATCATCGTCCTCTCCACCTCTGGCGAGTCCGCTCGTCTGCTATCCAAGTACCGCCCCGTGTGCCCCATCTTCATGGTGACCCGGAACGCCAGCGCCTCCCGGTATGCTCACCTGTACCGTGGCGTGTACCCCTTCCACTTCCCCGAAGAAAAGCCCGACTTCTCCAAGGTTAACTGGCAGGAGGATGTCGATCGCCGTATCAAGTGGGCTGTGGCGAGGGCTAAGGAGCTCAACGTCCTGTCCAAGAACGACACTGTTGTTGTCGTTCAAGGCTGGAAGGGTGGCATGGGTAACACCAACACCCTGCGGATCGTCAAGGCCGACACCGAGGACCTTGGCATCGGCAAGCTCGAGGGCTAAATGTCAACGGTTGTCCGGAATGAATTTCCTATTGCAATGGATGATCTTGGGTCAGGGAAAAAAAAAAAGGCGCTGTCCGCGCTACACAGGCAGCGCGCCGCACATGGTATGAGGCTGTATGCTTTTATGAGGGATACATCGGATAGACTTTGGCAGTATGAAATTGAATGAAAAAAAAAATTAGAAGTCATGGCCAGTCAGTTCTTGTCTCCAGAGACAGCATACACAGCTGCTTGGCACACGAGATCATCGACCGCATACCATGTGAGAAGAGTCTCTGTGAGAAGAGTCTCACACGTCTGGACGCATTAGAGCAGACTTGAGAATTGGAGAGTAGATGAAGGTTTTGCGGCTCATGATTCACCCAATATTCAAAAAAGAGATCTAAAGAATGCAGCCAAGTGCTGAAGGACAAGATGGGTCTTCCGTCTCATATATTCCCGACCCGGGCGGGTGGGAGCGAGCTTTGACCTCGGCACTTCCCTCCGTTCCTGCCCGAAAAGTCTCCATATTAGCTTTTGCTTGACTCCTGCCCTGCCCATCAATGCACTCTTTTGGGCTAATGCATCGAGTTATTTTCCCATTCCTGCCTGGACACTTTTCCGTGGAATAATATGGGAATTTGTGGTATTTCCCATACCTGCTGGATATCGAGTTTTCGGCTTTTTTCGTGGCTGGCTGGCGCGCCGACGGTCGTGGAGACCCTATGGTGATTAACCCTCGAACCACCGCCCCCCTCCCTCTCCAAACTGAACAAATATTTCCCCACGGGGTCAAGCAATGGATCATCTAGGGTCTAACTAACCCACGGCCCGGGACGTCTGCAAACAGTTAACCTTTGAAATTTGAGGTTACACGGTGGTATCTGGGTGCTTCTTGACTCTGCATGTGCATTAGATGGAATGCAGAATGGAAGTCTAACTTTCCGGGCTGCCTATGACAAGCACTTGTTCATGATGACTCGGCCAACGAAGATGATGGCGGAACGCTCAATGGATCTTTCAACCACACGATAATTACTAGTAGATATTGTTTTCTGGATGCTGTCAGGAGACTCCTATTTGCATCGCTATTGTAACTACTGGCCGGTATCAGAGCCTGTCAGAATGTTGACTCACTGAATAATAAATTGCAAGCAGTGCACACTCACAAATTGCTCCCAGCCATTTGCTCTCTTGTGCGGTCCGTTGCTGTCCCACAATCAACGTCACTCCTTCTGAGAAGGCTCTTGTATTACTGTCTATGTATACCATTTGCTCTACTTAGACCAACTAGTGTGCATCGAATGTGGGAAGCGTTATTTAACATTGAAGTAGCTCGTGCTCTGCATAATTCTGCAAGAATGAGTTCATATATCTCGGTCTGATCATTACTGAGTATTCAGGGAGTTTTGACGATGACCTGTGTACTGATGCAGCAGTATTCTCAAGTCTGCTCTTCGACTTGGTGTTGCAATTGGCAGCACCCGCTCTTCTCTCATAATCGCCTATCATCTCGGGCCTGGGGAATCCTTTGCTGCTGTATAAATTCTCTTTTCCTGGTTATTCTTCGCCCAATATGATCGCCGCCTGGCCACCTGGACTATGATTGTAACACAGTTTTGGATGTGTCTGTACTGGAGAGGCTCTACATCGCGGTCATGCTTATGCCGGTGAAACCACGTACGCAAGAAGCCTTCCTGTTTGCCGTCGAAATGGTCAGACTGACTGCCACATCTCTACTTACTGTCACATCACCTGACTGGTGGCCTCAAGCCTGCCAAAAAGCCATGAGAGAACGAGAGGCTTATAACTGGCGAAGTGACAGTGTAGATCAAGCCTCGAGGAATGTTGTGGCACGTCGGCCAGGGGCGTTTGTGCAATAGTCGAGGACACTTGAGGGAATGGGTTCATCTTTCTGCCACTCGATCACAACCCTCTCGTCCTATCGGCAATTGCACACCCCAGGCATGCGACCTATATGGAGCCTATCTTACTTCTCCACCCAGTCCCAACCTCCATGGCCTGCCTGACTCCATGTAAATGCTGCCGTCTCTCCCATCAAGGTGCAGTGGTGTATGAGACCAGCCCCTCGATTGGTTGTCATGAGCAACAACCCGGGTGCATTGTGGGCCAGTCAAGAGCCGTTGGTCAGATCAGCTGGCCAAGATTTGCTCACCTAGGCACACCCAATTTGGGCTGGTGCCACACACGCCCGCACAACGGTCCAGGACCCCAAAAGACAGCTACCGGACCCGGAGACGAAGGACGCCCCGAACAGAAACCAACATCGAATGCCGGGCCGGAGTCCATTTTTATGCAGCGAGTTATGCAGTGGCTTCCGAGCGGGATTCGGCACCGATGCAGACCGCGACTAGTCTTGTGCAAGAACTATGTAGTAGTTGCGAGCAAAGAAGGGAGGGAGGCATGGGTTTACTGCTCGGGTGGTGTGAGGCGAGACCGGGGTTCCGTATTCGCATTCCCTACTCGGTCTCGGTCGTACCGAGCATTTTCGGTTGCATTTCCATTTAGTTGATGCATTCTCCTGCCGAAGCTGTCGATGAATTCCGTTCCATTGTGAAATCTGGCATACAAGCTTGTTTCTCGTCGAAGTTGACGTGACATCTGTTCGATCGCGGTCATAATTCAAGTCGCCTATAAGCTTTCTGCTGCGAGATTTGTTTGCGCCAAACAATACTGGGAACCAGTCATAGTCGCAATCGGACGCACAGTGCCACTCGCCTGGAATAAGGTCGCGGAAGTGCCCGCCAAGCTGGGATAGCACCTGCAGAGACGAGATCAAAAATCCGGGGAGAGCTCAGCTTCTAGGCCTGAACCACTCAGTAATTCGTGAGCCTTCAAAAATCATCCGAACTACTTCACCTTTGAATAGCACCAAAGAACCACCTCCACCATGACTAACAGGATTAAAGTTGTTACTAGGGGCTGTTGCACCCAATGGCTGGTGCAGAACACGGTAGCGACTCAGGCTCACACGATGGAGCCGTGGCAGACCACCACACCACATCGAGCACCACGGAAACCGACTACGAGAAACACCATGAGCTAACAAGCGATGATCCGGACCGTGAAAAGAAGATCGAGGCGGCGGCAGCTGAGGGCCACGACGCAGACATACCCTCCAATATCGGCTACCTGCTCGACGAGCGAGGCGAGCTGAAGAGGCAGCGCTCCATCGCCGAGCAGACGAGCCTGGCCCTGGCCAAGAGCAGGAGCAACGCGTCCCACCACCAGAACGGCACCAGCGACCTCGAGAAGGGCGTCACACCAGAACACGATGACGGCAAAGACGCGCAGGCGGTCGTCGAGGGCGAAAGCGATCCCAACATCGTCTGGTGGGACGGGCCCGACGACCCAGAGAACCCAATGAACTGGCCCAGCTGGCGCAAGGTCCTCACTTGCACCATCATCTCCGTCCTGACGTTCGTCACGCCGCTCGCGTCTTCCATCTTCGCGCCTGGTGTCCCGGATCTCATGAGGGATTTCCGTTCCGACAGCAACCTGCTGGCCTCTTTTGTTGTGTCAGTCTATGTCCTGGGCTTTGCCTTTGGACCATTGATAATGGGTTCGTATTCACTGCACTTTTCTTATTCAATATGTTATGCTTAAGGCCTCGGCCTACCCTTGCATGTCTCATGAGCTTGTCTGTTCAAGAAATATGTGCCTTGTGCGCCACAACATCTCAAAAGACATATCTCGGGACCAGACAGACTCATGAGAAGAACTTGAGCTTCTCACTCAACAAATTATCAACGAGCGAAAATGCATTTAACACTCTACTAACCAGTCTTTAGCTCCCATGAGTGAGCTTTACGGGAGGTCAATCGTGTATCACGTCAGCAACGTGGGTTTTGTGGCTTTCCTCGTCGGCTGCGCGCTCGCCCCAGACCTGAACAGTCTGGTCGTGTTCCGATTCTTCTGCGGCTGCTTCGGCGCCAGTCCACTCACCAACGGTGGCGGCTCCATCGCCGACATAATCCGGCAGGAAAAGCGAGGCAGCGCCATGGCCGCGTTCAGCGTCGGCCCCCTTCTCGGCCCCATCATCGGTCCCGTCGCAGGTGGGTTCCTGGCAGAGGGTAAGGGGTGGCGTTGGGTCTTTTGGGTCCTAGCCATAGTCGCTGGTACTGTGACAGTTATAATGCTCTTGTGCATGCGCGAGACGTACGCCCCCGTCATCCTGCAGAGGAAGGTCGCCAGGCTGCGCAAGGAGACGGGAAACGAGCTGCTGCGGTCCAAGCTCGACATCGGGCTGTCGCCGCGGGACCATTTCTACCGCAGCATCATAAGGCCGTTGAAGATGCTCATCAGGTCGCCTATTGTTGCCCTCTTCGCCGTCTATATCGCCGTCGTCTACGGGTACCTTTACCTCATGTTCACGTCTATGACAGAAGTCTTCCAGCAGACGTACAATTTCAGCACCAGCATCACCGGGCTGGTATTCCTTGGGATGGGTGTTGGTTCCATGGCCGGCCTCGGCTACTTCTCGGCCACCTCTGATCGCTACATCCAAAAGATGGCGAAGATAGAGGGCA
Source organism: Diaporthe humulicola (assembly GCA_038088545.1). Lineage (NCBI taxonomy): Eukaryota > Fungi > Ascomycota > Sordariomycetes > Diaporthales > Diaporthaceae > Diaporthe > Diaporthe humulicola. The sequence continues at coordinate 183,040 of JBBWSL010000018.1, forward strand.
AGGGGATGAAGCCAGAATACCGTCTGAGGCAGTTACCAGTCGGTGCTTTCTTGCTCCCGGGTGGATTCTTCATCTATGGGGTCAGTATCACTTTTCTCTTGCAACCGATCCCCGAGTTTCATGTTTTGGCATGTTCAAGAATGCAACACTTTAGGATCCCTAGCAGGACTAACATCACCACTAGTGGTCGGCCCAATATCACGTTCACTGGATTGTTCCTATTATCGGAACTGGCATAATTGGGATGGGCAACATAATTATTTTTATGTCCCTGCAGCTATATCTTGTTGATGCCTTCACTATTTTTGCCGCGAGCTCACTCGCCGCAAACACTGTGGTCCGATCCGTCGCAGGTGCTGTACTGCCACTGGCAGGACTGTCAATGTACGACGCCCTTGGTTTGGGATGGGGCAACAGCTTGCTGGGTTTCATCGCCCTGGCGCTCGCTCCATTGCCATTTTGGATCAGTAAGCAACTTCCTTGTTTTGACCCTCTCTCAAAAAGGAAGATTTGCCATTTGTGGAATATGCTTCAAAGGCCTTGTCAGACTGCAAATGGTGAGACAGGCTGGCCACAACGGGGTCTTCATATCCATACGCTGAAATCTTATTCACTGGTGCGTTCGAAAGCTGACTCTGAATGTTGCAGTGGCCAAAGGAGAGTGGATGAGGACAAAATATGAGCTCAAGGACCTCTAGACGGATTTATGTTTCCTCATCGTTGAATTTCTGCATAAACGGACTGATACAGTCCCCGGCATAAGGGAGTCGCGTGACCATGGCTTTTGGCATTTTCACTTGGATATATTGCCCTGTCTGGCTAATTTGTATTATTACTTTTTGATTTACCGCCGGTTCCAGGCCTCTCAAGCATAGTTGTGGGACTAGAAAGGCGAAATTTGCATCCGGTCAGAGACCGCCGGGAAGAATGTGAATCATTGGAGCTTGTTCTTTCCTTACTGTCACTATCAAAGGTTTCAGGAGCCGCCCGTCGCATTGCACCACCGCGTCTGCATCCGAGTGATGGACTTGTCTAATTCCGCCAGCACGTAGGAGGTATACGCTGCCACAGACTCGGCAGAGGAGCAAATGTCTCGTCTCATCCATTAGCCGGCCAATCTGCCTTGATAAATAGCATACCCATTATTGGAGTCGAGACTCGGCACCCCTGCATCACGAACCCCCGATCGTTTCTGGAGTGTTTCTCTCATCTGCACAATGTTTCCAGCCAATTGGAACAAAACCCCACAGGGCGCTTATTGTCAGATCTGCTGAACGGGTCTGGAGCACGCCTGCGCGGTTGTGGGGGAACAAGTTTCACAGGTACCTGTGTTCTGTTTCAAGATCGCCCCTATCGGCAGCCAGATGCCCACCAAGGCCGAGAGCTGCCGGGGCCACCCCAGCACTCGGCGAGCCGCAATGCTCGGACGGCCCCATACAAAAGTGAGAGCGTTGTGGTTAACCACTCGGCGAAACCAAACATTGCAGCAAGGTACCTCCACGGACGCCCTTGCAACTCCCGGCTGTCCAGAGGCAAAGGCATCCAGACTCATGTAGGCGCCGTGCCAAGTTGCAGACGTCTCAGGGCCCTATTGTGTCTGACCTGTGTGACCGTCCGATACTGATTCTGTCTGATGTAGAAATTTTGACCTGTGAATATGGAGCTGGTCTGATATGCGTGGTTTAGGTCGAGGGCTTCATAAAATGGCAGCAGAGCCTCCTGTCAGAGTTCAGTGGTGTTCATCCAACCCACAGCTTGAACTTTCACTTTGAGGCCAGGAGCCATACCTTCTCTTCTCTGTTGGTCTTGACGACCTATTTTTCATCACGATTATAATACACCGCAGCAGGACTGTATTTCTATTCTCCAAGGGTTTCTCTGCCAACTTGCTGAAAAGACCCAAGTCCATCAAAATGAAGTTCTTCATCTCCGTTCTCCTTCTCATCTCATCCTCCTCAGTCCTGGCCATACCCACAGGAATGCCAGTTATCAGAATCAACAGGAACACCTCACCATCCACCTGCACAGGAGGCGGAGGCGGTATAACCAACAACGCTGGCCAAGGCGCATCAAATTCCACAACAGGAGGAGGTGACGGCGGCGGCGCGTCGGGGAACATCAACCCAAGCTTGGTACCAGACTTCGGCGTGGCCCAGAACGCCAACGCCAACGCGAAGCAGCAAGGGTCATGCGATGGCTTCAACGCAGCCAGCCAGTCCGTCGTCAACATCCCCTGCTCATGCCCGCCGTCCCGGGCATCCTTCCTCGCCGCGCTGGAGAAGAATGTCGCAGCGGGGAGCGTGCAGGGTGAGAAGGTCGAGTTCAACAACGACGCTGGCGACCAGAGCGCCGAGGCCAACAAGCAGCGGGCCACGACCATGCTGGTCACTCTGCAGAACCTGAATGGCGCCGGCGTCGGCTGCCCCGCCGCGAGTGCGCCAAACTTTGCGGTCATGCAGAAGACGGGAGTTCTTGCTTCAAAGGCGTTCGTGCAGTAGGTCAGGGGAATTTGGTTTCATAGAACGGAATATGAGGTTATGATGCGTCCTTATGGTGTTATGGGTGCAGATCAGACATGTCGAGCATCTGGGTAGTTGTGGGTTTGGGCGCCGAGCGGGAAGCTCGAGCGGCGACAATTTCGAGATTTATTCAACTGTTTATATATCAAAATCAATTAAACAAGACTGTCTATGAGAACCATTTTCCAGTTTTCTTGCATTTTTTCTGGTCATGGGGTTTCTCATCGCCATGTGGTTGATATGGAGTCTGGCCTGCGCGCCTCGCTTCTTCCTGAGCCTGCATTCCGTCCAGGTCCTTGATCCCTAAAGTGCCTCCCCATTTCATCTTTCCAGGAAAGTCCTGTACTTTCCCATCGCTGAGAGCAACAAATCGTTCCGTGTTCTTCGTCTCCCGTCCCTATCCTGCGCAAGTATTCGCCAAAGTCGACAGAACGCGTATTGTCTCGATTCCTGACTCTTCGTCTGCCCCGCATTCCGAAGACGAAAATACAATCAACCGCCATGACCTCAGGACCTAAGGTCATTGCATGCGGTTGCGGGCGGAGCTTTCTGACTGATTCCGCCCTTGAGCAACACCGTCGGGATAAAATGGCCGCAACCTCTGCTTCAGCAGGCCACGTTTCTTGTGCCAATCCCAAGAAGATTGCGCGAACCCCAAAGTCGGTTCCCAGGAAGGCGATCAAGGTCAGACAACTGGTCCTTCCTTCCCTTTTCTTAGCTCTCAGGTTCAAAATCCATTCCCTTTGTTACGTGTCCTTTGTATTAACCCACATCAAACAGGGACCCGAAATGCTCAGCCCCAAAGACCGGTGGCTGGCCAAGGGAGCTGGAGACGTGGTTGACACCCTCGCCAGTGTGTCACTCGAACTCTCCGGCTCGGAACCGTCCATCTCTAGCAGCGATGGACATGATCTCATTTGCAGCTACAATTGGGTGGACAAGAAGCAACCGACAGTTTATGTTCCAGGTCAGAATTTTCGTCCCAGCATGTAGCTTGTGAGTCAATATTGACGATATTGCCTAGGAGGTGCACCGATCTTCGAAGCTGTCTCCCTTCCCACGACCCTAAAGCCAGACTCCGGTCGCCACTTTGTTGATCAGAACGCCACGAGACTTCCCCGCTATCCTTTCGAAGTCGTGTTTCACGCTGCGGCGCTGATGAACCCGACTGTCCGCTTCGATGAGATAGACGTACTTACCAACCGAAACAGCCTGCGAAAATTCTTCGACTTCTGCAAGGGCCGCGCCCAGGACAGCTTCCGAGTCAATCTACATCTGGTAAACGACACTTTGATCATCGAGCGATGCGTGAGGTCGACAACTGAGTTCCTACACGGGTCTGGAGGCTCAGGTTTTGGCCACAATTTCGAAAAAGCAATGACACGGCTGCCTCCAGGCCTGGAGGCCAGCTCGGGCCATCATCGTGTTCTCCAATACGATTTTGGAGGACTGAAGTGCGCTGTCCGCTTTGAAGTGGATGCTTCTTGCGATGACCCGGAAGCGTTAGGAGAAACCAAGGACCAGCAGACCAAATCTGCAGTACATAGCGAGGAGGTGGCGTCTCTCGCGACCGCGTTCTCCTCGATGGCAGTGAACAACATTGCTGCCGGCCCTAATGACAGCTCAGTAGACACGACCCGCCGAGGTGCAGGGACACCGCAGGCGAGTGTTGCAGAATTGAAGAGCAGAAGCGGCCATCGTTCGAGCCTGAAGCCAGATTGGCTGCCTCAGCTCTGGTTCGGCCGGACGCGATACTTGATCACGGGCCACCATCAGAACGGCAAATTCGACCAGGTCCATGTGCATGATCTGAGGGAGCAACTCGAGGCCTGGGAGAAAAACAACACCAATCAAGAAGCACTGCGAAAGATCGCCGTATTGTTTTCGCGACTTCGGGAGATTGTACGGACAACTGAGACCAGAGCCTGCGTGGTCATCTGTGAGAAGGCTGTCAAGCCCCCTGTTCTGCGGATTCATAAGTCCACCTCCGGGAAGGGGCCGCTACCGCCATCTGTGGTGAACAAGTTTTGGGACACGCGAGGAGGTTGAGATTTTACTGTCATACCGCTGACATACATCAGGATGTGTTGCGGTGATGGATTCCCCAGGATTCATCGCTGGCTTTGGGCGGACAAGCTTGATAGGCTAAAAGACGGACGGCAGAGATCCTGTTCATGTGAACAAATTTGTTTTCGCAGGTAGACATGTCGTTTGTGACAAGGAAGAAACGAGAGTTCCAGAAAAATGAATGTGCTTACAACTCTTACAAGCCACTTCGTGAGGCGTTTCGCCCTGTCAATTTGTGCCTTTGTTTCCCCTGAGTTATGACCATGGCTTGGGGCATCTCAGCTGAGATGAATCTCCTTTGACCGATGATATCTCTCACATTTCATGTTCTCATACTGCAACAAGTTGCTGACCCACGGGTTCTTAAAGACCTACCACCTTCCAGAGCATGCTTTGCAACTTTTCATGACCTGAAAGCAGTGACACCCTTCTACAGTACATTTTACTTTATCTTGAACTTTCCGTTATTCCTGCAGCAGGTCTGCATACTTCAGCACATACTTTTCACCCACGACTCAGGCCTGAAATCCTGTTTAAGTCGCCGGGTTCGGCTTTTATCTCAAACACACACACACATACATTCTCATAGCAGCCTTTTGTGTCGCAGGCATGAATTCACTAAGAATCAATATCCCTCGGCAGAGGACCTTCGACTGGCCACCTCGAGGTTCGATTGAATTCATGGAGCCATGGACCTTCGAGAAGGGCATGGCCACATTTGATTCACGCACGATTATGCGTGGCCATCAAGTCGAGTCGCCGATGTTCTGCCCAAAGAGCAGGCCCCCACGGAGAGGTTCTCGCTCCCTACCGCCCTCCACAGCGAGGAACGCGACTCCAAAGACTGGCTTCTCAGAAAGAATATCTGAAAGTGCGTCCCTAGGTGACTAGCTGCCCCTCTACCTATCTTCCGAAAACTGATTTAACGAGTCCTAGTGGATGAGCCCACCCTGGAATATGGCTCTGGCTTCTGTCCGAGGAACGATACCCACCCGCCCAGCAGGTGCTTCCACTGCGGCCTTCCCTGGCTCCATGCGTGCCAGCTTTCTCCATCTGGAGACAGCTCACACTGGTTCATCGACGTGCACGATGGGGTTCACCGAAAAATGGCATACCTCTTCTGCTGGAAGTGCGTGGAATTGGTGCAGAGGCAGATGCGACCCCGTCACGTAGGGTGTGGTCATTATTCCTCGCCGCCGTTCATTTCAACTGGTGACCGGCTTAAGCGAGAAGACTTGATGTTGTGTACCAGGTGCCGAGACTCTTTGAGAAGCGGTCTCAATGGATAGATGAGAAGAGAAGGTAACTAGTTCCCTGCTGATAAATGATCGGTTTTCTGGGCTACAGCAAGACAACCATAAACAAAACGGGTATCTATTTGTATTTCAAAGGGAAATGCTATGAGGAATGATCATGATGTATTTAATGGCAGTCGCCGCTTTGGTTCGCTAGATTCCATTGCCAAAAGTCTTGAAACTCAAGTGCTTGCCTCCTTGAGTGATGTTGCCGTGACATAGCTCGCTCAGCAATAACAACATGAACAACATTAGTTTCCTTTAGCCTGTGCCTTTTCCCAGAGGAACAGTAGTTGCATAGATGAGCAATGCCTCTATAAGTGGACTGCAGCATTGGGTAGCAGAAGACGTTTTGTGACGACGTATGGTATGCACTGGCTCAGTGTGTACTGCTCGAGGGCATGGAGGGGTCATCAGATGGCGATGATATTCCCCCAACTAAGTTGTCAAATGGTGTAGTAGTTCGCGACGTTCATATGCTCAGTCTCTCAGTTTCAGGATGGATGTTCACAGCAAATGCTCTCAATCATGTATAGCAGTGCATCAGTTCAAGAGTGGAAAAGAAAAGAATCGCGCCGCGTCAACTGCAAGCACATAATATCTAGTATATAGTATCGGATGTAACCAATAAAAGATTCTTATGAGGCTATCGCGGCTGGTGCCGGGTCAATTTGAACGGATTAGGCGCACCTTGAAATTTAGGGTGAGATTTCTCTCCCGCCCTGGTCCCGGAAAAGTCGCCGAGCTCTAAAGTCGTTGACTACCCGCATATGCAGGTAGGGATGTGGCTACTCAGGTCGGATGATTTCAGTGCGGAGCATGATGGCGAGAGCAGTGCAGAGCGGCAATCTGGGTCGTCATCCACAGCCCGGATGGTGAGATCAAGGTCGTTGCGAAGGGTAGAGGTGGGCTGGGCCGCACGGGCTTGCCGACAAACAATCGCAACTACACAGTACAACCGCGTTTCTGTCCTGCGAAGGGCGTCTCCGTGAATTAGGCCTGCATCTTTCTCCGCAGGGCGCTATATGGCGGCGTTTAGCCCGCACGATATCGGCCGGATCTGGCTGAATTCGGCTAGAACTGGACCCTGGCTGCAAATTCCCGTAGTTTGAGTCAGATTTTGACTCGGGTCTGCTTTGTTATCAGTCTACAGTCGCAATGTTCTCTACTCAGTGTGCCGGGGAATTCACTGGGAGTGCACCTCGAATTTTCTTTCTACAACAAACATTCTCACCGCCACTACATCGATAAGTGCTCACGACAACGTTACTGCCGTAGCCTACCACGATGGATGAGACCACTCCGTTGCTACCAGACGCAGCGACTGCCCCTATTCCGAGAGACGACCAACTACACAGAGTACCGAGCAAGGACTTTGTTGATTTCGATCCCAATGGCGACGATGAAAACCCTTTGGACTGGCCGCAGAGTTATAAATGGATGATCGTGGCCTTGCTGTCGTTCATGGCCTTCACAGTGTAAGGACGCAGAATTTTACCACTGAAATTCGCCACACTCTCATGGCGCGCGGGGGTCGACTGCGAAAGCTAACGACCGTCTTGCAGAACCTTCACATGTATCTCAGTAGTGCCAATAGCTTCCACCATCGTGGATGACCTAGACCATGGACACGCCCCCAGCTCTTCGAGCGTGCTACTTGTGACCATCTGGGAACTCGGCGAGGCAGCGGGCCCTTTGTTCATCGCACCTCTCTCTGAACTATACGGACGTTACCCAGTGATCAACATCGCCAACGTGCTCTTCACGGCATTCACAGTGCTCGCTGCCCTGAGCCCGACCACGGGCATACTTATCTTCGCGCGCGCCCTGACAGGTGTCGCAGTCGCCACCAACGTACTCAGCCCGGCTATCGTCGGCGACATCTTCGTTTCCGAAAAACGTGGCGGGGCCATGAGTCTGATCCAGCTCGCCCCGCTGATAGGGGGAGCCGCTGGGCCAGCCATCGCCGGTGCTGTGGCTCAGACTCTGGGCTGGAGAAAGACGCTCTGGATGAGCGCTGCCCTTGCCGGCGCCTGCGAGGCGGCCTTCTTGATTTTCTTTCGTGAGACTTACAGGGTGGAGATCCTGAAGCGGAAGGCTGCCCGGCTCAGGAAAGAGACTGGCAACTTTGCACTCAGGTCCGAGTTCGATGCCGAGGAAGGCGGGCACAGTTGGCAGCTCATTGGGGAATCCGTGCTGCGGCCGTTGATTGTGCTCAAGAGCAGTTTTGCCCTGCAAATACTGGCACTATTCGGCTCATTCACTTTCACCTACTTCTACATAATGTCGACAAGTCTACCACCAATCTTGCAACAGTACTATGGCTTCACGCCAGCAGCCACAGGCTTTGCATTTCTCACCTTCAGTTAGTAACCTTTGACCTGATAGCGCTCCTTAGGTCTCATGTCGCAATGTAGCTAACCTCACTCAGGCATTGGATCTACCGCATCTGTATTGATGTGCAACGTGTACCTAGACAAGGTCTACATCAAATTGCGCAACATGCACCAAGGAGTTGGACAGCCGGAATATCGCTTACCATTCATTATTCTTGGAAGCCTTCTTTTCCCTTTCCCTGTCCTCATGTATGGCTGGGCAACTCAATGGCATTTGCACGTGTCTGTGCTGCTCACCGCCGTGGTGCTGCTGGGAAGCTTTCTGATGCTATCGTTCCTGCCATTGATGGCATATGTGGTTGATGCATTTGGGGTGTATTCAGCCTCTGCAGTAAGTGCGGTCATTGTAACAAGATGCCTGATGGGAACGTTCGTTCCGCTCGCTACGGAGCCTCTTGTGTCGAAGTTCGGGTACGGGTGGGGGTTCACCGTCTTTGCAGCGATAAGTGTTGCTACCATTCCAATTCCTATATCGATGTTCAGATACGGATACAGGTGGCGACAACAATCCAAGTACACGAGAGATTGATTCCAGGGTGGGAACGTTTTCAACAGACAGCAGAACGCCATGCCATTCACAGCATGTGAGACGAGACTCGGACTGCGGAGATCACGACGGTGAGAACTTAGAGGGTGGAGACGTTAATTACTTTCTTTGTGGATGCATGGCCAGTCCGTGGAGTTTCAAAAGTGTTTATAGCCAGCAGCATATATACTTAGACAGCGCCTTTTCGAGATATAATCCCAAAAAGAAGAGATCACTACAAGCACATGCAGTTGTCGTATCTGAATCAATTCAGGTGATGCTCTTGCTCTTTTCATTGCATACAAGTTATAGTTCAGGTGCTAAAATGCCTTCCACGTAACCTTTGATCCATGCAAGTTGTTCTGGCGTTTTGACGGGAATGAAGCAGAGTGCTGCAGGCCGGTATGCCCAGACAATCTGGCAATGAACTCGCGCGCGCATCATTTGGGAAGAATGGTCTGAACTTCATGACTTCAGAGTCTCGTGCCTTTCCAAAGTCTCGACGAACAATCGAATTTTCTTCGTCTTCGTCTCCGGTCTCTTGATGTTCATGAGCCGGAACAAAAACGGAAACCGTTTCGTCCTCCCCAGCGTCCCCCAGAAAGCTTTTGCCCGCGCATTTGCGTCGAGTGCCGCCTGGAACTCGTCGTCAGGCTCGGCTGTTTTCATTCGGTATGCAGCATCCCATCTCCCATCGGTCTTTGCCCGGTCGACTTCCGCCAGGCCACCCTCGCGCATCCTGCCTTCATCCATCAGCCTCTCGACGACCTCCCGGTTCACCTGCGACCAACGACTTCGTGCCCTGCGTGGCGTGAAGCACCTCTGCTGGTACTCGTCATCGTGACTTCGTGCTGTGCTGTCCACCCAGCCGAAGCAGAGGGCTGCGTCTCGTGCGGCGATGTACTCGATTCCTGGGGCCGTGGATTTGGCCTTGCGCAGGAGAAGGCGAACGCCATCGTCAGGCGGATCGTTGCCAAGGAAATCTTCCCATTCCTCAAGAGTGAAGGGCCCAACCAGATCCTTATCCTTCGCGGACACCATGCCTCGAGCTCGGAAATGGCTGGAGGCTGGAAGCCGTCCCTCCCTTGGCTGCCTGGGGCAGTGTGGTCCGCCGTAGCTTGAAGTGTTCTGTTTGAGTACGAGTCCTGGAAAAACCCTTAACCGCCAAATGAACATTTGTGTCAGCTCAGACCAAGCCTCATGGATTTCGTGCCGGACGGTCCTGTAAGTAAGTGCAGATGTTTGAAGCTCTCCCGCCAAGGTCTTTGAAGTCGGACAAATGATGGCTTGTGCTACTGGGTACTTAGGTAGTTAGCGCCGGTCCGTTTGCGGCGGGGTTCAACCCTCTATCAGCTTAAGGTTGACCAAGAGCAACCTGGATAAGTGAAGTTCTAGTCGTCAACATATATTGACTCAGTGAAGCTGCATGCACCTGTATAGCGTTTGCGCAGGAGGCAAGAGTATTGAAATGTTTGTCTATATTCACTTGCGTTCCAGTTGTAGTTAATTATATGTGTGTGCATAGGAATGCCTGCATGTAAATATTCATGACATCCATCATATCATCTAATAATATAGTAGGTTATTGAAATACTGTGTAATGGCTGTGATGCAACGATTTGTCGACCCAGCAGCATCTAACAGTCAACTTCAAGTTCCTAAATAAATGACACTGATGAATGAAGCTCTTACTGCTCTACGAAGTAAGAGATACCGTCCATAAATGATTGGAATGCCATGACCTCCGAGTTTGCCTGCATTATTCATTTTGTCTTATTGAATGAATGCACCGCCACTGTTACAGTCCCACTCTCTACTGGTAGTTGAGACTCCAGCGCCATCGTGGCCTGGCCTCTGGCCTGCACATGTGGGAAGTGCGCACCGCCCTTCCTGGTTATTAGGTACAGCATTTTCTGTATTAATTAGAACGGAATTAAGTGGGGTTGGTACGGTCACCTCTTTGCAGTCGGCAGTTGTTGAATGACTAGGATTTACACAAAATTCTATTCATTAATTCATATATGAAAGGGACGCGGCCCGCTGTCCTGCCTACACACTCTTCACGGGGCAAGAACAAGCTTGAATATCAGTATTTACTCGCACGTTGGTGTAGATTTTACTTCATGTAATTCACATAAGGATCATCAACTAGCATTGCAAAAAGTGGCGTGGTTTTGAAACTCTCATTGAACGTAAAGCTTGGGCCAAGATAGCTATTTGTGAGATCAACAAGAACCAGATTGAAACCCTGGAAACATTGCTTCCTAGACTGGGGGCAGTATGCTTGTGCATTCATATTCCACATACTTTGGAAGATGCAACAAGGTTTCTGTCCCATTTACCGAAGACGACTGATGTTTCAGTGAAATCACATGAGCAATACCAAGACATTTGCTGTTTGATATCTCGTTACTCTTGGACACATTATGCTGCATGACTAAACCAAGTATGAACAGCAGTACACACTAGTAAGAACACAAGCCAAGGCACTAAGGGGCCAAGCCTTCTCTTACGGCCTCCAGCGGAAGCCGGGATGCTTCCAGTCCAGATCCGAGGCCTCTTCCGGAGAGTAACCCGCGAGCTCTTCCTCGAGGCTCCGGTTGTCCCGCTTATGGTTGTCACGCTTCATCCAGAACAGCGTCAAGGTAGCAGTGATCAGGATGCTGCTTCCGGTGGCGAGGTTGAGCCCGTTCCCGATGTGGTAGTTCGGTGCGTCCCAGCTTAGGAATGACCAGGTCGCGATCAGGCCGCCGACGTTGCCAAACATGACTGTCGTGAGGTTGTGTTAGCGCGTTTCTCTGAATCAGGCGAATATGCTCGAATGAGCCAGACGGGCTGGGGTGGAAGCCTTACCATTTGTGCCAATCGCCGCGCTCCGTGCCGTGTCACTCACGACGTTGGCGCTCACTTGCGCGTTTGTGAGGGAACCGAGCATGAAGGCGGATGCAGTAATTATGAATGTAGCGCCGTAGCGCACCTGCAGGTTTTCGCTGGCCAGGAACATGATGTAGCCAAGCATTATAAACGGGGCAGCGCCCATGATGAAAACTTGGCGCCTGTCAATCTTGGAGCTGATGAGCGGCAGAAGCAGTGTGAAGAAGGCGCCGACGATGTAAGGTGGAACAGTGTACAGCTGCTGCTTAATCACTGTCTCTTTAGGGTAAATGGTCCTCACGATCGTAGGGAGGAAGAAAGCCAGGCCTTGGACAGTGACGTTGTTGAGCAAGAAGACGAAGGATGTAGACAGGGTGACGGGGTTCAAGATTCCGCGGAGGATCTTGGTCTTGTCGATCTTGTCGAGAACTTGTGTCTGCCCGACACGCTCGGACTTGACGCGGGCGATGGCCAGATCCTTCTCCTCTTGAGTGAGCCAGCGGGCGGTCTCGGGCCGATCGGTGAGAGTGAAGAAAGAGATGAGCGCGAGGCCGACCGTGATAATACCCTCGATGCCGAAAATCATTCGCCATGTGTGAAGACTGCCAAAGCCTGGCAGCTTCAGGATCGCCGACGCGAGGAGCCCACCAAATGCACCTGCTAGGGGGGCCATAACGATATCTGATGAGACAATCAGTTAGCAGAGCTCCGGTCTAGTTGTCGGAGTGGGAAGTTGCGTACACATTGCCAGACGGAAGGCGAGTTCGCTGCGCCGATACCACCGGGACATGTAATAAGCAATGCCGGGCAGCATGCCAGCCTCAAAAACTCCGAGAACAAAGCGGACGCCGGAGGCCTGGGCCTCGGTGTTCACAAACGCGGTGCCAATTGATGAGATACCAAAGCCTAGAGACGTGAGAGGAATGAACCAGCCCGGACCCATCCACTTGCAGAGGATGTTTGCTGGGATCTCAAACAGGATATAGCTGATGTAAAAGACAGAGAGGAGCGCGTTGTAGTCGTTGTTCACAAGTTTCAGGTCCTTCTCGAGTCCCGCAAGACGGGCATTTCCTAGTTTGTTGTCAGTGTCCCAAGCGTGTACAGGTTTCTTGGAACGGGATATCGATCACTTACCGATGTTGGCACGATCGATGAAGCAGAAAAGGTACAGCAAGGCTACGGTCGGGACGATCATCAAGTCAATCTTGCGTCGCAGTTTGGTCTCTGCTGCTGGGTCCAATTCGACTAGGGACTGGCCATATCTGTGAAAAACAAAATCAGTAATTGTCGCGTGATGGATGTGGATAGATACTGAGAGCATACTTGTCCGTAGCATATTGACCCTGCCCAGCAGCGGTCTGGAGCCCCGTCCCCGTGTCCTGGTGGACATAGGACACACCGTCGTCCTTGTCAGAGCTCGCCATGGCGTTGTCGGAAGTGCTACCGGTGATTTCAGGCTTGCGTTTGGAGGCAAAGGGTGCTCGGGAAAAAGCCAGCAAGGGCACTTCTGGAAGACAGATAGCCTTTAAGGATATCGTCCTCGAACGCAATCTTGAAGGGATGGAGGAGCAGTACGAGAGCTGGGAACCTAATAAAATGGAGAGGCGTGGGGCAAACGGCCCTTTTCTGCATCACAGGGCAAAGCTGGGAGTCGACCTGGGTGCATGGATGTTGACGGGAGCTCATCGGATGTCGCACCGCTACCACCCTTCCGCCTATCTCAGGGTGATGTGCGATCTAGCGACAGGGCAGCTAAGTTTCTGCCACGCGTTGTCTAACCCCTTTCGCCGTTGCTCTGGCCTATCAGTTCCTTGCTTGGCTTCACCGTCCGTGACAGTGTGGGAAGGCAGAGCGTGGGCCCTACAGGCCGTAGTTCCCACAGCTTTGGGATGGGCCCCGGTCCAATCTGGGCTCCTATGCCTATTATGTTGACGGCATTTGATTGCGGTTATCCACCAACGACGCCATAGTGCCTTGTTTCTGGGATTCCCCGCATCCTCCCCGGATTTCCCGCCCCAGGATTTGGGGAACTTTCGGACAAGCCAAGCTCTCTAGTGCTCTCCACTGTCTCCAGTTCACGATGGTATTCACGCAAAGATGATGTTGGCGATGCTGGCATGTCTCTCTAGGAAGGTGGGAGGTACCCGCATGCTGTCGTCTTCATAAGCGCCGCATATGCAAGATAGTGAAAGGCTGACAAATAAGAGATCTGCGGTTGCAACGGCACAGGGACTGTAGTGCAACAGTTGTACTGCACGTACACACAGGTGACAGATCATAGAGAGGAAGTTTACTTACCCACATGTAACCACACACTACAAGACTTCCAAATAATTTTCCTTTTTTGGCATCTCCTGTGCAGTGCAGGTACAGACTAGATGATGTGGCTTAAATCCAAAGGGTGATGGTGTTGTGGATAATCACTTAACATATGCTTTGCGTCAGGAAGCCGAAGGCCACTCCCGAAACTCAACTCCCAAGAAATACGACCTATGCCACCCCCAGCATCGGTCCGTTCGTCTATCTTGGCATGCAACCATCACTGTTCGCTCAGAGCCTGGCCCCTGGTGCACCCCGGCAAACCCGAGGTTTTGCCAATTCATGTGTGATCTCCCCTTGGTATCAATTTTCTATTCGACTTCATGCTATCTTGCCGGGGCCAAGATTGGCTGCCATGCCTTTCAAGTTACAGCTTTCCAGCTGCATTCATGTAGTAATAAGTCCGTTCGGATTCTTGACGCGTCCCTTCTCATGGCGGCATGCCAAGCGCACTTTCCTCGTTTCGAAGAATAGGGACACATTGTACACGCGTAGCTCATCAAAGCAGTTGACCGTTGAATTGTTGTGGCACGGCGGAGGCATGATGAGAATCTATATGGAAAAATCATGCAGCAAAGGCCTCCTCCGTACCGGCCTTCTATCATGAGAGCATAACTCGAGCCACCGATATCAAAGAAAATTTGCCTGTAAAACCATGAGACCATGGAGTTGCTTTGGTGTGGTAATTAATTCGATCGGATATCGTAATCAAATCTTCGGCGAGGATGTGATCCAATGAGAAACAATAGGTGGCTTTCCTTCTTTTTCGCAAATGCATGGTGAAGTAGCTGAGTGTTTTCTCTACGTCTCCTCCACCCGATGACCCGGCAGCGGCCGGGCCCGAGGCTATTCGGCACGTTCGGCTAAATTTCCGCGTATACCATCACCTACCTACAATAACGCCGCCTCCCTGAGCGCAGAATACGAAAGGACCAGGCGTGCATTAGCAGCTCCAGGATGACATGGCACTCGGCTACAAATCCAATATTATTACTAGACCACCCCAACTTGTCAGCTGTAAGGTTGCTGTACCAAGAAAGCCGTGTCTTGGGTTTCGCGGAATTCAGGGCCACGCTGATTATGGGCTTCATTAGACACCCACTACCCTGCTTTTTAAATAGGAGCCGGCGTCTTCGAGCCGGGTCTAGATTATCTTGAAGAGACACGCAGGCCTCAGTCATCTGTGAACACTCATTACAGCACACTACTTCACCGTACAATTTCCCTTATAACACATCCGGCTGGTATGGTAGACGAAGGCCCTGTGGCTTGCAGATAGTAACCTCATACACAGCCGGGGATCATATCCGCTTTTGGCGGTCTATTGTCACCTTCTGTTTATAGTTGACATTGATATTCAGTAGAGACACCCAGGAGCGCCTAAACACTTATCCTAGGCTCAACGTTCAACCTGAATTTGGTAGCGGGCTACTCTTTTGCACATGTGTAGTCGTAATCGCATCGTTTCACTTTCATGTCGTGATTCGAATCACATTCTGCTCAGTGGGATCACTGCCTTGGTCATACGTGGGCCGTCTAATGGAACAAACAGGCTCGCTCGCAAATATGTCACAACCCCTTTTCGAGAGGACCTAGCCATGCATGTAGGAAAGTATAAGCCCAAATCTTTTATTATTATCATTGTAATAATTGTTCTTGAGTAAGGCCTTAGAACCGGTCGACTGGTTATTATCATGCCCGCCCGCCCACAACTGGCATCGGATATCCTGACTGTATTTGTCGAAGTGCTCCTTACGACCTAAGCCTATGCTGTCAAACATCCACTTCTTGAGCGTTTGTGAAGCAATCCATGGATTTGGAAGAATGCTTCCGGTCCACAAGCTAAGCAGGTGAGAGGCCCTTACATAAGCCAAGAGGAAAAGACACGGCACTCACGTTCCGTCAGATGTCGATTGTGGTAGCCTCTTTCATAGGCATTGATGGAGCCAACAAAAGGTATGCTTATGTTTAAACAATTTGATAAACTAAAATCACAAAATAGCAGTGTAAGAGCTTAGGTGACTACTATACCTCTGCTGCACATCCCATGGGATACTTCCTGGGCTGTGGTCATTCTGCAGCTTCCACGAGAGCTGGCTCCTGAGTAGACACATCTTCGTCTCACCAACGTAATAACTATATGTTCAGAACAGATACGTGTGTTGGATAACAAATTGCATGCGAGTAGGAGTATTTCCAAAATGTCATATGAGAACGTTGTACAAAACTTCAAGTTCTACCGGTACAGTACCACATGTACTACCTATGGGTATTGATTTGAGTTGCAGATATTCTCAATCGAAAACGAAAATTTGTTTCATAGGGAAAAGGCAGAGAAGAAAAAGTGAATTCGAAGACGGAATTGCACAGTTGCTACCGTCGAAAGCAAAAACAGTGGGCGACCGGAGATTGTTGGCCCCGTGGGTAAGCAGACTCACGTGGCGCTGCCTGCCGCGACAACTTTAAAACCAACACACCTGTTGGCTCCAAAGGATGTCCAGATCACGCGAAACTTCTCTCGGCTCTTGTGAACCTCTACAGTATGGCAGTATGGAAAACCGGAGCAGCCACTTGCAATAACCCGAGAAGATCGGGTCGCCCAAATTTTGCATGTCCACCGCAGCTATGCAAGTGGGCCGTTGCCGCCGAAGCCCTGCTATCTCGTCATCCCGTGGGATCCGAGCTCCCTTGCTCCTATCGTTGATGTGCCTCCTGCTGTTGAGCGTAGGACCCTCCATGTGCGCTTCCATTTACTATCGGGACGCAGCAGCGGCTGCGGTAGCACCGACGACAGTCCCGGACTTTGTAACTCGCTACGGTACGACTGCGTCAACCTATCCCGCCCGGTAACAACGAGACTCAAACTAAGACCAGAGGCTGATGTTGATAACTTGGCAGCGCCACTCATTTGGCTACACTCAGAAGACCCATTCAGGCCATCGGATCTCCTCCAGCATGTGCTCCATACCACGCCCATGGCCAATGGCAAGCCCGTGGATGGGCTGCCGGAGCTCGGCCTCGACAATTTGGCTTGGCTCAACGACAGAGACCACGAAGGCGGTCCAGTCGCGTTGACGGCTGATGACCAGATCACAGAGCTTCCCGAATGGCTCCTAGGAGAAAATCCTGACGAATCGGGAACGCTTCACAACGCCACTGCCTGTGTTGTAATCATCGTGGAATCCGAGGGGAACTCAAACGACCTGGCTGCATTCTACTTCTACTTTTACTCGTACAATCGCGGCCCCGACGTCACTCGAGTGCTGGAGCCGTTAAAGAGCATGTTAGAGGGGGACATCGAGCCCGGAATGTATTTTGGTGATCACGTTGGAGACTGGTCAGGACGACTATATTTGACGTACCTAGGTACTGGCTGACTGATGGTTCATATAGGGAGCATAACATGATTCGGTTTCGGGACGGGAAACCTACTGGCATCTATTTCAGCCAGCACAACGATGGGGCTGCCTACAAGTGGGACGACACGGCTCTGGCCAGGGAAAACGAGCGGGTGAGTTCGGACACAAGGCGTCTAACGGAAACCATGGGACAACGATTCTAAAATAACTCTCTAGCCTGTTGTCTACAGCGCATATGGCTCCCATGCAAATTATGTATCTCCTGGGTAGGCTTATTGTGATCCATGATTGATCTACACGATCCAGCTAAATCCGACCATTATAGAGCCCATGTCCACGATGCGGTGATACAGGACTACTGTGATCCAGGCCAGCGATGGGACCCCATTTCCTCAGCATACTTCTATCGCTTTGATCCCGTCACTTCCAAGCTGGCCCGGATCTTCCCACCCGGAGCACCCCAAGAATCGAACTTCACATCAGCCATCTATTTCTCCGGGCTTTGGGGCGATGTGCGGTACCCAGACGACGACCCTCGCCAGAAGACTGAACCTCGGTTCGGTTTGAAACGTTATGTCTCCGGTCCGACAGGCCCGATGTCGAAACAGCTCGTAAGGAAGGGCCTGTTTCCCGACCATCGGTCGAAGAAGAGTTGGCTGCAATGGGGCATCGGCCTCTTCATGTCTCTCTATCCATGCTGTCTGCGTGGTTGGAGAGCTTGGGTCTCGGGAACGATACTTATTTTCTTATTGATCTCCATCGTGGTCGGCAGCATATTGGCTGTAAGGCGGTACAGGTTAAGGAAGAAGGGCTACGAAAAGGTCGGAACTGGCGCAGATATACCGCTGAACGACCTGAATTACAGGGACGAAAACCCTCTAAATGGCCGCGATGCCGAGGAACATCACAAATAACGCGCCAGACAGTATATGCCTCACAATTCAAAGGTCCAGCCAGGATGGCGTTTTACGGGTGAAGGCGTGGTGCCGACCGAGATTACCTGGGAGTGAGAAGGTACCAGCTAGAAACATGGGTGCGGCTCAAGCCGAAGATGCAGAGCACTACCCAGACAATAGAAAGTGAGACTCTTGGAGACGGGCTATCAGCCGCGTATTCAGTCAAACTGAGCAGCCGATGGCGGGATCAGGCTGCCGTGGAGATCCGTACACCGAGACGGCACAGTGAGGTGCTTTCGAATCCCCTGAAGTCCATTTCCGGCACCATGTAAGCCTACATGCCAAATTTGGTAGCGTAATGCTGATTGAGGCGATCGCGAATATTACTAGACTGCTCCTGTGCAAAGCCCTGCGCATTTCTCATGATTTGGTAGCCCTGTTGAAATTTCTTGAAGGTGTCCAGAGTTCCCGAATCAATGGGATACTGACGATACAGCATATCTCCAGTTTTTGGGTCTTCGTCTTGATAGTGTGCGTACGTGTGCCATACTGTGCCATCAGTGACTACTGTTAATATAGCAGCGTGTCGAGGTGGATCAGGGCTTCCGAGGTACTGCATCGCAATACTACGGCCATGCAACACTGTAGTGCAGGAAATGTTAGCTTCTCGAAAATTTGTCAGACGGTCATGATCAATATGTATGTATTGAGAAAGGCTCGGGCTCGCTCACTAGCAGCTCCAACGTAACCTGCCTGGACCTTCGCTGATTGTATGCTTGAGCCTCGTCCTTTGTATTCAGCGGCAAAATGAGGCAAGGCGATGAAGTTCGGAGCCTTATTGTCCAATGTGATAGCGCCCCCCAAATTGCCAATGTTTGGAGGAAACTTGGACCGTTTGTACCCTTCGGTGTAGTCTGGTTTTGGATTCGAAAGTCCGTTGTTGAAGCCTTGATTCTTAGGATAGTCGAGCCATTGTTTATCCAGATGTGCTCTATACCCTTTTGACAGATCTCCAGGGTCCATTCTGTCTTTGAACAAGTATCTCTCTACAGCTGCACCCATGTCCCGCTCATTGCTTGCTTCTGCGGCAAGCTCCCTGAAGATGTGATACTCTTCCTCCGTTGGGGCTGGTGATCCGACCATATTACAACGAAATCGCTGTTTCAGCTGATCTAAGTTCGATGGTGGTATCAAGAGAGAATCTTCGTGGTGCAGAACACCATTTTGTCGGAGTCTCGCTTCAAAGCCAGGGGCCGTTGTGGACAGTCTTCTCTGTGGTAGTGGTGATCCAAGTCTGTCCAGATGCTCTGGTCTCTGAGTTCATTCTACTCGCGAGTTCCCTCGGAATCTTTAATGTCCTGGAGCTGGTCATTTTCTCCAAGCGAAGGAGGTTCTTTTTGGTGAGAGGGGCCATAATACCCTTAGCAGCATCCAGACTCGACAATTGCTTCCGTGACGTTTCAGCGATGCTGACAATTTGTAGCAACGTCTTCATCAAATACTTGCATTGCATATGACTAATCCGTATCTGATTCTGTATCGTAAAGACCATGATGTGACTGTGGCTTTGTCTTGACGAGTCAACGACTGGGTACAAATTTCGAAGTCTACGGCATCAGGACTGCCTCTGGTCAGATCTGGCTGATGTTTCTGCTTCCTTGAGGTCCTCATCGTGCAGGTCAGCCATGACGGAGACGGCATAATTTATTAACCGCCTTCAGGGTGATTTAAAGAGTTACTGGATGTATGTGAAACGTCAGAAAGAATGCAGGAAAATTCAGTTATCGCGGCAGCGCGCATTTCCGAAGGTAACTGTGAGGAAGACATCCGCTGTGCCCGTGATGAGTTTGCAGATAACAGTTGACCAAGTAAAATCTCCAAGCCCATCATGTCGCAATAGTGTCTGTTCTGCACATGCACAGGGAGGCCTATAATGGGGGACCTATCTGATCTTTGCTTCAATGCTAGTGCCGCCCTATCACGTTCTCTCGTAATGGACTCCATGCACTTCAGGAAATGATACCAACTTAGGTCCAATCAGGTGGGATTCTTTGCGGCACGTTTTCCAGCGCAACTCATGATTCTGACTGTTTCTATGCGATTAACTCAGTAATGGAATATTTATAAACTGGACTGATTATAAGCTATCATTGTCAAGAATGCTAGGTAATCTGCTCGCCAGCACTGGCAGTGCATAAATGCAAGGTCGGCCACGCGACATATACTCCAGCATCTTGACCTGAAGGCAAACCCTTACTCATAGACAAGGTTTCCAACTTGCCTAGTTCTCCTACTTAGGATTGTTGACTGACGCAGTCAATTGTGACAGACCCCCGATATCTGACATCCTTCAAGTCACGTTCCACTAAAGGCAGTTGAAACATCTTGCAAGTCAACGAGGTATCTGAACTTGAAAACTAGACAAGCCCATTCAAGTTGTGCCGTGCTACAGGAATTGATTGGCACTTAGAAACCTTGGAAGGTGATGGAAAATTGATAATTGGGATTTTGCGTCTGTGTGTTGATATCACGAAACTGATCACGATTTTGAGATAACTTCAAGTTTGTGCAAGGCGGCGGGTATGGATTCACGGGGTGAATCATGACACCAGGGACCTGCCCCTTGAGGTTAGAGACTGCCTGAGAGCGAGGATCTTCGGCAATGGCACGCCTTAATCGGCACCGATATCGTGCTTATCAAACCGCCCACAGCTCCGATAGCCAAGCCCAACGTTAACTCTATCCATCTCCCCCTCCCAAGAAAACCTCTGCAGGTCAGTAAAAAAGCCCGAAAGGTATTGGGCATTGGTTGTGAGCTTGGAAGAATCAATCGACGGAAGGAATTATGGATGCGGAGAAGAACGGGTTGCCCCCCTATAGCGCTGTCGCTGGTTCGCCGGCCCAGCCAGGGCACCAACAAGGCCGACGGCATGTGCGACGGTCACGCGCAGTGCGCCTGATGGCGCTGTCGTTCCTGGTCTTCATCGTGTACGCACAATGGCGGCAGATTCCGGCTTCTTCTCCTCTTGAAAGCGGCGGCAGTCATGCCGTGTCGGTCAACGGCTTGTCCATATCGAAGCTTCAAGCGGACCTTGCTGTCTGCTCGAAGCTGCGCGCGAAACCCAGCGACCCAATTGGCCTGGGCCGTGAGCGCAACGCCAGATATATCGATGGCCACAAGCCCACACTCATCCGGAACGCCACCGTCTGGGTCGGCGAGCCTGTTGAAGGCACATCTGCCGAGGCTGCACGGGCTGGGGAAGGCTGGGAATGGGTCAATGCCGACGTCTACTTGGAGTACGGTCTCATCAAGGAAGTGGGCAAGGATATCGCCATTGAAAACCTGCATAAGGATACAATCATCTGGGATGCAAAGGGACGACAACTCACTGCCGGTGTCATCGATATGCATAGCCATTCCGGAGTCGATTCTTTACCTGAACTGCGGGGCAACAGCGATGTCAATGAGATGTCCTCAGATATCACTCCCTATGTCCGTTCCATCGACGGGATTCAGCCTACGGATCATCAAATCCAAGTCATCAAATCGGGCGGTGTGACGACCAGCCTGGTCCTCCCTGGATCCGGCAACAACATCGGCGGCGAGGCATACGTGATAAAGCATGCCGTAGGCAAGCCCGACGGCCGCGAGGAGATCAGCGCCGAGGACATGCTCGCGGATCCAGACAAGAACTGGAGGTACATGAAGATGGCGTGCGGCGAGAACGCCAAACGTGTCTACGGGAAGGTCGGCGAGAGAGGCCCAGTGAGCAGACTGGGCGAGTCGTGGGAGTTCCGCCACGCCTTCGAGCAGGCGGCAAAGGTCAACCGCGAACAGGATGACTGGTGCAACGCTGCGGACGCCCTGGGCGTGGAGAACATGAGCTCCTACCTTCCACAGGATCTGCGGTGGGAGTCCCTGGCCGCCGCCTTGAGGGGACAGGTGCACATAAACACCCACTGCTACACTATTCCCGACCTCGAGGCCATGGTGGATCATACAAATGAGTTCCAGTTCCCCGTGCGAGCGTTCCACCACGCACATCAGACATTCCTCGTACCCGAGGTGAGTCTTGAACAGCTGATATTGTTGCTCTTTGACCACTTTGCGCTGACACCACACTAGATTCTCAAGCGCACGTGGGGAGGCCGGCCGCCGGCGTCAGCCATCTTCGCCACAAACATGTATTACAAGGCGGAGGCTTACATTGGATCCGAGTATGCTGGAAAGTTCCTGTACGAGGAAGGTCTCACGCCGATCTACGTCAGCGACAACCCGGTGTTGAATGCCCAGCACGTCATCTTCGAGGCGGCCAAAGGCTACAAATTTGGTCTGCCATACCATGCTGCCTTGGCTGGTGTAACGAGCGAGCCTGCCGATCTGCTCGGCCTCGGCAAAAGACTCGGAAAGATCAAGCCAGGCTATGATGCCGACGTAGTTGTCTGGGATAGCGACCCATTGAGCGTCGGAGCGACTCCTGTCCAAGTCTGGATCGATGGGACCAGCCAGTGGGAGGACCCAGTCGAGCTGAAAAAGCCCGTCACCTCGCCACTCGTACCGGACTTGAACCTCAACAAGACGAATGAGGAGACTGCGCAGCTCAAGGACGTCCTGTTCACCGGTGTATCCGAGGTCCTGCTCTCTGGCCATGACGAGGTCGCCAGCTCTGAAGGAACTTTCAACGTTGCCGTATCTGGAGGAAAGATCACCTGCGTCGGAGCTTGCGAGGCAGAGCTGCTTTCCGCCACTACGGCAGAAACCAAAGTGATCCATCTCAAGAACGGCTATCTGACCGACAGCTTTACCGCGTTTGGCTCAACGATCGGCCTCAACGAGATCGATGCCGAGGCGAGCACTGACGATGGCGACAACTCAGACGTCTTCAGCCGCGCGGCGGACGGGCTGGCCCTCGACAACAAGAAGCTCAAGGTCGCGCACGAGTTTGGCGTCACGCGGGCCATCACGGCGCCCAAGTTCGGGGGCGGGTCCAACGCCGCGCGCCAGGGCGTGAGCGTAGGCTTCGCCACGGGCGCCAGGACCAGCCTGGATGAGGGCGCCGTGTGGGCCGACGACGTCGCAGTCCACTACACGCTCAGCCTGGCGGCCAAGAGGGAAAAGACGCCCTCGACATCGAGCGCGGTCGGCGCGTTCCGCCGCAAGCTGCTCGATGCACTCAAGTCCACCGACGAGATCAAGGACCCGTACTCGGAGGAGGCGTACCTGAAGAAGGTCGTCGCGGGTGACCTGCCGCTGGTCGTTACCGTCCACAGCGCGGACGCCATCGCGTCGATCCTAAAGGTGAAGCAGGTGGTCGAGAAGGAGGGCGGCAAGCTCCGGCTGTCCATCGTCGGCGGCGCCGAGTCTTGGATCCTCGCCGGCGAGCTGGCTGCCGCGGGCGTGGGCGTTGTTCTCGCCCCGGCGGAGAGCTATGCCACCGAGTGGGACCAGCGCCGCGCCCTCTCCGGCGCGCCCTTGACTAACGGCACGGCTGTTGATAAGCTGGTCGAGGCTGGCGTGGTCACTGCCATTGGGCTTGAGGAGGACTGGCTTATCCGGGATCTTGCCCTGTTGGCGGGCCGGGCTTACAACAATGGCGAGGGGCGGTTGAGCGAGAAGGATGCCCTGGCGCTCATCTCGGCGAACGTGTACAAGATCCTGGGAATTGATGTTCCCAAGGCGAAGGATGGCCATTTCATTGTATCTGAAGGAAGTCCGCTCGAGATAGGATCCAGGGTGAAGGCTGTTGGTGGCGGGCTTGGGAGGGTCTCCATGTTTGAGTAGTGTAAATAGAGGTTCTGGAAGGGAAAAGTTGCGTCTCTTTGATTATCCGAAGAGATGTTGAATTCCAAGCCATCATATTGCACGTTTCCTGTGAAGCGTCTGGTCCATGATACGCAAACTGCCATCGAGCGCTCATTCAAACTAACTATGTACACAAGGACAGTGGCACTCACGACGCACAGCAAATGCAGCTGGCAATTATTATCTCAAGTGAAACTCCAGAACCATCTCTATTTGATTCTCTACTGGAGGTCGACTTTACTGACTTAGCTGGTGCAACCATCTTCAGAACTTCGACACCAAATGCGACACCCTTGTGTGCTATTGATGAAGTGCAGTGGATCTGGTATGTTATCTGGGCGAATCTGACTTGATCATATTTGATAGTGTGTAATGTTAGACCGGGCTAGCGTAAATGCGGAGACTGTAAGTAACCTTTCTAAGTGTCAGCTACCAAGCCTCCTACCAAGCTCAATCTCGGGCCCTTGAACTTGTCCGATTCAGTCCGAGACCATCGCAGCGAGCCAATCGCTCTCAGTCGGGCAGTTTCGATTCGGTCCCGAATGAGTCGGACTGGGGTACAGACCCTAGCAAAGCCAATTAGAATCATTCAGCACGGAGGTTTGTCAGCCCGTGTAAGAGCGAGGTCCGAATGGCTTGGCCTCCATCTCAAGAATCAAAACATCAATGTTGTTTAATAATCAAGTTGCCTGCACATAAAGGAATCAGCCCCGCAATAAAGCTAACATTGAATGCTTTGGTTTTTGGTCGCAGTTTCATACATGTTCTAACACTCTCCAGACCTTTTACCCACACTACAACATTTAGTAATTGGCAAAATGGGTTCAATGTGCCGGATGCAAAACGGGGGTGGCTTCCGTGGTCCCCCGATTCCTTTAGTCGTCGTTCCTGTGATCTATCACTTGATGCAATCGAACCCAGATCTGAAACTCAGCAAGTACGTTAAAGACCTGCTGAACAAAGGCGGTCCGGTCAGCGTTGCTGAGAATGCTCATTACATCGTTCAATGTGAGCATATCCCATCCTGTTACCGCTTAGGATCTGCGGTGTTATTTTTGATAACTGACACGTGGTAGACATATTATCGAAGGTTCCATCCAATGTCCTGTACTGGTTTGGAACCAAGGTCCTCCAGCTGAAGCCCGAGCTCGCCATGCAGACAACGGAGTTTCTGAAGTCAAGGACAGAACCGGAGCCTCCACGCGAGCAAAGCCTTGCAGCAGGCGATTCTGGGATACTTGTATCCTCAGACACTCTCGCCATCTCCCCAGACATTGAACGACGTCTTGAGAAGCTCGAGATGGATTATCAGATGCTTCAGGAGAAGCACACGGAGTCACTCAAGCTATTGACCTACAAAACAGAAGAAGTTGTGGAGATCCCAAGAGAGCTTCCGTTACCCACGCTACCGGGGTCGACTGAATCTCCTTCCCTTGGTCTGAAGGAGTCGGGCCAACCGGAAGCAACTGTTGAGCTGCCCTGGTCTCGTCGACCAGCTGCAAGTGACATAGAGACTCAAGCTTTGCTGCAAGAGATTGGTCTCCGGCTTGGAAAGGTTGTTGTGGAATGGGCGGGTGATATGATGAAGCAGAGCCTGGCGTCTGCTGCCTCTACGAGATTTACGAGCGACTCCAAGTTGGGTGCAGCAGGTGTAGATCTTACCAGCCGACTCGCGAACTCGCTTACAACCTGAGAGGATTGACCATCATTCTGAGAAGGGCCGGACGTATTGAAACATCGCTGAAATGAGGCGATAATTTCCGCCCGGCGATTGCAGACACAGCTGAGCTTCTCACCTGAATGATCGACGACGCGACAGCAGGCGATAGTTTCGCAAGTCGGCCCTTCTGTGGCCACTCTAGGCAACCGAGTATGCCTCGACAACAGTGATCGATGCGGTTGAGGGTTGTAACACAGCTGACGGAGGCGTGAAGTCAAGTCAAGCCTGTTTTAAGACGACGAAAACGACGTTGGGGCTACAATGCAGTATACGGAGGGCTCATGTATCAACTGGGCCGACATAGCACCGGGTGCGGGCCGCCGAATAGCCAACAGCGCGCCCGCGAGAGGGTGGAACAAGTCGCACGCTGGATAAATCTGCCACCATCAATTGGCAGAAACCCTCAGGACCCATGGGGCGGGCAATATAACTTAAACCCTGAATCAAATGGCACCCGCTCGTGCAACCTGCACGCAGGTGGGATCGGCCAAGGACGATCCAGTCATTCTAAGGATCCGAGAAGGGACAGGGAGGGGTCTAAAAATAGAATGCACCTGGGAGGGGATCCTCTACTGTGTAGTTCGGACCGAGCCTATATTGCCGGGCCGCCCGGAGCAGAGACGAATAGAGCAGACGAGCAGGACTGGCAGCTTGGGGCTGGGACAGGAGCAACTTGGGAGTAGAAAAGACAGATGTTGAATCTATCACCAGCTTGTATATATATGTATGTGTATATATATACATGCACATATTATTTTGCCGCGCTGTCGTCCCAAGTATTGACGCCTGTCTGTGGAGGCACGGGAACTGATACGTAGGATTTGTTGGTTGGGCCTGGACGTAATATGTGCCGGGGTGACGACATATCAGAGGCTCGAATGTAACCCTACACATGTTCACTTCTCCATTCGGGTTTGCTGCCGACGGATCGCTTGCTGCAATCTCTCAAGCGTGCTCCAACCGTGGGAAGGCGGGAGTTGGATTAACTGGGGACGCTGGTGCACGGGTCGGGTCAGGCAATATGGCCGTCAGATCCGCCGTTGAACAGGCGGTTTTTTAGCCCAGTAGACACGCAGTAGGCGCGGGCAACACGCAGTAGCCCGGCAGGAGAATTTGAGGAGGATGCGAACGCGATCCTCTCTCTTGCTCGACGCCCACCGGTTTCACTGCATCGGCAGGGAACAAGAGGGCCGAAAATAGGGTGGCAACCACTGGGCGGGCCAGCCTACTGCGGGACTACTGCACGAGCACTTTAGCACATGGCCACAGACTGCCACACGGAGGGATCGAGGGACTCGAGCTTGTGGCTTTGTGGAGGAGGAGGAGGGCAGCCCGCACCTTGCCCCGTTCAGCTGGAGCTGGGAGCTGGGAGCTGGGAGGAGGGGAGGCAGGAGCAGCTTGGAGGCAGGAAGGGCAGGAGGGCCAGTCGGCTCCTTCTGGCTCGCACGGCATGGCACCAGCAGGGGTTGGGCAGCTCCACGGCCCCCAAAACGGTGCTTACATGTCATGCCCCCCCGTCTGCATTCTCCCGCCTGCAGGCCCGTCACATAAGCCTGATAAGATGCCATGCTCAACTTTTGGAGCCCTGGCCAAAAGATGACGATGTCTCGGCCTCGATCCTCTCGCAAAGACTGACTGACAAAAGCACACTCCCCGCGCTCAGCAGCCGGCCACGCTGCTGCGACGAGTGCCGCGATGCCGCCAGACGAGACCATGTCCTCTCAGGCCTCTCCAGGATTCCAGACTACCCGCAAAAAGGAATCCTTCGCCTCCCCCTGGCCCACCCCACCAATGAGGCGTTGCATGCGGGCCCAGCGTAGGCTCGAGGGATGCCATGTGGCCCAGAACTCACAAAACTCCCGCCGGTCGGCCGACCTGCGCTTCGCCCTCTATGCCCCGGACTCGCCGTCGCGCATGTCCTTCTCCAGCCGGAACACTGATGGTTCACGCCCCGACGACGGATATGGTAATCGTGATGGTCACGGTGATGTTGACGCCGACTCACTCCCACACCCAGACCGCCGCCGCCGCGAGAGAGACAGACTCGGACACCGCCTGACCATGGAATCCAGGCCAAGGTCCATCATCGGATCTGCGTGCCTGGCGCTCGAGTCTACGGTTGGCAAGACTGTCGCCGACGTCACTGACTTTGTCCGCCACTGCCGCCCCGCGAGGGCCGACCTCACCCCCATCACCAGGGAGCTGTCCGAGCTGCAGATGGTCCTGGAGCTGCTCAACGACTTCGGACAGTACGGCCAGTACGGGGAGGACCGCCAGCAAGATGTCATCCCCCACGAGCTACAGGCTCACCTGCGGCCCATCCTCAGCAACTGTATCACCATAGTCCTCCGCATCGACGGCGTGCTTCGCCGCCATGGCCAGAGCGAGGCCGACGGCTCTGCCAAGTGGACTGCACAGGGCAAGACCGAGATGGCCGAGCTGCGGCCCTCGCTGGAAGTTCACCGTGGCGCGTTGGGCCATATCTCTGATCTCATATCCATATCCATCTCGACGGCGTCCAAGGATGGCGACTCGAGAAGCCCTCAGGGGCATGAGCTTCAGGTCCAGGACGTAATCGAGGACCTCCAGGAGGTGAGGTCGTCTATACTCGTCAGCGACAGCAACGCCACCCTGGCCAGACAGCACTTTGCATTGCAGGTTCATCTCGGCCAGATTATTGCCTACGCTGAGACTCTCAGCAAACCAGATGCGTGGGACGAGGCGGTAAAGACCTTTGATGCCGCGGGGCAGGACGGACAGAACGGACCCTCAGAACCAACTTCGGAACCAGTATCTCCAATCCTGTCCATAAGAGAACGCCCATCACAGGATCGAATCGTCGAGAGTCTGCGCGCGAGGCCTAAATCATATTCACCAGCATTGTCCAGCACAACCATCGGCGCAGCGAGGACTACCAACCATACTACCACACTAAGTATTCCGAACAGGAATGCGATGATAGTATCGCCGCTAACCACCGGGGGATTGTCTATCAACACTTTCGGGGGCTCAAATCGAGAACGGGGGTCTATATCACCAATGACATACAAATCACCCTCAAATGAGGAGAACTCAACGAAGGCTTCAGATCCTGCGCAGGAGGAGCCAGAACCGATCTCGCCAATGAGCTTTGGAAAGCCTGCATCGGCAGAGGAAACAGAAGAAGTATTCGCACCCATAGAGACACCACCGACCGACCCGGGGGTATTCGACACAGAAAACAAAGCCATTCCTGCTGAGTTGCTGAGGTCAGGGGCGAATGCGCACGGAATAGGAATTGCACCGAGCAGGGCGAGCACAGCAGCCTCCAGCTACAGGGAGGAGGAAATAACAGAAGAGGCTCTGGCATTCGCCCAGGTTCCCGTCCATGTGATGGGGCGGTTATCAGT
Organism: Diaporthe humulicola; assembly: GCA_038088545.1. Lineage (NCBI taxonomy): Eukaryota > Fungi > Ascomycota > Sordariomycetes > Diaporthales > Diaporthaceae > Diaporthe > Diaporthe humulicola. The sequence continues at coordinate 212,203 of JBBWSL010000018.1, forward strand.
CAACCTGGTCGGGCATGTCTATACCAACACATCAGGCAGGAGCGGCTCGGACGGGACGAGTTTCGACAGGTCCATCTCGACATTTGAGACCGAGGGCGAAATGGAGGAGGCTGAGGGTGAAGGGTATGCAGCCTCGACAGGGACGAGCGATACCGGCAGTCTCCGGGACGGGCACCTCCAATTCTCCCAAATTGACGTGACACAAGTGACACCACCAGCCACCCACGAGGCTCACCCCGGTGAGCAGATCTTACCGCAGCAAGCTGCCGGACACCAGGCGGTGCAAGCGATGCAACAACCACCTCCTCCCCCGCGCGAACTTCGCCAACAGGCCTCGATGTCGACCATGAACACACAGACCTTCCTGCAGGGCAAGCCGCTGCCGCGGACGCCGCTGGTGTACGTGCCGCAGTACCCGGGGCCCTTTATCCGGAAGAAGGTGGTAGTGGTGGGCAACTTCAGCTGCGGAAAGACGTGCTTGATCACGCGCATGGCCAAAGGTCACTACCCCAGAGGCGACAGCGACCAAAGCAGCGTGACGGAGACGGTCAAGGTGTCGGTCGACGAGGAGCCAGTCGAGCTCTCGCTGTGGGACATCCGCGGCATCGACTACGACCCGTCCTGGCTCCACAACACGCAGGTGGCGCTGATCTGCTTTAGCGTCAACATCGCGTCTACCGACGCAAAGGGAAAGCATCTCGGTCGGGTGAGTTGAATCGCCCCCCTCCCCCTCTCAGCTGCCCAATTGAACGAAAATGTACATACGAATAATGAAGTGCACTGCTAACAAAACCACAGTGGGTGACAGAAATTAACCGCAACTGCCCCGGCGCCGCCATCATCCTCGTCGGCCTGAAGAGCGATATCCGCTGGCACGCCAAGACGATAGAGAAGCTGCACAAGCACGGCAAGACCCTGGTGACTCAAGAGCAAGGCGAGCAACTTCGCGACAGCATCGGCGCCATCAGTTACCTCGAGTGCTCCGCACGCACCGGCGACGGCGTGCTCGAGGTCCTCGAGGAGGCGACCAGGCTCTCGCTGCTGGTCAACAACGAGAACTTCAAGAAGGGCCACCGCCGGCCGCTCTCGCGGATCGGCAAGTTCCTCGGCTTGGGGGGCCGCTCCGAGTGACGGACGGCCATTCCGATGGCTGGCCGTTCATAGGTTGAGATGACGAGTGGTAGTAATTGGGGGGGCAGTGGACCCCTTCGCCCCCATTATAATATTGAGGACTCTTAAGAGATGCTCTTGGGGTGTCCACTATAGTGCCGTGAAGCGCTGGCACTGCAGATTTGCAAAACTTCATGATACGCCTGGCGTTTATGACTGCGGGACTTGGTACAATTGGGTTGTATGTAGCATGGGATGGTCGTCGATGTGTGTGCATATATTGCTTTTCCCTTTTGTCACAGCGTGCGTCGATTCCATCACGATGGTCGACTCTGTTGAGTTGCCCCTGGGAGTTGCGGAAGCCTGGGCTCGGGCTCGGGCTCGGGCTTGGTAAATTGACTGATATCGGCATAAATACGATAATTTTTGAACGGGATAATACCGTTTCATGCCGATGAATACCTGCAGCATGTGGGCACAGAACCCTCTCTTCTCACCTGGAATGTGTAACGTGCATATGCTCTGTGGTACCGTTCTCTCACTCGGAGGAATAATAGTAACTACGCTGAAGTGTATGTCTGCTTGTTATCGAAACACGAATTGCCGACATGTCCTCAACGGTCATCATTGGCTAATAACATAAGCGCCACAAGCCGTTCAGCTGTGCTGCAGCAGATTTTGTCGATGGCAAGGGTACCTAGTTATTAAGAACCAATGCGAGACGTCGTGCACAAGACCTCATATGCTGCGATCAACTCCCATCACCGTGTCATTGGAAGATGATATCCCGGCTGAGAACAATCTCACAAGTAGAGCATGGTCAAGACCTTGAGACGCGAATGAACATACAAGGTCCTCTTCATCGTGTCGTGAGGATTGATAGTGATCTGAAGGCGGTGACAAAATGGCATCTATTATTGTTCTCTGTTTTTCTTAGGCGGCCCCCATGTTTCTTTTTCTAAAAAAAAAAAAAAAAAAAAAAAAAAAGAAGCCGGTCGGTGATTCTACCGGTTCAGAGGTTGGCAGTTATGGTATCGTTGTCAACTTAGCATCGAGAAATTCCAGTTTTGTTTTGGCAACCTCGGGATCATAAAACCTCAAAGTCAAATATTATCTAAGTATACAAATGCTGGAATTAGGCAGAATAATCTAGATCACGGCTTGGAGCGTGGTATTGGAAAGAGAGGGGGCAGGGATGACATTGCACTGGCAACGGTGGTACTCTCTGGGTAGCGAGCTTCTGAGCTTGCGAGATCCTTCCTTTCTTCTTTACATGATTTTCTGATGGCCTACTTGCCATATGATCTCCTCATAGGGGAAATCTTTGCGGAAATGCGGTAGGAGCACTGAAATCGGATTCTGATACGGCCTACACTTGTCCGCTTTAACCTGTTAGTCTAAGCAAGGTGAATTATTAATAACGGTCCAAAGCCTGCTTAAAGCTCGAGCTTGGCAAAATTCCGTTATGGTTACCTGCTAGTAGCCAAATTTGTGTGCTGTGCCCTGCCAATATTGTGTATGATGTCTTTGTTTTCCTAGTAGTTCCAGGGAATGTCTAGATGCAAACAAGATCGAGGATACGATTTGTATGATAGTTATCTTGCCATCTCCACAAATAAAGATCTAATTACTTGTCGATCTACACAGGGACGAGGTGCTCTGTTGTGAATGCAGTACTGTTGTGACTTAAATGTAGATATTATGACAATTCCCACGGAATATTGTCTTTTCCTTCCCTCAATCTCTATGCTGTTTGATGTTGATGAGAGAGGTCGGTCCCCCGGAGTGCTTAGCTTCTCGGCAAGGTTGAATCGAAGCCGTCCGCATCCGTTCTTCGCCGGGTGCCAAGACGACCGTTACCCCAGAGTCTGGAATGGTCCGGTATCGAGATTGCGGGGTCTGGGGGAAGAGATCTGATCCAGACACCAAAATTCATCATCGCCGAGTGCCAGTCTAGTGTACGTGTACGCTTGCACGTAGTCTACTGTACCACATGGACGGTGTGGAGGAGGCCCAGCAGGCCGAACTCTGACTTTCCCGTCTCGACCAGATCGGCAGTTTTCTCCGTCGAAGCGGAAGCCGCCCCACATGGACGACATGGACGAGATGCAGCCCGTGGCCCAAGCTTCCCGCTCAGCCTTTTCGGCATATTATCCCGGGGGGCCCATACCGTCGCTGCAGCTGCAGGTGGCCAGCCCGTTCCCCATGCGCGCGACGAGTGCTGTGCCGGACAGTGCTTTTGCGACCATGTCACGGCCTCAACCACGGGCGAGTCCGTTGATTCCGCGGTCAGTTCCGGCACCGCCAAAAACAAAGAGCTTCGCCCTGCCCAATGCTCTGACGCGGGTGGGGACACCGGCCGCTAAGGGGACCTGGATTTTGGGTCGTGGGGACGAGGCGCTCGAGGGCAATGGGTACGTCCGGACCATGAACCGTGCCCTGCTTGCTTGGGACGCCACCGGAGCAGCAGAAGAGCAGCAGAACCACCCAGCTGATGGACGACCCGTGTAGCGACGCCGCGACTCCGAGCGAGTCCAGCCGGTTCCTGGTGGCCGGCATCGACATCTTAGCAAATCCACACCTGCCAGTTGTCCCCGAGTCCCCGCTCAAGGACCGCAGGGAGGCGGTCCTCTTCATGCACTATGTGCACACGCTCTCACTTTGGGCATGTCTCTCCAGCCTCGCCCTCACATGTTGGCCACCCAGCCAAGTATGTGCGCCGCTAACAGCGACACAGATCGACACGTGCGACAAGAAGGCACATTTCGGAACAGAGGTGCCCAAACGGGCACTTCGGTACCCCCTCCTGGCCTATGGGATCCTGGCATTCGCGTGCCAGCACTTGGAACTCACCACAAACACAGAGGATACCGAGTCTGCCTCGTATTACAACCAGGCACTCCGCCTGCTCATCCCCGAGCTGGATGGCTCGGCCGACGCTTTCGACGAGAACATCCTCTGTGGTATCGTGCTCTTACGCCTCTATGAGGAGCGGTCCGGGCGGCCGAGCGGCAAGGACATCACCGAGGGCCTGGTGCCCGAGGAGCTGGACATGGGCACGCACCTGCTGGGCAGCTCCCGCGTGCTCAAGAACTTCACCTCGGCCGGGTCGGGCGGCCTGGCAGAAGCTTGCTTCTGGGTGGTGTTGAGGCAGGACATGTTCATCTCCCTCACCCGGTCTACGCCACCGAGCGCGCCACTAGAGAACATCATGGGTTCGCGCGCCTTCACTGAGTTTGACCCCGAATCCATCGCCAACAGGATCGTGTATCTTTGCAGCAGGATACTCTCCTACGCCCTTGACCCCGCCAGGAACACCGAGACCACGTGGTGGGACCAGCTGGATGCCGAGGTCGACGCCTGGAACAAGTCCAAACCGTGGCATTTCCAGGCCCTGTGGCTCGAGGAACCATCACCTAGCGCGAACGCCGCCACCGCGTTCCCAACGGTGCGGCTGGTGAGGCATGGCTACGTCGCTGGGTACCAGCACTACCACATGGCCAAGATGCTCCTCGCAATATTCGACCCTCGGCTCTGCTCGAACGGGTTTGACACGTTTCGCCGGAGGCAGCGGGCCGACAGGATAGCCCTCGCGCACCTGCGCACGCTCATAGGCATCTCGATTAGCAACCCCGAGGTCGTCAACTCCAGGTTCACGGCGTGTCACTGCATTCAGGCTTGTGGGTCGTGCCTGAGGGACCCACGAGAGCGGGAGGAGGTGGTCACCTTCCTGGAGGACATGGAACAGCTGTCGGGATGGCGGTGCAAGTACGTGATCAAGAGGCTGAGGGAGGAATGGTCACAGGACTACATCGGTAATTGATTGACTCGAGCATCCCCGGAGAAAATACCGTTGGCTTGTGGTGAACGCCAGGAGTCATGAAACCAGCCCCCCAGATGAGTGACAGAAGCTGGGCCCGAGGCAGCGAGACGCCGCGCCGACACCCCGACGCAGGCCACCGTCGTATAGATCCATATCCGCCAAGAGAGCAATCAGGGTCAAGCAGAGAGTCGACCGCCACCCCCACGGCCCATGTCTGGTATCTGACCTGCACAGTATCCACCTGCGGCTCGAGCCTATTCTGACAACCGCAGCAGCATCCCTGGGTCTTGGGGTTCCGCCTGGGGGAGACGGGCAAACTTGCCCTGTTGAGCTCCGCACGCAATTGGGCTGTCCTGTCTGACGCGAGACATGCCTAGTCTGCTGAGAAGGGCAATTCTCACCGGGACCCTCCTTCTCCGCATTCTTGGGGAAACTGACGACACACCCGCCCGCCTTACACGACATGGGGTAGCGGGTACCCTCCCAAAGCTTGGAGACAAGGGGGTATGCATGGCGTATTTCCAAAGATGGTGGCCTGCGCCAGAATTCGCCGATATTGTACTGCTTGAGTACACCAGTGGGCGACAGCCAACCTCAAACATTGACATACCAGGAGACATGAGATGGAGAATATAAAACCATTCACAAGCTGAACTTCACGCGAACCATCCTGTTGTCGATCTATTAGAGATCGATGTCGAACTATCTTGTTGTGCGCGTCGCAGTCTAAGTACAATGGCCGACTCAGTTTTCCAGTTCAACGCCAGCTCATTAACAAATACGTTCTTCCAGAGAGATGCTCTACCCGCTGAGGTGGCTCAAGTACTGAAGCAATTCGCTCCCTCGTCGTTCGCAGACACGGCTGCCCTAGCCGCAGTCGGTCTCGTATCATCAGCGTTTCTTCTGAGGCGGTACACATGGGACAAGCCGGATCCGCATGAGTATATCTTCTTTGAGCGGCCCCAGGCCAAGGAGGGGTTCTTGAACAAGGTCAAAACAACCAGGAATATTGCAGAGAGGCTGGAAGAACTAGTGAGTCAAAGTGAGACACCACTTGAAGCATCCTCGGTGCTGACCAGATCCCGCATCAGAACAAGGATGCAGTCGTCTTCTGGGGCTCCCAATCCGGTACAGCAGAGGGCTTTGCCAACCGTCTCGCGAGGGAACTACACCAGCGGCTAGGGTTGGACGCCTTGTCGGCAGACCTGTCAGACTTCGACTCCAAGACGATCGCGCTGCTCCCAAAGAGCAAGATCGCGATATTCATCCTGTCGACGTACGGCGAGGGTGACCCAAGCGACAATGCGGGGCCCTTCTGGGACTGGCTGGCCAAGCTCTCGGACAGCGGCGCCCTGGTCTCGCTCCGCTACGCCGCGTTCGGCCTGGGGAACACGCAGTACAGGTACTACAACCGAGTAGTGGACGTCGTGGACGGTGCCCTCCAGAAGGCGGGAGCCGAGAGGCTGCTGGATGTCGGCAAGGCCGATGATGCCGCCGGCGCGACCGAGGAGGATTTCCTGGCGTGGAAGGATGACCTCTTCACCTTCTTCGTCAGGAACCTCGGCATGCAGCAGCACGAGGTCAAGTACGAGCCCCAGCTGTCCGTCGTGCAGGACGACTCCCTCGACCTGTCCGACCTGCACACGGGCGAGCCGCTGCGCTCGACAGACAAGGGCAGCAGCGAGGTCCGACCGCTCAAGATCCGGGGCTGCCGCGAACTGTTCAGCAACACCTCGCGCAACTGCCTGCACCTCGACCTCGACCTCACCGAGCATCCTCAGGTCACGTACAAGACGGGTGACCACCTCGCCGTCTGGGCCATGAACCCGGACGAGGAGGTCGAGCGGCTCCTGGCGGCCCTGGGCCTCGAGGACCGCCGCGCCGCACCCCTCCTGGTGCAGGCGCTCGACAGGTCTGTCAAGGTGCCCGTCCCGTCGCCAACGACAGCCGAGGCCGTCCTGCGGCACTACCTGGAGATCTGCGCCCCGATCTCCCGGGATGCCGTCAAGGCCCTCGCCCAGTTCGCGCCGACGGAGCAGGCCAAGAGCTTTCTCACCGCACTCAGCGAGGACCGCGCCAGCTTCGCCCGGTTTATCGCCGACAAGCACCTCAACGTCGGCCGGCTCCTCGAAATGGCCACGCAGCAGGGGCAGCAACCCGGCAACAGCAGCATAACCACCACCTGGGAGTCCCTTCCGCTCTCGTTCCTCATCGAGACGCTCCCAAAGATGCAGCCCCGGTATTACTCCATCTCCTCCTCGAGCATGATCTCTCCGCGCCACCCGACCATCACCGCCCTCGTTTCAACCACACCCCTAGCCACCACCCCCTCCAAATCACCAGACACACCCTCAGAACCAGCCTCCATCCCAGGCCTAGCAACAAACTACCTCCTCGGCCTCTCGCACTCCCTCGCGCCAGAGACCATCACCCCCCGCCCAGCCCACCCAGCAGGCCTGACGTACCCCCTCGCGGGCCCCGGCGGCGCCCTGTCCGGCGGCAGGGTATACGCGCACGTGCGGCGGTCGCGCTTCAAGCTGCCCGCGCAGCCGTCCCACCCGCTCGTCATGGTCGCCGCGGGGACAGGGGTGGCGCCCTTCCGGGCGTTCCTGGCCGAGCGCGCGCGCATGCTGCAGATCGGCAAGGAGGTCGGCGAGATGGTCCTGTTCTTCGGGTGCCGGCGCGCGGGCGAGGACTACATCTACCGCGAGGAGCTCGCGGCCCTGGGGCGCGAGCTGGGCGGGAGGCTGCGGCTCGTCACCGCGTTCTCGAGGGAGGAGGGGCAGCCGAAAGCCTACGTCCAGGACCGGGTCAGGGAGCTCGGCGCCGATGTCGCGAGGCTTGTGCTCGAGGGCGGGGCGTCGGTGTACATGTGCGGCCGGGCGAGCATGGCCAGGGAGGTTGGCGGGGTGGTGGGTGAGCTGGTTGGTGAGGAGAAGGGGTGGGGCCAGGAGCAGATCAAGGAGTGGACTGAGAAGATGAAGAGGAGTAGGACATGGCAGGAAGATGTCTGGGGCTAACGTCCCAGAGCTTTGATGGGTCTTTATTTTTATTTTTTTGTCGATAGAAGCGATCATTGAATCATATGCACATGCTGTTTTCATGAGCGCCATGCGCAGACTGTACAGATCATGAGATTATGCATTCTTGGAGGCTGCAAGACGTAGTCGCCAATATTTTCAATGTCCCAGCACCAACAAATGCCCATATGTGCGTAATGAAAGAGCGACTCCCGGCGTCTCTGCACTCATTTCACAAGACCAGCATACACTGCTGTCCGGAGCTCCGGACAAGTTGGCACCTCAATCCGCTGACCCGCCGCCTGCTCAAGTCTGCCTCAGAGCTTCGCGCCTACGAAAAAAGTCAGCACAGAACTAGTCGTCGTTCACATTTCGCTTAACTCACGCGGGCAGTGTCGACCAGTTTAGCCCCTTCTCTGTCCTGAGCAAAATGTCCAGCAGGGCTTGCTGCTCATCGCGGTCATCGAAGCGGTCGCCGGCCAGCGCGATGGCCATGCTCGCGGGCAGGTGGGCGGTGTTGACATGGCTGATGGCGTCGGCAATGCCGCACACGATCCTGACGTCCTCGCGCAGCGTCTCGTCCATGGACCGCACCGCGGCCTTCTGCTCGAGCCCGAGCCTCGGTATGCCCGGGTCGTAGGCGATGAGCAGGATTCGCACGAGATGATAGTACTGCAGCCCGAGGACGGCGTGCTCGTTGAGAAGAAAGATCTCTGGGAACGGCCTGCCGTCCTCCTTGCAGATAAACACCGGGCTGAACGTCTCCGGTCTGTTCTTCATCCACTGCTCGGCGTACTCGACGAGCGCGCTGTGCTCGGCCAGGCTCTTGTCCTCCCCGAAGCAGTAGCATATCACGTCCACGAGGAGGAGGGTGATCCTGGCAGCCCATCTCTTGTCGTCGCCTGGGCTCATGCTGGTCGGGTCGATGTTGAGGCACTCCCTGTACAGGATGGGCGGCTTCTGGTGCATGATGGCTATGTAGATGGCCTGCCGGACGCTTGTCCAGAGGACTGGCTGCCCCACAAAGTCGACGAGCTCCAGCACCAACTTGGTTTGTATAAGCCTCATGTCAAGGGAGTCTGACTCTGCGATGGGTTTCTCCCTCGGCGTCTGTATGACCATGTGGTGCTGGAGCAGGACAGCAGCGGCCAGCAGGCCTGTGCTCTCATCCACCATGCCGACCACGCAGCCGTTCAGCACGGGGGCCAGGTCTCGAAAGGCGTCGCGGAGGTAGGCCTCCTCCTCGGGGGATGCATATCCACCTGTGCTGTTCCGGGCATTCTTTACCGTAACGGCGAGGATGGCTTTGTATAAGAGAGGGCATATGGAGGACTTATTGGGGAGGACAGAAGCGAAGGTCTTTTCCTGGTCGCACATATCAAACTGAGGTGCGATTCCGATGCTAAAGCGGTAGATGATATCTGCCTCATGGGCGTTCTTCAGGGGCAAGAGAGACGCATCGACCCGCGGATACAATGGATGTGGGTTATTTGAATGCGCGGTCTCGGGTGATGGGAAGGACGAAGGGGTGGGGAAGACGTTCAGGGCGGGCGTCTTAGGTCCAACCGGTTCTGTGTTGCCCAGCCTTGAAGCAGCATCTTGCTCGTAGTAAGAGCGGTTGGATGATGAAGGAGGGGCACTGCCGATGTCTGGGAAAAACGCGGGCCTTGAGGCTGGCAGCCTGATGGTAGGTGTGGGACTGAGTGCGGTCGAGGCATCCGGGGAGGGGAGGTCCTGATGGAGTATCGGGCCCTGAAAGCCATCGTCGTTGTCACTGAGGTCGCCTTCGTAGAACGAGGCCACCTCCTCGGTCTCGTCGACGAATCTGATCCTCTTGTTTGAGGTCTTGCACCACGTCTGGTCCGAGGTGAAGTTATATTGGCTCTGGTCCAGGCTATATCACGACACGGCGCAAGGCAGCCCAATCAGCATGCTAGATCCGAGACCCTTCTATTATGGAATGGGGACATGGCGGCCTGCGGAGGCTACTTACCCCGGATTGTACGTGTGACGGAAGCGGACCCTGATTCCTCGCACGCAGGGCTGGCCTCTCTTGACACACTGGGAGCACTGCTCCTTGGTGTCGCCTGTGATGGCCGTGGCTCATTAGTAAGGCTGATGTTGTGATTGGAGTGTCACAGGGCATGTGTACCCACACTTTAGATGCCTACAGAGGCAGGACACACCCTCACATTAGCTCATGATTAAGGTTGAAGGATCGGTCGTACAATCTCGATGTGTGCGAGGGTACGCCTGATGGTGATAGCGTGTGTGTATCTAGTCCATGTGCTTACACGGGCTGAAGGGCCCAGCACGTCGACTGAGACTCGGGCGGGAGTGGCGCCCCCGAGTCCCACAAATAGGCATGCTTGGTGGCTTGCTTACCTCGATCGGCATCCCTGGGGAGAGCAAAGTACGCCTGGGTCAATCTCACGGGCTTTTTTTTCTTGTTTGGGACAGAACTCACATCACATCCCGGCCGTCTCTTCTTTGTGTCCGTCTGGGGTGCAGGCGGAGGCATCTTGCGGCAGGGCGCGCAGCCGAATCACCTCGGAGAGGACACAAGGGAAAGTGCGCGCACCGTGGCCAGAAACAGAGGCAAGGGGGTGGGAAAGCCAATGCCGGGTGGGTGATGGTGGGCTCGCTGGTTTATAGCTGTGTTGGGCAGAGGGGGAAAGAATCCCGCGCTGCTCGAAGATCCTGCATTGCCGGGCGCCTGTCAAGTTACAGGTCTCGGGTGTCTGGGGCAGCGTGTGGGGAAGGGGCCAGTCTTGCCTGCCTCTCGCTGGTCTTTCCCCTGTTGAGGATCGGATTGGCGTGTGCGTGGGGGTGGGGAAAGCACCCTGTTTCTTTCCTATTTCCAATGTGCTCTTTTCCTGGGGTAGATGTCTACTCTTCCAAGAGCCCACTCCCTGACATCACATTAGACAAGCTGTCGGCTGCCCAGCCGATCCAGCCCTCCGACCAATCTGGGTTTGGCTATGTGTGGACAGGCGGAAGCTTGCACACCCCGCCAAGTCTGTCCAGCCCACACTAGCCAGCATCATCGTGAAGGGGTCGCCGCAGACCAGAATGAGGGGAAGTTGTGTACTGTGTCAAGCACTTGCGTCAATGGCCTAGATACCTGGTGTGTGATGGTACACGTGGATGCACAAGGCCGTGTCCCAGGCCTGATGAGGCTTCGTTCGCCGATCAAGCTTAGATGCCATCGTATACGTGCTTCCCAAATTATACCAAAAGCACCAAAGAAGGATACTATCTCCATGAAACCTCTGGGCCTCGTACCTGGGATCCCCAAGGGCGACTCCTACCCACCCATCCCATCCCGTCCAGCACACAATCCTTACATCGCCAGCCCGGCTCGTGTCCGTCATGGAGGGTAGGCACAGATCGTGAATATTTAGATGATGGCCATGCTGCGTAGTGCCCGAGCCGGATGTGCCGTGCCTCCCTGGCAATATTCATTCTCTACTCTTTTCCAATCCCATTACTCTCCCAAGCAGGGCAGTCGACTCCAAGACCTCTGACTAGAAATATACTCTACCATAAACCCCAAACCTCACACACCTCACACCTTACACCTCACCTTACACATCCATCGATTGTATCTTCAGCCAGCCTTGTTTCTTGACCAAGAAGTCAAACCAGACCTCAAAACAGCCATGGGGGACCCACTGGTGTCGTGGGCAACGGCTCCTTATGCCGCAGCCCTGCTGTTGTTCCTCATGTCCTATTTCGTTGTATACCCCTTTGTAGAGTACATCCGAGATCCCAAAGGTAAGCAAGACCACGGTGCCTGAACAGGAAAAGAATAGCAACCAGTAGCTGACAGCTCTGCCCAGGCCTGCGAAGGTTCCCCAACTTCAGCCCCCTCTCCGGCATTTCCAGCATCCCATTCATGATCCTGGCCCACTCGGGCGACCGGTCAAGGCGCCTGGCAAAGCTTCACAAGGACCGGCCCATCCTTCGCACGGGGCCCAACACCCTCTCGTTCGGCACCGTCCGCGCCATCAAAGACATCTACGGCCACGGTACGCCGTGCGTCAAGGACGAGTCGTACGTGCTCCTGTCCGGCACGCACTACCACCTGGCCGATGTCGTGGACAAGGGCGAGCACGCCCGCAAGCGCAAGGTGCTGTCGTCGGCGTACGCGCTCAAGAACCTCGAGAGCTGGGAGTACAAGGTCGCCGACAAGGTGGAGCGCATGCTCGGGCAGTTCGACAGGCGGTGCGCCCCGGCGCCCCAGAAGGAGGGCACCTCCCCGGCACCGGAGGAGCTCAACATCGATTACCGAATGTGGACCAACTTCTTCGCCCTCGACGCCATCGCCGACATTGGGCTGAGCGACCGGCTCGGCTTCCTGGACCAGGGCACCGACCGCGTCGTCGCCCAGCGCAAGGACGGTTCCACGTACGAGACCAACCTGCGCGAGTGCCTGTACCCCACCGCCCGTAAGCAGTCGCTCTTGATCTGGTCCTACGGCTGGTACAAGCTCGTCGACAAGGTGGCCAACGTGGTGCCCTTCTACCGGCGCATGACCGAGTCCTCGCGCGGCTGGGACGACATCATCCTGGGCCGCGGCAACAAGCGGCTGGAGCGGTACCGCGCGGGCGAGAAGCTCGACGACTTCTTCCAGGCGCTCATGGAGGACAAAGCCGGCTCGCCGAACCTTCTCGAGTGGGGCGAGATCCTGGCCGAGGTCAACATCATGATGAACGCCGGCAGCGTCACCACCGCCATCGCAATCGCCAACGTCACGTACCAGCTGCTCAGGAACCCGGCCTGCCTGCGCCGCCTGCGCGAGGAGCTCGACGCCGTCCTCGACCCGGACGAGGTCGTCGCCCCCTACGACAAGGTCAAGCACCTCCCCTACCTGCGCGCCTGCCTCGACGAGTCCCTGCGCCTCTTCCCGCCCACGCCCCACGGCCTGCCCCGCGCCACCCCGCCCGAGGGCTCCATGATCATGGGCGAGTGGATCGCCGGGGACACCACCGTGAGCATCTCCGCCATGGTCGCCCACCGCGACGAGAGCGTCTTCTTCGAGCCTGAGAAGTACATCCCAGAGCGCTGGTTAGGAGAAAAAGGCAAGGAATTGCAGCCTTATTTCGTGAGTTGTAAGTATCACTCTTCTCTTGCAACAGACCCCCGACTTTCATGTTTTGGAATGTTCTAGAATGCAACACTTTAGGACCCGTAGCAGGACTAACGCCACCATCAGTTAGTTCGGGAGCGAGAGGTTGTATTGGCCGCAACATCTCCTATCTGGAGCAGACCGTCTGTGTGGCGAGCGTACTTCACAGGTACGACATGTCACTGGCGCCTGGATTCGAGTTGCAGAGGCTGGAGACGATGAACCACATCCTCGGACCGATGCCTGTGAAGATATGGAGGCGGCAACTGGATGAGTGATAGACTAGCATCAGGCGCTTCAGGAGTTCAATATGTCAGAATCATTTGGGATTTCACGAGTTTGATAGAATTGAGTCATTACCTAAATATGTTTCCCGTGCCCTCCAGTGATGCAAAAGAATTCCCCAACGAGAAAGCAATGCCTTGCAAATGCTCTCTAGTCCCAGTACCGGATAACGCCGTCTGCTCCGGCCGATACCAACTTGGAGGTCTCCTGGGGATGCCACTTCACGCACGTGACGGGGTCCTTCGTCTCGATCTTGTGATACATCTTGCATGTCTTCCAGTCCCAGAAGACGAGGTATCCCGCCGTGTCGCCACTGGCGATGAATTGCCCGTCGGGACTGATGTCGATGTCGATAGCCGTCCCCGCATTGTTGTGTCCGCGGTAGCTCTTCTTCCGGTTCTGGCGGAACTTGTCGTTGGCGTTGTATACCACAATCTGGTTGTCAGAAGATTGGTATGCAACGTATTTGCCAGAGGGATGCAGCGCGGATCGTGTCATTGGGTACATGTACGTCTCGGCGATGTACTTGATGGGGACGGGGATGTTGTAGTCCCACGCGCGCAGCGACTTGTCGTCCGACGTGGTCATGAACCGGTCGCCGTCTTGTGTGAAGGTGATGGTGTTGATGGCCGCCAAATGATGGTCGTACTCCTGGACAGTCTCGTTGCCCGCGCGCGTGTCGAATTGAACAATCTTCTTGTCAGACATACCAGCCAAAAACTCGTGACCATTTTCGGCCGTCGGGTTGAAAACCAGGCAGTGTGGGGTTTTGCCTGTGCTGAATTTGCTGATGCACTGTCCAGTTTCGGTGTCCCAGAGCTTCATCTGCCTGTCATATGACCCGGACAGGAACCTCGTGCCATTGTTGTTGAAAGACAAATCTGATATAGCTTTGGAGTGGCCAGAGAACGTCCGTAAGAGCTCCTTCTGGTGGTAGACGTCCCAAATCTTGACTGTCGTGTCCGCCGAGCCAGACAGTAACAGGTGACCACTGTGAGGGAAGAATCGCAGCGACGTGACAGCCTTGGTATGGTGCTTCCATGTGTGCACCATCTTCTTGGGAATGTAGTTGGTGACACTGCCTGGCTCCTTTCGCAGATCGATGTCCAGGTCTTGCGGGACGTGCATGTACGTCCGTCCCTGATAGTCGTACTCGCTTTCGCCGTGGAATGTCGTGGTCTCGTCGCCCAGCTCCTCGACTGCTTTCCGCCTTGCCAGCGCCTCTGTAGGTGCAGCGACCACAGCGCCGCTCTGGACCACGTCGTCCTCGTCTTCATCCTCGTAGACGATCTCGTATTCCTCGTCGCTGCCCAGTTCCGCTTCTTCGTCAACCTCCTCGTACTCGGTCCTCTTGTACTTCGCCCAGGGTCCCTTGTACTCGCCCTCGCCCTCTGCGATGAGCGCGCTGCCTTTCCCCTCTCTCTTGCCTCGGATGATAGCGGCCTCTTCCTTGATCTGCTTGCCGCTCTTGTCTTCCCTCTCTGGACCCTCGCCGCGTTCTACCGCGCGGTGTTTTGCTCGGAAGGCATGCTCGCTCAAGTATGTCTCGGTCGCGAATCCGGTGAGTACGTTCTTGCGCTTGAGAGACGGATGGGAGACCTCGTCGCGAAACGGGTTGGCGGGTCCGACTTTGGGTCGCGCGAGATCTTCACCGGTGTAGGGCACGACTGCGTGGTCCGCCTCGGCTTCCTGTCGGACGATGAGGGCGTCCTGAGGCGCCATGTTTGGCGGGTATGCGCCAAAGTCGGCCATTTTGGGTGTCCTGGACGAAGACAGCGGCGGCTTTCGTTTGTGGGTTTGAAGTTGATTTAAGAGAGAAGAATCATTTAATTCAAGCTTCCAGGTTTGAGATGGACCATCAGGGTCCATGTCCCGGTGGTAATTCTTGGAAAGCGGCAGCCGCGGCAGGCAGGCATGCTCTCAATCTACCTAGGTACCTAGGTACCCCGAGCTCAACTCAGGCGTCCGCTACGCAACCACAATACCTGGAGCTACATGGTGAACCACCTGTGTAGTACTTACTGTCTAATGACCTTGGGATTAACCTCCTGTAGACTAATCTCGTGTATTATAAGCTCCCGTAGAATAATATCCTATATAATAACCTCTTATGGGCAAACCTCTAAAAGCAAATCTCCTCTATGACAACCTCCTGTGGGAGAATCCCTTATAGTATAACGGGGTAGAAGGTAAGTAAGCTACAGCGGTCCCGTAATGATACAAGTGTTTATTAACCAGGCCGTGTTACTGTAATATGCATGTGATCTTGCATGAGAAAGGCAAGGTTCAAGCAAAATCGACCTGAAGCATACATCTCACTCACAGCTTGCAGATGGAGTCCATTCTACAATATAGCGACAAGTACATAGTATGCATTATCAAATTTGGCTTGTGACAGATATCATCGAAAAGTGTATGCTAAGCAGACGACCTTGTCAGTTTTTGGTTCTCCCCAAATTGTGCTCAAGCGAGCGCCTCTGGTCAAGGACACCGACATCCCCCCATGCCAGGTCTCCCTGCCTGGCACACCACCACAATGCAGTCAAAGTCCAATTTACAATCGAGGTCCCAGGGACGCCATCAAATAAACAACATGGCATAGGCAGGAGTATCAAAAGCAGCAGCAGGGGTTCTGCGCATCGTGATAATCATCCGTAACTGCATTTGCTTCCGTATAATCCTTTGACTCCTCTGCCACGCCGATTATTGCACGACCGTACCGTACACGAGTGATCATCGCGACATTGTGAGACATTGTATCGTATCCACCATTCATGCTCCAAATAAGTCTGCCAGCCAACGGCGTTCCCCGTCAGCGGTAATGCGCTGCTGCTGTCCTTCCTTCCTCTGGCACCATCTTCAGCCACCATCCCTTCCGTAACCGTCCACCTAGTGATAACCACGCCCTCATCGACGCCCCCCTGGTCTAGTCGTCCGCATTTCCATTCACGCCGAAACTCAGGCCACCGTGCAGTCGCCTCGTAGCGGTGTGTGGGCGTGTCCTCCCTCCTCAGGGTTGCGTTGTGGCCCCCATCCTCTTCGCCGGGCCTCGCCCAAGAGCCTTAAAGAGACCGGCTCTCAGATTATGGCCGTACATGAGAGATCGCTCGAGAGGGCGCCTCTTAGTTGGCCTCGTCCTTAATGAGGGCAACGATCATCTTGTAGAGGTAGAAGAAGAACATGAGCAGGTGGAAGCCGAGCTTGATGAATGATTCCTTCTTATGAACGTTCAGCTTCCTGAAGATCTCGGTTGCGTCCAGCAGGTGCGTGTTCTCGACGATCCTAGGGTACATCCTGTCAGCCATTTGATCATCACGCGACTCGAGCTCCGGAGCTCTGGGCGCATCTTTCGTCCCTGTTGGTGGGTAACTTACTTCTTGGCATTCCAGGCCAACAATGGAAGGTTGACTATCAGAGGAATCCAGTATCCGTTGATGAGGAACAAGAAGGTTAAGAATCCATGTACAGCTGCTTCGGGGATGATGTAGGTGTTCAGGCGGTTGCAGAGGTCGATAGGGTTGATGTAGTCACTGCGGGCACATCGCGTTAGCATGTGACCATTACACGCCAGACCAGCAGTGGCCTCTTGCTGACGGGGGGAGGGACAAGGAGCAGGCGTCGTACCATTCGAGATCGCTGTACATGATGGTGAAGAAGACCTGCAGGAACAAGTTGACGGCATTTATAAGCACCGAAAACAGGAAGAGCCACGCCTCGCCAGACATCTTGTCGGTTGGATTGGAGCTATATCCTAATTGAGTGGTGTGGTTGCGACACGGAGTCTTTGGAGCTGCGGCTGCCGGGAGCTTGGACTCGAAGCGACGCGATGAGAAGGTGTGTGTGTGTATGTAAGGATATGGGACACAGATCTGGATATCCCGCAGCAGCAGAGGTGGGCAGGCAGGGTGGAGAACCGGCCGAGGGCGAGCTTATCACGGACGGGGCAGACAGAGACAGACGGACAGGCGCGCAGGATTTTCTCGGATGTCAACAACGGTGACCGCAGCCTCGATAGGAGGAAATACAGCACGACAGCTCAGGAGGAGGGGATGTGTGGCGGCGGTACAGGTGCGAATATCTGTCCTCGAGGATTTGGTTTTGCAGCAGTTCCGAAGCGGCGGTGGCAGGTCGAGGAAGGGGGAAGGCGAGGCAGGTCGAGGTCGGTAAGGCGCAAAGGCGGCGGGATGATGTCGCTCGCTCTCCACACTAGGCTACACTAGGACCGTCGACGCAAAAAATGCTGCCTTTCCAAGGTTCAGAGCTTGCCCGCCGCCCCGTTGTTTGGGGGGAGGGGGCGTACCCTCGGGCGATTCCTTTGCCCCCGGCAGCCAATGGCAGAGCTCCAGGGACGCGATAGCTCGGGGCCGCTGGGGGCCAGTTGGGGCGGCATGTGGCGCGAGCTCTGCTTGGCTAGGCTAGCCAGGCCTGATGTGCCACCAGGATCGCTCTGCCAGTCTGCCAGTCTGCAAAGACTACAGGATAAGATTTGGCCCTCAGCCAGGGCAGATCATTTATTTATTTTGCTATGCGGGCGATCAGGGCGGCACCGTTAGCAGCAGATACACGAGGCTAATATTTGACAGACAGCTTCAACAGTTGCCAGGAGACAGCGGCGAATGATTTTGTCTCGCATGGGCCATTACAGCACTAGGAGACCACACGGGAATCAGGCCTGCAGGAAATCAGTGCAGATTGCTCATTGCCCCGGCTACGCACGCTGTGCACATTGATCAACGCTCATGGCCCGCCACACATTAAATCCATCATGTCAACGTCTACAACTCATCCATCTACTCAGCTCCATTTGCCGCCTTTTCAGGCACGGGTATAGGGCCACCGGGAGAATCCGGAAGACGTGCGGTCAGTACCTCAACACCGTCCTCGGTAACAAGCAGGGTGTGCTCTAGAGGTGTACGTCAGTCAGAATCCCGTCGCAGCCTGCTGCAAAGTGGAAAATGTGCGGGACAACTCACCAAATTGGGCCGTCTTCTTTCCATCAATAGTCGTGCTGGTCCAGTTATCCGGCCAGGTGATATCACGATACTTGCCCAGCGCAATCATTGGCTCGATGGTAAACGTCTGGCCAGGCTTGCACTCGCCAACTGCCTTGTTCTTGGCATAATGGGGGATGTTTGGCGGGCAGTGGAAGATCGTGTTGATACCATGCCCGACATAAGTCCGGATAACGCTGGTGTTCTTGGTCTTGGCGTGCTTCTCGATTGCGTTTCCAAAGTCACGGTACAGCGTGCCTGGCTTCACGAGCTTGATGGCCTCGTCCAGACACTCTCTAGCAGCCTCCACGACACGCACAGTGTCAGGGTCCGCCTTGGCCCGGTCGCCCACGTAATATGTCTCGTTCAGGTCACCGTGGTAGCCTTCATGGTAGAGCGTGACGTCCAGGTTGACAATGTCGCCGTCCATGAGAATGCGCTGGTCGGGAATACCGTGGCAGATGACCTCATTGATCGAGGTGCAAACAGACTTGGGGAAGTGGTTGTAGTTCAGGGGCGATGGGTAAGCCTGGTGGCACCGTCAGTGTCTATATTCCTCCTGCACTTTTGCCCTCCTGGTGGCTCTTCATGCGGCCTCACGGGCAGCACTCACATTACGCTTGATGCACTCGTCGTGTACGATCTTGTCGATCTCATCGGTGGTAATGCCAGGTCGGACGGCGGCAGCAGCAATGTCGAGAACCTCTCGCGCCAGCCGGCAGACCTTGCGCATCGCATCCTGTGCCTTCTTGTCGAGGATCTCAACCTTGTTCCTGTTGACGAGGGACCGTCCTGCCTTGGGAATGCCATCGGCGGCGTAGTCGGGGTGGGGGATCGTCTTTGGGATTTCACGTCGCGGCGAGAGAGGGTACACGGGTCGAAGAGGGCCGGTGTAGGAAAAGTTCGGAAAGGGGTTGTAGTAGCCGGTCTCTGGGTCAGGTTTAGATACTACTTTGGGCGGGATGTTCAAGGCATTTTGGATTATACTGTTTTCTTGCTTGTGCATTGACTTATGGGTGCCCTGAACAGAGAGACTGGTTAGCTACGAGCACTACAGACTGCCGGCCACGTCGCGCACCACGCGACTGGATGATGTTGCAGAGGTGGGGCAATGAGGGCATCGTCTCTCTGCCCAGACATGAACTAACCCAGTTCTTCTTGAAACAGTCCTGAGAGCAAAAGAAGCTATCCTTAATCCCCAATTTCAGGCAAGTCGGACACTGGAGTGTCCCAGCATCGTTGTCGCAGTCGACGCTGAGGCACTTGCGCTTGGAGGGAGGCTCGTCGGTCATGGTGGGCGGAGGGTTCGGCGTCAGTCGCAAAGGTCGTGGATGGGTTGGGAAAGATTCGGGTCCCGGAAATCAGAGGATGTGGCTTTTGTTGCTAGGACAAGGCGATGGACAAGCACAAAAGAAGCCAAAGAGTCACAGAAT
Organism: Diaporthe humulicola; assembly: GCA_038088545.1. Lineage (NCBI taxonomy): Eukaryota > Fungi > Ascomycota > Sordariomycetes > Diaporthales > Diaporthaceae > Diaporthe > Diaporthe humulicola. Next base: position 231,996 of record JBBWSL010000018.1, read on the forward strand.
GCGCGGCTGCAAAAATTATGGGTTTAGACAAGTACCAACACCCTTTACCGTCTCGCTGTCCACGGTCAGTCAGTCGCTAAATCCGTCTTCTGAAAATGTAAGTGGGCTAAGTGGGCGAGAATCAGAGCATGTTCGGGGGCAGGGATTGGCAGGGATTGCAACTGAACCCACCTACGCGCCTTTGCGTTGACCCGAGGACCCTACGTGCCTGCTCGACCCAGGACCAGGGGGTGCACCTAACCCTGAAAAGATGAGCCTGGCAGGCAGGGGGGCAACGCCCGGCAATAACCGTGCCTCGATCGGCCGACAGCATTGCGGCATCATCAAGACCACGATGCTATCGGCCGGCCTGTTCTGCATCGACTGGAATTAGGGTATGTTTTGACGAGCATGAATAGACTCAGAAATCAGCAGGAGTACCGGCAGGGCATCACTTCTTCCGCTTCCGGCCCCACAGAGATCTGTTGATGGTTGTTCAAAGATCTGCTGAAGTTATTCGCAGAGAGAAAAGTTGCTGGTGCTGCTTAGTCTTAGTCGTTCCGCTCCCTGAAGTTCCGCCCTTCCGACTTCCGAAAATCTCCTGATCATAAGAGCTACATAGACTTTCACTGAGCAGGGCGTTAGGACAGTCATATGTAATATTAGTATTACCAGACGTCTTTACTCTCTGTTCGTTCAGCAAAACTCACAGTACATCATGTCATCAACCAAGGTCATCGTGGTGGGAGCCGGACCCGTCGGCTCATTAGCAGCTCTGTATGCTGCACAACGCGGGCACGAGGTTGAGATCTACGAACTCAGAAATGGTACGAAAAGCCCCAGGCAATTCAGCGCATGCAATTTAACTTCATATTTGTGCCGCATAAGGTTCCAACAGTTACCATGGATCCTCAGGTAGAAGCTGCCAGAGGCCATTCTGAACTTTACTCACACATGCCTTGGGCCTTGACTCACTGCTGACGGACGATGCACAGACCTGAGAGATCCCTCAACAGTACCATTGAACTTTACCAAATCCATCAACTTGGCTCTCTCAGTACGTGGCATAACTGCCATGCAAAATGCAGAGCCAAACACTCCAGAGGGAGAGCGCAAGTTGTTGGACCATGTCCTGGCCGCCACAATCCCCATGAGAGGCCGCATGATCCACGGCAGGAAAGCAAGCGGAGAGTTGTACGAGGAGGCACAGGACTATGATGTACACGGACGGGTAAGTACCATTTGACAAGACTTTTTCTCGACAGATCTTGAAGCTGACAGCACCGCAAGACAATTTTCGCCGTAGATCGTGGCGGCCTGAACAAGCGCCTCCTCGACGTGCTCGAGAGCATGCCCAACGTCAAGTTCTTCTTCAACCACAAGCTCACAGGCGCCGATTTCCGAAAACGCAAGGCCTGGTTCGAGCACAAGGATGGCTCCGAGGGCCGGCCAAGAGAGATCGAGATCCCGTTCGATTTCATGATCGGGGCCGACGGCGCCCACTCCTCGGTGCGGTACCACATGATGAAGTACACGCGCATGGACTACGAGCAGCGGTACATCGACGCCCAGTGGTGCGAGTTCCAGATCCAACCCCGGGAGCACTTCAACGCTGCCAACCCGATGAGCCAGTTCCGCATCAGCCCGAACCATCTGCACATCTGGCCCGGCAAGGAGTTCATGTTCATCGCCATCCCGTCCGAGGACGGCACATTTACGTGCACACTGTTCGCCCCAGGAGAGAAGTATGCATACCTCGAGGCGAACCCGGCCAATGTCCCCGCCTTCTTCGACAAGTACTTCCCCGGCGTGACCGAGCTCATCCCCGCCGCCGACCTGATCGAGAGCTTCCAGCAGAACCCTCACCTTCCCCTCATCACCATCAAGTGCAAGCCCCACCACTTCTCGTCGTCCGTCGTGCTGGTCGGCGACGCAGCGCACGCCATGGTACCCTTCTACGGCCAGGGCATGAACGCTGGCCTGGAGGACGTGTCAACCCTCTTCACGTTCTTGGATAAGCACGCCGGTGGCGACCGGGCGAGGGCTTTGGACGAGTACACCGCACACAGGGTACCCGACGCGCACAGCATCAACGACCTGGCGCTGCAGAACTACGTCGAGATGCGCGCCAGCGTCTTGAGCCCGACGTATAGGCTGAGGAAGTTCCTGGAGGAGAGCCTGAGCAAGTACCTGCCCAGCCTGGGCTGGCAGACAAAGTACAGCCGGGTGTCGTTCAGCAACGAGAGGTACTCGGAGGTCATCGCGAGGAGTGACTACCAGGGCAAGATTCTGATGAGGGTTTTCGGGGCCACAGTCGGGATTCCATTGGTGGCTGGTGGTGCGATGCTGTGGTTTAGGTACCGAAGGGTTACAGAGACCGGGGTAAAGGCGGCAGTCGAGTGGTTGGCAAAGACCGTGGGTAGGTGATGATCCCCTCTCATGGAATCCCGGCTTTTGGCAGCAGCAATTTGTAGAGAAATTTTGTACAGAATAGATCATTTAGAAGCGCAATCTGACAGAGCTGAAATCACTGTGTGAGTGAGGCAAGATACCGGAGATTACATCGATGGTCTCTGACAAGCGATTTCTCTGCACAAATACTCTTGCATAGGATGACAAACTACTCACATAAGTGCTTCACAAGTCCTCAAGACCCGCCTCTTTCGAGCCCATTGTCGACTTGGCTCTCGTGTGTGCCGCCACTGATCCGGTTACGCCGTCCCGGGCTTCGTCTCCGCACACATCTTGATATTATCCTGTACAGAATGTAGCACACCGCCCCGATTATACAGCCCACAACGAAGCCCCCGCCAAATTGGACACCGAACGACTGGGTCCCAATCATCGCCAGCGTGTCCGACCCCGAGTCGTCGTCGGCGGCTGAACCGCTTTCGTCGGCTGGGACTGTAGTCAACGGATTTCCCGAGGTGCCGCCGACAGTCGCGTCATTACTTAAAAGGATATTTTGAGGGTAGGCGAAGGTGATCCGAATGTTCGCAAGTATTGCCAGGAGGATATAGAGGAGTCCTTGTGGTACAGGCGTCATCAACCGATGTTGGCGGAACATCAAAGGCCACATCTCGGGCTTCTCATCGAGACAGTCTTGGTTCAGAGTCCCTAATGCTCAGAGAAGTTGAGAATGAGCGGGTTAAGATGACCTAGTTTGTCGAATCAAGTCGAGAAAGCCGGTTTCATGACGACTCGAGTTGCCAGTGGCTTACGACGCTGTGTACGACGCAAGATCACCGTGGTTGTGGAATATGCAATGTCGTTCGGACTCGGAAGGTTTGCGAAAGTGCATACCCGGTGTGAAATCTCGGACCGTCTTGCACCGGTCGTCGTTCGGAGAAATCGTGGGTCCTTTCCAGTTCTTGTTTTCCCTTAACGAGTGATTGTTCTTTGGGTTTCGCTAAGCAGGCGTGGAGAACGCACCAGGACGCCGGGTTCATCGGAAACAGGCGAGGCGAGCGCCAGGTTTTGTTAAGATGCACAGGAAAACTTTGTCACACTGCTGGTGCGCAGGCCGGGAAAAGGTCACCTGTTGTACGCAGCAGGCAGCATTGACCTTTTTTTTTCCAGCCCCGAACAAGGTCATTCTGACTGTGCTTTGCGGCGAACGTATAAAAGGCTGCCCCCAACGGCAATTGTTTGGCGGGCACTAGTATTGTGTGGCCGTAAGTCACCGGCGTATGTCAGACGAGCTTGTGAAACACGCCGGGGTGACTCAACCTCCGTCTGACGCCTCGACGCACCGCATTTGAGGCCGCGTCACAAAGGTGTGGTGGCATTCCCAAACGACTGGTCGTTCTTTGAAGTTGAGGTTGTCGTTTGAGGAATTTCTTATCGTGTTGCTACTCTGTTCTTGAGGGCATACAAATGCTCCCGAGGCTGCCCATAGACACTACAACCTTTTGCAGCAAAGCACACGTGAACGATAACTACACCCCGTCAAAAGAAATTTGGCGTCATCTGCACAGGACATCATCGATGTGGGAGATGGTAATGCTGACAATCCCATTCTGAGCTCAGGCCACACTAGATAGCGATGCCCTGGAACCCGAATTCTCGGACCTATTATCGTCCGCCCCGTTCTGCATTCCGAGAGAAGCTTGACACTTTTAATGCTCGCCTTCGCTGTCCGGAAGGCATGCTTTGTGGCGGGCCTGGTAGCTTTCTGGAAAGAATTCCATCGTGCCACGTGATGAGAGGGAAGATTGCTTTCATGATTTTGTAAGTTGTGCTAACGTCTGGAAAGCTTGGTTTTTTAAGACCGTCTATTCAAGTGGCAGGACCCAAAAGCCTTGATATGCTGATCTGGCGTTTGAAAAGTTCTGCATTTCACCTTCTCGCTGCCACGAAGCTTGGAGGTAGGGTATGGGACCGTACGTGATCAGTGACCATGAAGACCCAACTGGACTGCTTCTGTGATCTGCAGTGATGAACCAGGCACTTGAAGAAATCTGAGTGGGCCTGCGGTGTAGAAGACAGGTCTAAACACGTCTGATTTGGCCTACCACAGCCGCCTAGTTATGGCATGGAACAACGTCTGCTTTGGCTAACCCGTTTCGATCACATATTACGAGGAATGTCAAATGTACCTGATCATGAACTACCTGAGTGGGTTACCATGGTGTCGAGCATGCCACAGTCTGCCCCTGACCCTGAAGGGCGGCTAGAGTAAAGTAGGTGTTCTCTGGACTCATATCTTCTTTGAACTTGAATTAATCTCAATCGAAATCTTATTATGCAGCAAGTCATATTCAAGCGATAGCCTCATGAGGCCCTCGTTATTTCGAAATTGAGTAACTCAATGGACCCAGTTATACGCAGAGAGAAATCTCAAATAGCAACACGGCAGCATATTTCACTGTGATATCAGTGCTTTTCCATATATAACTATGCATAATCATTCAACCGATTTGGAATGGGCAGACACTGGTTGCCACAGACCTGTGCTAGTAGCCTAGAATTAGCTCAAAGACAAAACATGACGACTCTTGTTCTGTATAATACACTGCATGTGCCCCGCTAGTGGACAACATAATTACCAGGGACGACGTCTCTACTCCGTATGTTTCAGGGAAAATATCCTTCAGCAGTGAGGTACGCTCTCCCGGTCTTTGTGATTTTGGCTTATTCATGTCGTGCCGTGGTTCTTTACCCGGTCTTAACGACATATCCCACTTGAATAGTGCCAATGATCTGGTGAAAGGGGTATATATGGTCAGAGAAGAAAGCAAGAAATCAGCCAGTTGTCTACATCCGAAAGCTTCGAAAACTTGGCCCGTGAGAAATGTCAGCCGTGACTGGCATGGCACTGCAAGTGATTACACCCAGACCACGGATGAATCTGTTTGCTGCCCTTTGTTACTCTGAATCACAGATCGGCTCAATATCATGCGAGTCTGTAGATAGATTCCGTTGTGTGGCTCACGCTTGCTGCATGCACTGATATAAATTTCTCGATCAACACCCTTCTCAAAGTTTCTTCTTCTGCCCAACAACTTACAGTCAACAAGTTACAGTTCAGAGATCCTATCACGCTACTTTTATCCTTTTGATCATTACATTTTGCCATTGCAACTGACAAGACCCAGAACAAGGGTCGACTCTCTCTCTCTCTCTTTTCAAAAGCCCACGGCCCAAACTGCATAACTTTTAGTCTCAAGGCTTCGAAATCCTACAAGATGCGTCTCAACATTACCCAACCAAAAAAGGGCGTTCTGGCGGAGGTCATCGGGGATGTTCCTATGGATGAGGCAGTCTTGGCTGGTATGACACTCGCGAAAGTGGAGTGCAGTAAATGACAATAGACTGCCGCTTACTCTGTGGTTTTGCAGTTTTGCCGAAGAATTCGAAGATATTGAGAGCCGAGTCTCATGGTAGGTCGGGGTATACACAGACTGGTCGACTGGATGTCGAGCTTCCTGATGGGGAAGTTGTGCAGTATTTTCTGAAGGTATGTCTGTTCGCTGTCACCCCGTTGAGAGATGATATACCAGTCAGTAATTTGTTCATAAATGACATTTGTCTGTACAATAGTTGGCAATCGGTGAAACTGGACGACAGCTGTGTCGAGGTGAGCACACTGCTTTGAGAATCATCGATGGTCTGTTGCCCGGTATGGTACCCAAGCCAGTCGCCTGGGGCAAATACGCATCTGCTTCGCCAGACACTTTCTTCCTGATCGAGAATTTCCACCATCTGGATAAAAATGTCCCCAGCCCCCAGAGGGTAGCCCAGCGTGCGGTTCAGCTCCACGGTCTGGTCTCCCCCAACGACAGATTCGGATTCGAGGTGACTACACACCACGCAATCGCACCGCATCCCAAGGGCTGGGAACGCAGCTGGACGGTGTACTTCAAGCGTCTTTTGCAGCAGGCTGTTGATTCAGACGCCGCAGCGAACGGCACCCGGCCAGAGCTGTCCAGAGCAGCGGAGCACCTCCTCGACACCGTCGTGCCGGCCCTGCTAGATCCACTGCAAGAGGGACCGGACTCCATCAAGCCCCGCCTTATTCATGGAGATCTATGGGCGGGAAATGTCGGCACAGATATGGAGACGGGCGAGATCGTATTTATGGACATGGGCTCTTTCTACGGCCACAACGAATTGGACCTTGGAGGCTGGAGGCGATCTGGTTTGGAGAATCTTGGCCAACCATACTTGGACGAGTACAAGCGGATATTTCCCCCATCAGAGCCGCAGGATGGCTTTGACGACAGGAACAGGCTTTACAGCTTGAAATTCGACCTCAATGTGGCCGCTTGCGAGCGGAAAGAGAGATTCAGAGATGCGTAAGTTTGAGACGCTCATCATCGTTCCACTTGACACAGCAGTTGTTTGACGGTCTACAGTGCTCTGAACAACATGATGTACCTCATTGAGAAACATAGCGAAAGACCAATACCCGGTCTGCCAAAGTATGACCCAAGCAAGGATTCCTCGGCAAGCACACCTACTTAAGGCCTGGGCTGGGACCAGTCCTGTTTGTAGTTGAGTAGCTTCGGGGGCTTGAGGCAGGCTTTTCCTGTCGCTATCCAGGATTTGCTTTTTTAGACTCATCGCTGCCTCCGGGCTCTTGCGATTTCTAACGGGCAATCTGATTTGTGTGGCCATTTCCGCATCTAGCAGCTTGTCAGATAGTTCTTAAGCCCCGTTTTTGAATGTCAATTTCATTCGTAAAACCTCATTTTTTGGTTCATGGGTCGTCTTGCCTTTTATCTAGAACTTTATCACTGACCATAACGTGGGCTAATCTTCTGTGCGATCTACCACCTCCGAAGCCCAAGGCTTTCGGACCAAAACACCAGGTCCTTCCCATGACAGTTTGGAAGTCCATTCTTCTGGGATTTCTTCACACCCATTTTTGCTTCGACCTTGGTATTAATTGTGGCGTTCTCAACGCTTGCTTAGCTGGCAATTAAAACTTCTCGTCCGCTCAACGAGATTCCCAAGTGCTTTATAGAATGTGAAATCCCTAGTGACCAGCTATTTGTCGGGGTTTAGTGCTTGAGTTGACTTCCGAACACGGTCGATGGGATGCACGAAAAATGCAGCATCATCAGAAACACTGATAACGTCGACTGCGATCAAAGGGACTTCAATGCCTCCCAGTTCAAGAAGATCCAGGAGTATCGAGTGCTATCTCAGACACCATTTCATCACTAATGACACGAAGAACTCAGAAATGTATATAGAAATCTACACAGTAAAAGGGTTTCACTATTACTCGCTGGCACGACGTCTCAGCCGAGCTGTAAATCATCGCTGAGGTGCTTGAGACACGCCTTTGCCACAGTCTACGAGAGCATGAGGTCCGATTTCATTGAGGCTGAATGCAGGTAAGTTACGTAGCCATATTAGCCTTCTTCTCGCACATCAAACTTGCCCTTCCTAGGCACCAACTTATCTTATCAGTCTGGTCATCATATAGAGGAACATCATACAGATGCTGTCGGCAGAGTTCGCCCATGTAAATATGCATGGAGTCAAGGGAGCCAATCTTGAGCAGAAAATTAAAGTCATCCATCGTTCCGGCAGCTTCCCAAGAAATCAATTCGAAGCGATCCGGGGGAGGTTGTGATGTAAGCAAGGTGAATGACAATAAGTCCTCTGGCAGCATATTGACAACGTTGGATAGCACGCGTCTCGGTCTTGTATTAGATTTTGACGTGGTTACGAATGAGCTCATGTGCTGGATGATTGTCATTTTGTACCTGGCACAAAATGTGTGGTGTAATTAAATTGTGACAACCTCCCAGGACACGTACACTACCTTGTCAACAGCGGTGCATATCTTCATACATCACTAGCTTCGGTATGTCATACCTAGATGCAGCGCTACTGGATGGAACCCTCACGCCTATATGCTGATCTAGAGCTGTTCACCCTCGCGGCTGTTGTTTGAGAAGCGCGGTAAGCATTAAGGAGGAAGCTAGTACAATTCGAGACGGGTCTGGAATGGCTGACCAGGTGGCATTTCCCCTCCAAATATGCTCAGGGATAGAGGAATGATCTCCAGACATACAGCTCTTGGAGCTTAGTGCCAAGGGTTTCCCTTTCGTTGTGGACAACATTGCCATCCTCTGTGCATCACACGATACGTTCTGCAGTGTGAACTCACTTTTCCGTGCCCGAGACGTTCTCATGTCCCAGTATCCGAACCTCCCACCCCAACACGGGGTGGTCATCAAGACCAAACGCATCTATCTTCGCCCTGTCACACCCGAAGACTTGGCCGCAATTCATACCATCAGAATGAATCCTAGAGTGATGCAGTACATGTGAGCCTCGATTCGACTGCCCAAATCCATCACTCTACAGTGATTGATCACCATTCCCAGGCCCGCGGTCGAAACCGGAAAAGACGCCGTCAAGTCGCACAGCGTCAGGCGCATCGAGCTGATGATGAAAGAAGACGGGTTCTCATTCGCCATCGTCGTCCCAGACCCCCGCCGCGAGTCCAGCATCGCAGAGGGCCTCGCGCACGGCACTGTCATCGGGTTCATCGGCATCACTGCGCCGCCTGAGGTGTTCTATATCCTGGACGATAAGTTCTGGGGCGGTGGATACGCGACCGAGGCGTTGCAGGCGTTCCTGGATACGTACTGGAACGCCTTCCCGGAGGGATTGAGAGGGATGGATGAGTGGATGCGCGACTTTCTCGAGACTCATATCATCGTTGGCAATGATGGCAGTGAACGGGTGGCTGTCAAGTGTGGCTTTGTTCATGTTGCGGACAGGTCTACGCCGTCCCATGGCGAGGAGAAAGAGAAGAAGATTTTCCGACTGCAGCGCCCATGAAGAGGTCATGGCACTCCGAGCTTAAACACGATTTGATATTCATGCGAATTAGAGATGCTTTACGGACCCACTGACGGGCAGGTCAATGAGCTAGACATCGTAAGATGCTAAAAGGGATTTGAACGTGCCGTCAATAGTAAGGGATTCTCTGCGCTGTGAACACAGTACACCCGTGCAGCAGATTTTCCTTATGCATAATGCGTCAACGCGATACGAGGGTGTTCTATCTTTTCATAGGGGAGTACTACACAGGCAACTTACAGTTGGGTGGGAAAAAAGATTACACAGCGAGACTTGGAATTATCACAGGGCTCTTGTGACAGTTCCAGCTCATTGATCAAGTCCTTTCAACAAATTGAAACACGAGCAAGCCTGTGTCGCAACGCAGATCTGAAAATATATCGGCACAGATTATGATTCATGCAATCACTAATTACATATGGCTACCAATGTGAGAATTATCCTCCTCCAACTCCTCTGCAATTGCTCTATTTTGAATTATTATAGGAGACACTAGTGAAGTCCTTTCCCTTAACCGGCCTGGTACAGAGCCAGAGCGTAGACGTGGGGGTTGACAGAGCTCAGGTTGAACGGCGTGACATACAAGTCCTCGTCAGTCAGAGCCAGGAACATGGTACCGTTGATAGCCGGATCACCCTCGTAGGTGGAGACATTGGGCTGAATGGTGTAGGCAGAGTTACCGCTGACATTCATCAACGGCGAGTAGGTCACGTTCAGTTGTGAGGCCCAGAGCGCGAACTTGGGTGCACCGGCCGAGGTCGAGGTGACGTAAGTGTTGTTGGGGCCGACGGCCTGGCCGGGCTCCTCCCACTGCAGGAAGACCTGACGACCGGGGTAGGAAAGCGGCTGGGTGCGGTTATGAGTGATGGCCGGGGAGCAATTCTCGCCAACAACGTCCGAGTCGGCGCAGGCATCCTCGGAGTCAATGTCGTCGGTGCTCAGGGTGTTGGCGTAATCGCCCCGGGTCTCATTCCACACGTCCGCTCCGTTGATGCGGGCGGCGTTGGGCTGATTGAGAATGTGCAGGGCCGGGAAGTTCTGCCAGATGAGCTGCTGGGTACCCTCAGGGCAGGACGAGATATAAGGCGCGAGCAGAGTCCACGCCCAAGACTGAGGGATGCCACACTCGAACCAGACAGGCATTGGGAACTGCCCGTTGAACTGGCGAAAGATCATCTGCTGGCGGGCTTCGGTGGTGATGGACTGCAGCAGAAGCTGCCCGACCTCGCGAGAGTCGAGATGGTTAAGGAAGCCGTAGACACCGGACTCACCCCATCGAGTCAACTTCTGGGAGAAATCGATGTACTCGCGCACGTTCATCGATGGGTAGTTGTAGGTACACTGCTTTGGGGCGTTGTCGCCGAGCATGTTCGTCAAGAGCGTAGCATGCCCAACCTCCTGCTCGGCCATGAACTGCAACAAGTATCGGTCCTCGGCAGTTAAGCCGGCAGCCTCAAAGTCCTCATCAGAGTAAGTGGCGAGACCGTAATGGAACAGATCCAACTCGATCCATTCTTGGTACAGGCCCACGGCGATCGACTGATAGTCGAAATCGGACTGCACGCGGTACACGGGCTCAGAGCCGTTGGTGCCTTGCCCACCAGCAGGCGTGTATGGCGCAGGCTGGTTGGCGTGTAGCTCACCATCCGCAGGATAGTCGTATTTTGCTGGGTTTGGTGGGAGAGCCGGGACGGAGGCAGCAAGGACGCTCGTAGACTGCGCTCCAGTGGTCGTGGGCGATGGGCCCGTGTAGGGACCATGGCTCGTAACATTGGTCACCGGAACGACTGACACCGTCATTGCCGCAGCTGATGTGACTGTCGTTGCCGGGGCAGAGACCACACGCTCTTCGATGACGGGCGCGGCGAATGCCGGCCGTGCAAGGGCAAGAATACTACCGACGGCGAGGAACCCAGCCATGATTGTGTTGGTCGAGATGGGGAGAGATGCAGAGTGAACCTCTCACTAAACACAGTAGAGAAACTCATCCATTTTATACACCACGACCTGTCTAATGAATGGAGCCTCAACAACTTGGACCTCTATGACGAGGAGCCATCGGGATGTGGGAAATCAGCTCTTTGCCGTGTTGAGCTAGACATGGCAAAGCCCTTGGTTCTCGTCAACGCCTGCTTGGAAATCAGGTACTGGCATCTGAGAAGCAAAGGCGTAGATACATCGCGCACATGTGTGGCAAGGATCATGTCAAGGTATGATCGCTGACCCGGTGTGGAGGACGAAGATGGTCTGTGGAGTGGGTAGGTGATAGTGACAGTGCGTGTTGTGCCGTAGCACTTACGTCGTTGACTTCCAAACCACAGAAATATTACGTTACCCCTGCAACCTGTCGATGTGAGGCTTCTGTTCGCACGTAAATTCGGAAGCAGCTCCTCAAGATTTCACAGTGGCAAACGGGGTTTGAATTCTATATTTTTCTCTCGTTAGAAATGAACAAAAATCAGTCGTTGCTCAATGACCTGATCCGTCACCGAGCTGCTGTAATTATGCTGACGAAGAAGAAGCAACGTGTGGGGCAGGACGGGTAGCCTTCTCGCGTTCAAGGTGTCACTCGCGTTCACAGATGCAAATAAATGTGGAGTGAGTGAAAAGAACTCACTCGACAGTAGGACCATCGCATGTACAGTGCAGCAAATCAGTTCGAGCAAAAGCGTGGGGCGGTGAGCCAGTGACGTCTACTATTTCCTCCGCGTTAGTTACCGTAGATCAGCTCGGCCAGACAGCACGGAGTTCCCTCGACTGTGCGAAAAGCAACCCTCGGTGCTCTCGGAGACATCCATCACTTGCCTTGATGGACGGAAAAATCTCGCATTCAATGACGGGTACATTGACGATCTCCCGTGGACTGCGCGTGGAAATGGCAAAATTGAGAAGAGTGCGGTAGATCACATCAACGCAAAGACACCACATGGCGGCGTGAATGCAAGGTCCCGACGAAGTAATGACAGCTCACCCCTGCACCATGGCACCCCGGCAGTGAGCGAGCAACGCACATTGAGCCTCATGCCTGCGTTAGGCGGGCTTTTGAGGGCTAGTTCCCAGCGCCATGGCAGCATGGATCAGAGTAAATCTGGACTCCCGCCATCTTTCGGCCCCTAGCGGGCAGCCCGGAAGTTTTGCTCCACACCTGCATGGCAGGAAACAAAACGGAAATCGGGAGCCAAGACGATCATCGGACGAACTGGCTGGGCCAATTGATTATTAACACACTCTGACGTCTCTCTGACAGTCGAGTACTACGTAGCACTAACAAAGTACGCGTCTTGGGTTTACATCGTGTCTGTCCGGCTCTACCCTACATTGATGAGTACCATCGTGCACGCTACCGATGCGGTTCGATGAGGCCACCCTTCTGATCGAGATGTGAAGTTCGAATATGAGTAGGAACGCATGCCAAATGTCGTACATGCCGCTGGAATGTTCTTTCGCCCCTTCTCGAACATCAATCAAAGTGAGCTCACTGCAAGAGCTCTCGGGAATCGAGTTCGGAGCTGTGTCATGGTCAACGACGCTGCCCTCTCTTTACTTTTCTGTTGCCCAGATGAAATCTCTGGGGAGCGGAGAAGCATCCGATTAGTATATGACAGCGTCTGGGCTGTGCTTCCTCCCTCATCTTCTGCGGGTGTAAACGAAGACCGGACATGCGGATATATGGACAGACGATCCCTGAGGGTGCCTACTGGTTATCATATCATACACAGTTGATATTGCTCTCCTCAGATCCCATGCGCATCACTTTCCGTTTCCGTTCCCATGCGCAACGATTGACCTCTGTGTGACGAACAGCCACCGGAATGAAAGGTACATAGATATCTCCTCATCTTCTTTCCACCTTTGTGACCAACATTTTATTTTCAGCCCCAGATTTGACACCCAGCCCCTCCGGCATCAGAAATCAGAACTGCCCTTGTTGTTCTAGCTGTTGTCGCAACTGGCCAGACGTTAAGCATTGCCATAGATGGTTTCTTTAGCCGTGGACAAGTCAAGTCCTACAAGCAGCCAAGTCAGTTGCTACCCAGCAATGTTCATGACATCCCACATGTATGAAGTGAGCTACCGTGGTCTTCATCTCCTATTCGGCCAACCGTTTTAGAGGAAGTATGTACGTAGGTGATATGATGTCTGACAATTGAGATCATGAGGCAAGCCGGACAACCGAATATCCTAATAGATCACAAGAACCGACATCAGGTGGCAGAAAGAGGACATTTCCTGGAGAAAGCGGAGAGCCTGGGTGCGCAGCAAGAGACCTATTGCAAGGGCGACTCTCGGTGCTATGCAATCGATGATATGATTACACCCTCTTTTTGCTGCCCCAGGTTGAATCCTGAAACGCTCAAGCTACAATTTGGAGTCTGAATCATGGATTCTTTTAGTCAAGATTTCCTTAACTGAGTCTTATGTTCAGCAGTCCACGTTGCCGGTGACACATGTTTGTTTGCTATCCAACAGGCGAGCTCTGGGGCATGCTGTGGGCTGCCACACCCAAAACAAGGCAATTATGAGAAAAGATAGCACCTCCACTTCCTGGATCTAACTGTATCTGGACTCATAAGCACATACTTCACCCAGTATCGTCAGCCTTGTTAGCCTGGCTGAGTATTGCACTTGTCCCTAAGCATTTTGTAACTCCGACCCCTGCTCTTCCTCTCAACCTTGTAAATCTGGTTTGGAACTACTACACATCTGATCGGTCATACACAACTATCTTCTGGTCCCTTTTGCCCTTTTCCTCAAAGAATCAAGTGGAGTTTATATTTCCGTAGACGTAGACCCTTGCCTCCATAGCTGGTCTGAAGGACCGAGGACTGAGGCCACCACCCGGCTCCTCCAGGACGTAGGAATGCTTGACTAGTCGACTAAAGACTTGGTAGTCATCCACGATCGATGCAAACTACAATCTTGGGCTGGCGATGTGTACGACAGAAGTGGTAACTCGTTTCCAGAAAGTGTCTTGGCATCAAAGCCTTGTTTGCTTGATTTTACCACCGACAAGGACATCCACGCCATTTCCCCCGTACTCACGGAGCGCTTCAAGGCGCAGGTGCGGAGCATATACCTCATGAGGATGTCTGACCCTCAGCCTCAGGGTTTGGTCGCCCCAAAACATCCACAGACTTAAGCGAGATTGAAATTCAAGGACACTAAATGTGGACTTCACCATGTGGCTTCTCGTTGACATCGAGCAAATCTACGAGGTCAGCATTGTGTCGATGTAATCAATGCCCGCAACGCTTTCAAGTCATCATGACGATACTTGAAAACACAGAGGCAGGCTGTAAATTTCGGATTCTCCATAATCGGAGTCGGCCCCCAAATTATGTTGTGAAATTGTGTGGGCACACGGGCCCGAGTCAGGGGCTCCCTTTTCACAACGGCGCAACGATCTATTTGTAACCACATCCCATGCAGATACGAGCCGACAGCTATAAACAGGGACCAGCCGCGTAAAAAGGGAGACCACAACGGACTTCGGCGAAGCTTGGAACCTGGAAGACGAAATTTGCCATTATGGCAGGCCAACCACACATACCACAGCCATGTGCTGGTGATCAGCAGCGATCGGAGCTTCCGAGCTCAATTATAGCACCAGCGGCCTGGCTGCCATGCAATATGAGGAGGCGCCATCTCGACCTAGATCTATCCTCTGTCGCGAACGATATTCGGACTAGCAGCACAACCCGCCGAAATGGCCACCACCGAGGCCGGGGTATTAGCCACAATATGGGTCCTCTTCGCCCTCTCCACAACCTTCCTTAGTCTTCGCCTGTGGTGCCGCCACCACTATGCCGCGGGATTCTGGTGGGACGACTACATCCTGCTCGGCGGATGGGGCTGCATCGTCGCGGCCAACATCTCAGCCTCCGTCTACCTCGCCGCCCACCCCGACGATGGGAACTTCAGCCTTCTTTTCGCCAAGGTCACGGCCGCCGTTGCATGCTTGCTGACCAAGACCGCTTTCTGCACCACGATCTTGAGGCTGCTGAACCCGGCACACCACCCTGCGTGGCGGTGGCTAGTCTGGTATCTCATGGTCTCTTTCGATCTGGCGACTATTCTGCTGGTCATCCGGCAGTGGGCGAGGCAGTGTGTATTTGAGTACGATGATGGCGATGTGCGGTTGACGAATCCGTTGGGGAGAGGTCAATGTTGGCCGAATGAGGTTGTGACTGGAATTGCCGATTTCCACATGGCTTACTCGGCTGTCACAGAGTGAGTGCACTGTTCCGGTGAAAATCGCCACTTTAACCGCATAACTTGCTGACCATGGAATCTAACCAGCTTCATTCTGTCCCTCATTCCGTTACAGCTGATTTGCCGCCTCCGGCTCAGTCCGACGGAGAAAGTAGGAGCGGCCACGGCCATGGGCTGTGGAATAGTGTAAGATGATTACCTGTGACATCTTTCCATTTCATATACCGAGCTGACAATGATCACGACAGAGTCTCCATTGTTCCACTTTGCAAGCTGATCGTCTCGCAACGAATGCGAGGCACTCCAGGATTTCCGAGTAAGCCTTTATACGTCATCCCGGTGGAAAAAAGCCAGAGTCTAACAAGCTTCAGAATGGTTCATTGTGTCAATGGGCCTCGATATCATCGAGCCCCTCCTGACAATCGTTGCGCAGTCAATCCCGATCCTCCGCGTCCTTGTCCGCGACAAAACCACAGGCTACGAGGGCTCAAAATATGTCACCAATCTGAAGGACGACAGTACGAGCTGTGCGAGTAAACTGAAGTTAAGAGCTGAGCGTTATACTTCAAGTCTCGGCAGCAAGTCTCGTCTGAGCCACCCGCAGCTGGAGGCGAGACCAGTGGGGTTAGATGAAAGATGGGAGCAGATACCGAGTCCTGCAAGTCAGAACTTTCGACGCCGTAGTGTTGTAGCGTTGTACGAGATGGAACCTCCTGTCAGACCATACCCGGCCGTTTCAAGCATGCTCGACACGCAATTCGGTGATCTGAAGGAAGAATGGACGAGTTGAGAGTCTGCGAACCATAAACCTGCGGTCAAATTGAGTTTGTTTTCACCCAACGCGCAGCGCACAGTTCTGTCAACATAGTGATGAATTGAACCTCTATGTAGGCAGACCAGCGTGTAGCATGACTGGGTGGCGAGGCATCGGAGATTCCTTCCAATCTGTGCCACTGGGGATTCCTTTAAGTGCTAAATTGCCCGTCGCCCAAAATTCCCATCGCTTCTTCACCTTGGAAAAGCTCCAAAATCTCAAGTCGTACCTTTTTGGGGAGACGAAAAGAAGCCATCAACTGCTAAGACGAAAAGTGCCCGCCCTCCCGGGACACTGAAAAGGCGAGACGTCTGCGGATTCCGCCCAGGTCCTGGTTCTTGATCTTCCAAAAATAAAGATGTACCCTCTCTTTCGCACGCACTTGCCGACCTTCAGGAGCATTCAGCAAAAGTTGGGAGTATATAGAATCAGTACCATTTTCCCAGCAGCTCACGCGCCGATGTCGCCCGGCCTTGTGCCACAGCCTGCACAATGCTCTCGTCCTCCGTCATCCGCACCGCGCAGTAAGCGCGCTTTATTCCGTCGAAGGGCGAATGCTGAAGCCGTTTGCTTTTCCATAATCTGTCACAAGCATGGAGACCAGTCAAGGGAATTCTCAGGGCTTCGGGGAATTCGAAGCCGAAGCCAGGATCGTATTCCTCGACATTGATCGCTTAGAACCAGCCGTTAGCCAACTAGGTTGCACATTGCTTCGACAAGCGCACTCGTTTAGGGTGTCAACATACCTTGGGGAATGTCCTTGAGAGGTTCAAGATTCGTCCTTCCAGGCTGCACAATAGCAGCGACGACGAGATACATGTTGGCCATGCAGTCAATGTCGCCATACTCCAATCGCCCAGCCCCATATCCCTCGGGAAAATTGATCGTAGTCTTGGAGTTCCGAATGCCCCATGTCATCCACTCGCGCTCCGGTGATAAATCTCCCTGGTATTGCCCCCGCTGTCCGTAGGTGAGGAAATTTGGCTTGGAGAATGCGTAGATGCTTGGGTTTCTCACTTGACCCACATGGATATTAGTTTCCATGACATTCCCAGCAAGCTCGCATGCCTGGTATTCCAACATGAGATGCAGGTGGAAGCGGCAGCGCAGCCTGTTCCTGCACATCACGTCGAAAGGTGTGCCGGAGAATGAGACACCCGATACGCCTTCTGAAGGATAGAAGAATGATGGTCGCATATCCTCCAAGCTCGCGATGGACTTCAGTGCCCTCTTAAATCTGTAATAGTTGTCCACCGCCTCCAAAACATTGGCACTCATGCAGAGAGCAATCGTCATGACCCCGTCCACCGAGATGTCGCTGCTTCGGATAGCAAGACCTTTGGCGCTATGACCGTGAGCACGCAAGGCTTGTGCCAGCTTCTGTATTATGGTCTGAGCTGGTCCATCGCTTGTGGGCACATGTACCTTTCCATCGGACAGGTTTCGCAGCACAAACTGAAACTCCAAGGACGCGCCGAACTCGTACAGGGCGGATTCATCGTAGACTTCCTTCAGGATTTCGCGTGGATCAGGCTCATCAGCACCGTCGACCTCAACTTTAGCAAAGACAGTAGCACGACTTCTGCTGTCAATGCAATTCTGTATCGTATCGTAGTCCGGGATCAAGTTGCATATCTGGTAGGAAGGGTAGATCTCCTCGGCGGCCGACTTTCCATCGGGAAGGCTCGTAAGAGCAGCGCCGTTGACAGTCAACGGGATGGAGTCGTTACCGTAAGTACGCCCGCGGTACATACTGTCGAAAGCTTCGGCAGGGACAAGCTTCTCATTGAGGATGCCACAGTAGTCTGTCCACATGACGTGGACAAGCTCGCAATCGCTGTGGTAATGCTTCCAGTACCCATAGCCGTGCTTCGGGGGATCCATGGTCGGATTTCGGTGTTTGAGGAGGCAGTTCCTAGCGGATGACCCTGTCAGTGTTTTTGCAACGAGATATGTGATCGATGTCACGAAAATGACTACTAGGATGAGTGTAACCAGGATAGAAAACCCGAGATGTCGGCAAGACAATCTTTCTGGTCCCGCAGCTTGTTACTCGGGGGAAACAGCGAGGAAGAGACCGCCGTTAAAAAAGCGACAAGTGTGGCCTAGGGAGTGGGTGGGACCCTAAGCAGAGGACAGATGTTGCAGGGGCAGTACCTACCTGTCGAAGGGAAACTTTTTCGAAAGAGCAGTTGGCAGATGGGGTGTCTGTCGCCCAAATGAATTTTTGCTCCTGAGTGTGACGAGGGAGTATCAGAATCGCTTTGATGACGGCTTGATCTGAAGTGTAAGGTGTTTGAGGGGAGAAGGATGGTCGGCAAGAAGGCGAGGTGCTTCAGAACGCCTCGAGTGTGTGAAGATCATGGGAAGTCTGCGAGAAAATTTACGGAAAGAGTGCGATTGAAAGGGAATGAGGAGATGTGGTCGAGGAAGTCGAAAAGAAAAGGAGAAGGGTCAACTGCTGAGATGATTTCAGCAAATCCACAGCAGGAGGGGCTTGAATCAAAAAAGACCATGTAAGTGAAAATTATCAGATGAAAACACGAGTGCGGGAAGCTTTCTGGCAAATCCAGCAAAACCTGGGCCTTCGTTTGAATCTGGAAAGAAAAGAGAGCCCTTTACCCCACTCTAATTTGAGTGAAGTTGATGGGGGTGAGTCGGAAGATTGTCATCGGACCTGTGCTTGAGGCAATATTGTGAACCTAGGGTACTAGATGCGGGAGTGTGTGAGAACTGGGCAGCATCTGATGGCTTGACTGTCGAGCATCACGAGACGACAATAAGCAAGATGGATCGAGTCAAGTATTCGACTGCTTCAATGTCTTATAATCTGCTGATGTCTCATTCTACGGAGATATGTTGTAAGCTTTGCGCAAAGATAGCATGGATCTATTGTTGTCATCAGAGCCCATGACTGGGCATGTCAACAGTGATGGAATGACAGAATTTTGGTGTTTGGATATTGTCAGGCTGCAAACAACCAACCTGCTTTCATTAAAGGGTGCCGTAAGAACGTGCATTTGTAAATAGGACCAAGTAAAAGATCAGGCCAAATGAGCTAGGTGAAAGTGAGGAACCAGAAGGGCGAGTCTTCCTCGTCCTCGCCATATCACTTTCCATCGCGTCACCCCTTTCGCCCATTGTGTGATTCAGGTCTATGTCAGTAGGGAGGAAGCTCGGCTGAAAATCCCCACTAACCGGGGAATATCCCCCCAGTTATCCGGAAGAACAACTCCATCGGCCCCCAGCGGTTCCTGAAGGTCGAGGGGCTGTAGTCCGGCTCAAGCACGTATCATTCAAAGTGTCTGATGCGACCAGTTCTGGGGTCAGGCTCGGAGACACAGGCCTCACGGTCTCGGCTCAGGCGCGGGAGGCATAGGTAATTAGGGCGCAGAAACGGACGGAAGCTGAAGGTCGTAAAGGGGTCGCAAAGGTCCCGAAGCAGGCGAAGACATCCGGCTGGGCGTACATGAACGCCTCTCACTCTCGGCCGCCCATCGCGACGGTCACGATCTGCATCATAAAATGGGGCGCTGGGATGAAGAGTAAAGGCGTGCCCGCCAGCATGTCGGCGAGCTTCCTGTTTTCTGGGTGCGGCATCATTTCGTCAATCTCGTAGTGTTTTGACCAGGCGGTGATTTCCTCGACGAACTCGATGCCGCCTTTCCAATCTTCCTACGCAAGAAGACACTCGTATTGACTTCCATTTCGTCGCCGATACTCTTCCATGTTGTACTGATTGCACAGATCTCGATTTCATTAAGGAGTCGGTAGTCGGAGAAACACTTGGTGTGCGCCAGAAGGAAAGAAAAGGCAGAGAGGGCATGATTGAATCTGAGCTTTTGGTCAGTCGTTGCGGTAGAGGCTCAACAGGTCAGTTGCTCACGTGCACCTTGAAGAGAGCAAAGTTCGGTGACAGCTGATACATGAAAGAGAATTTGAAGCCCAGTATGTACAGGAGAATCTGATATGCATCGTAGTTAGCTCGTCATCTTACTATTGAGGGTCTGATTGGCTCTGTTCCTCATGCACTTTTCGATTGGAGGTCGACTAGTGGTAAGTCAACCAACCCCTTCACGCACCACCCCCTTCACGCACCACCCCCTTCACGCACCCGCAATTCACACCAAAAAGCAACCCTTTATAACTAATTCTATTTAAATTCTATCTACTTATAAAAAGTTTAATAAAACTCTATATATTCTATTTAGTTAGTATAAAAATTATTATACACTAAATATACTAGGAAGTAGGTTAGATTAATAGATAAATATAGACTTTTCCAATCTTAACACTTTTACTAGGTAATTACTAGGGATTTAGTTAATGGGACTAATCTTAGTTTTAAAGCTTATTCTAATAATATATTAAATAGTATAATATATAAAAGGTTATATCTAAAAATACTTAATATAAATATTAAGCCCTACTATTAATAGAAATTTTCCTTATTTAATTATAAAAGATTTAACAATAGTAGACCTATTTCGCCCCACTTTATATACTCCGCTTTTCTTAAATCTTTAATAATTAAATAAGGAAATATTCTATTAATAAAGGGACTAAATATTAATATTAATTAATACTTAATATAGCGTTTTATATAAAGAATATATAAGATATTTAAATAATTACTCTATAAAACTTAGATTTAATAAGTAGTGTAAAAATTAAAAATTACCTCTTTCTATTTAATTAATATTATTGAAGATTTTATAGAATGATATAAATCTCCACACTAAATATTATTAATAATATGAATTTAATTATATTTTTTATAAGTTTATAGAATTTAAATAGAATTAGTTATAAAGGGTTGCTTTTTGGTGTGAATTGTGGGTGCGTGAAGGGGGTAGTGCGTGAAGGGGTTAGTTGACTTATAGTCACTAGACAAAAGTTCCACTACAATGTAATTTCCAATCTATACCACTACCATACTACTTATTCAAAATATTATAGCATTCTATATAAATTAATTAATAACTAGTAACTTATATTAATTAATAGAGTATTAATTAGTCTTTATTATAATATATCTAATATTTAGTATACTACTCTCTAGTATAAATTACTATTATTAGCCTTTGGTATATTAATTTAATTAGATTTTATAATACCTCCTCTTTAATCTTTTCCTAATAGCTAACCATAATATATATAAGCCTCTTATATAAGTCTTAGTTATACTTAAGGCTACCTAATAAAGGGTTTTTTTTATAAATAGCCTTTTTAAATAGGTACTATAAATTCTTAATTAAATTAAGGTTTAGGGAATATATTAGCTAGTTTATAACTATAACTTTATTTTTAGCTATAAATTTAGCTAGAAATTACTTAACTATATAGGTTATATAAATTAATGTATTATTTTATATAAATATACTCCCTAGCTTATAAATTATAGGTAGAACTTTGGTATATAGGTCTTATATAGTATTATTAAAAATACTACTTTAGGGTATAAAGGGGTTATTAAATAGGGGTATTAAAGAACTTCTTATAGAGTAACTAAACCTTACTTAAAATATTTAAAAGTATTATATAGGCTTTTATTTTAGCTAAATATTCTTTAATAATAAATAGTCCTTTTTTAAAAAAATCCCTTAATTAATTATTTAAATTAGTATAAAGGGGGTCCTTAGTAGTAACTCTACTTACCTTTTTATACTATATATACTATATATACTTACTATCCCTATAAACTATAATAATCTTATTTATAAATATAATATATTTCTACTATATAAAACCTTTCTAAAAATACTTTTAAGTAAAAATAAGGTATACTTTTATATAATCTTTAGTTAATAATAGCCTCTAAAGAGCGGGCTAGTAATAAATCCCCTTATATTAAAGGTACTATTTTAAAGTATATAGATAGCATATTAAATATACTTTTTAAATAAACTTTTCTATTATTATAAAAGGTTAATAATTAATAATATTGAAATAGTATTATACTTACTTAAAAGATATAGCTAGTAGGTAGCTAAAGTATAATAAAAAAAGAGTAGAGATCTAGTACTAATATTACTAAATAATACCTAAAATAAAGGTTATAAAAACTCCCTTTTTCTTAAATAACTGTTTACAAGAAATACCTAATTTATAATTAGTAATAATTCTTATTCTTTTATAAAGTAACTAGTATTTTTTTAGGTTTCTAGGGGTCCTTAGAGGTATTATTATTATAGTTTAAAGAGAAGAGTGTTTTTTTTACGTATTGTATAAAGTGGATATATGGGGCGGTATAGCGGAACTTTTGTCCACCCACTGTAAGTCTTCCTCTTCGAGCACAGTTGGGCCCCCAAACCCTTTGCCTCATTCGAGCTGCTTTGCTCCTGTAATGTCAGGAGGTCATTCTCCCTGACAGCCATTGATTTCAGCGCCTACCAATGCTGACAGATGGCTACTATACGTCTTACCTCCAAATAGTCACCAACTTTCAGTCTACCTGACGGGGGATGTCAACAAAACGTATGTGGAAATTTGGAGCAGAATGGCTGAAGCCTTATCGAGTCTTCGAACCGCTTCGATTGGCTTGCATTGATTGCTGTGCCGTTGCAGATCATGAGAGGCATCCTGATCCTTGTCTTTGGGCAACCGCTGACGCTTATGTCCTGGGTGTGTCTGTCACAGATACTGCAGGCTTTTGGGGGCAGAACACTCGTCGTCACGATGCAGATGGCCGCCATGGCTGTGGCAAAACACCGTATACGCCGATTGGCTGCACTTCCTGCCAGATAACTTCAAGAAACCACCAAGATCTACGAGCAATTACAACAGCAGCTCATTTTTCCTATCTACAGCCCATTGCGAGTGGTATTCCTCGGCGCATGCAGTGGTTCTTGCCGGGCTGGGGCGGGCGTATTACTGATTGCGGTACCCTCTGCCGTAGTCTAGAGACCTCGGGAGAAACAAGGGTGTCACATTTCAAGACGAGTCGAGGTGGTGTGAGAGGCGGCAGCCATGGTGTTCAATCTCGACGTGCTGCAAGCTGGTCTCAAAACATCCATAAGCATGGCATCATCTCGTCACTGTCTACAAAACCCTCATGTCAGCATCTTGCTCTCTTGATTCGATTGGGCTGTTTCTGCCCAAGGTCCGCTCGGCGATACGAAAGTCTTCGGTCTGTCGCCCACAATCGTGTACGCGGAAGACTACGTAACGGTCGGGTGGGTGCAGAGCTTTCGAGATTGGACCCAACTCCTCGGTCCCATTACGTCCCATCAAGTGTGGGTCATGCCGACATAATCGTCACCAGGCCGAGACCGGGGCTCGAGATGATCCCACATTAGTCTGGGTACATGGGTATGAAGGCCCATTCATGTCGATGTGGAAATCTTATCAGATCATCTGATTAAACGCTGTCTCAGGCACACAATCACTTGGCACGCCGGGATCTAGGCTACACTACATGGCCACCCATGTCTTTGCGTCTCCTCGCTAGCTGCATGTGGCAGCTTGAACGGCCCGGATGTCGACTGGCCTCGGCCTCGGCGTCGGAGCATGGTGGTTTTATTCTGGGTCCTGTGTGGGATACAGCTCGAACGGGTAAAGAAGGAGAGAGATTGTGTCAGCCCCACGCCGTCTGCAGTGTCGAACTGGAGCTGAGGCTTGTGACTGGCAGACATGATTGGAACGTTTGCGCCCCCTTCGGCATGGAATTTGAAGCAGGGTGGGATTTTTGTGCGAGAGGGCCCAATTCTCCTGCTTCCAGCCTTCCACGGCAGCCATGGCCGGGTCCAGTTTTTCTCGATGCCGTGGTCCGAGTATCCAAGCAGCCCCCGGATTGAAGGAGAGACTCGCTGCGTGGGTGGTCAAAATGCTGGGAACTTATTGTTGAAGATATACTCGCAGAGTGCGGCTAAGTTACGATTTTCTCAAGACCTCGGCGGCAATATCAGCAAAAACGGATCGAAATCATCGAAATCTCGCTGAAATCCTTCGAAAGCTCGAGGACGCTTTGACCACAAGACCTGCGATGGCAACACAAATTCTGCCCCCGGCCGTCGAGCAGCCCAAAGTCGAGCGTCAAACCCCGTCGATCCTACATGGCCCCGTCGACCCTCCTCTGAGCGACTTCACCCTCGGCGAACTTCTCGAGCTGCAGTGCCAACACAATGGAGAGGCAGATTGCATCAGCATCCCGTGGACTGGCGCCCGCTGGTCCTACGACGACCTCCGCCGGCAGTCCAGCCTCATTGCGCGGGCCCTGCTCGCGGAAGGGATTCGGCACGGCGACCGAGTGGCTATCATGGCTGGCAACTGCGAGCAGTATGCGGCCGTCTTCTTCGCAGCAGTGAGGATCGGCGCCATCCTCGTTATTCTCAACAACACATACACACCCTCTGAGGCCATGTACGGACTCGAGTTCACAGCGTGCAAGGTTTTCTTCACGACCAAGAAGATTGGAAGGACAAACAACGAGCCGCTGCTCACACAGGTCGCGGCCAAGGACAACGCGCCAAAGGTGATCATCCTGAGGGGCGACAACGAGGGCTACAGGACATATGAGGATATGATCCTGCAGGGCAGCAAGCAAGATCCGGCTGAGCTGTATAGGCAGGAGACCAAGGTTTCTTCGTACGACGTGTGCAATCTCCAGTTCACGAGCGGCACAACGGGAAACCCGAAGGCAGCGATGCTCACCCACCACAACATCGTCAACAACTCCCGCTTCATTGGCGACCGCATGCGCCTCACCAATCAGGACGTACTCTGCTGCCCGCCGCCGCTGTTCCACTGCTTCGGCCTCGTGCTCGGGCTCCTGGCGGTGATAACCCACGGCGCCAAGATCGTGTACCCGGCCGAGGTGTTCGACGGCCCGGCGACCATCCGCGCGATCCAGGAGGAGCAGTGCACGGCACTCCACGGCGTGCCGGCCATGTTCGACACGCTGCTGGCGCTGCCGGAGGCGGCCTCGCTCGACGCGTCGAAGCTGCGGCTGCGCACGGGGATCATCGCTGGGGCGCCGGTGCCGCGGTACCTGATGGAGCAGCTCGTGTCGCGGCTGGGCATGAGCGAGTTCACGTCGTCGTACGGGCTGACCGAGGCCAGCCCGACGTGCTTCAACGCCTTCACCGACGACCCGATCAACACGCGGCTCACCACGGTAGGGACGCTCATGCCGCACGCCTACGCCAAGATCGTCGACCGCGACGGCAACACGCTCCCCGTCGGCCAGAGGGGCGAGCTGCTCATGGGCGGGTACCAGCTGTGCGCCGGGTACTGGAACAACAGCGAGAAGACGGCCGAGCTCATGACGCGCGACGAGAACGGCATGCTCTGGCTCCACACGGGTGACGAGGCCGTGTTTGACGAGCACGGATACTGCAGCATCACCGGGCGGTTCAAGGACATCATCATCCGAGGTAAGTTTCTGGGAGGGTCATATGAGGTCCACCATCAAATATTTCCAAAGAAAACTAACACCACATCCTAGGCGGCGAGAACATCTACCCCCTCGAGATCGAGGAGCGCCTCATGGCGCACCCGTCGGTGTCGCTGGCGGTGGTCGTGGGCCTCAAGGACGAGCACTACGGAGAGGTGGTCGGCGCGTTCCTGGACAGCAAGCCGGGGGCCAAGAGTGCCGAGTCGCGCCTCACAAAGGCAGAGGTCCGCGACTGGGTCACCAAGAGGCTCGGCAAGCACAAGGCGCCCGCCCACGTGTTCTGGATGGGCGAGGGCGGCGTTCCGGCCACGGTGCCGCTGACGGGCAGCGGCAAGGTGCGCAAGTTCGAGCTGGCCAAGCTTGGCGGGGAGATCCTGTCGAAGCAGGTGGGCAAGGAGGCCAAGCTTTAGATTTTTTGATCTTTTTCCCGTCTTTGACTTTCTTGTTTATATTTATCCCCACCTCATATGTGCCCTCTTTGCTTGGATATAGATTGCTTTTGGAGTTGGAGGAACGGAGATATCCCTAGAGATAGATTAAACACGCACAGCCTTGATCTTCTACATCGTCGGAGAAGTTGAAGCGTGAACCACAAACATGTCGTACACAACAGCCAAGATGATCTTCCCGGGGGTCTCGAGCGATCAACAGTTCCCCAGCCAATCCAGGTGGAGAAGGGGTCGAGTCGAAAAAGATTAGCCTCGGACGTGGCATTGGGAAAGGCTTAGCCCTCGCTGCGACCCACACCAGAATTTTTATCTGATCATTGAACCACCAAAAAGTCCGCGCAAGCCACTGACAGCCAAGGACGACCAAGCAGCGAGATCGGCACCCGAAGCAACGCTAACTCGACGAGATTTTTTATCAGATCCGCAGGATGACGGACCCGTTAACCCGCTAAAGTTATCAGATCCGTCAATGCAAGCCTACCCTTGTTCATTCGCGTGGGTGGGCGCTGGGTCGTCGCACTCGCCTGCATGGCCCTCGAGGACAGGAGCTTTGAACTTCCCAAATACCTACTTGCCCAATCACTAATCGTCCGGTGCACCACTCGTGGTTGCAACCCGACATGATGGGGCACACGTCGCATTTGGTGCCTAGGGAGAATGAAGAGCCGGTCGGCCTCAGGCTCGACGTCATTCAAGGATGTTGGGGTGAGCAAGTTATGAAATCACAACCCTGCTGGGCTGTTCGGCTGCTCGGCTCATCGGCTGTACCTGACCCAGGCTCAAGGGACGATCCTGAACCCTGTGCAAACCTGGTGGGTGTCGCTTCGATAGGAGACGTATTCATCAATCGGGGCCTCTTTGGCGGGCCGACGTGGGGGATTCTCATGTGAAGAAGGCATTGCCTCTGCGGTGATGTCGGTGATAACCTCCTGACAGCTCACTTGTGTCCTGTCTCAGGTGCTTATCAAGTTTCAACTTACCAGCTCTCGGTCCTGTCAGCTTAGAAGAACATCCCCGACCCCTGGACTGGCATCATCTACATTTTGAGGATGGCACGCCTCTCGCTAGCAGATTGGCCTTCGGCCGATCCAGTCCTCAGACTCCCGCATCCATATCTCACCCCATACTTCATCACATCCTCCAGCAAGGCGACACCATCCTCGTCGACCAAGCTGTACCAGCTGAGCACAACAGATCACGCCGACTCCCAGACACAGGCTCCCCCAGAGCCACTTCATAGCCAGACTCTGCACTTCAGCGAGCCCGAGGACCTCAAGTCCAGCAAGCTCCCTCCCCAGTCCAACAACACAGCATGGGCCCGCGCGCGGCGCTCGCCGTGGTCCAGCCTCATCTGGGACGGTGACGCCGCCCCAACGCTGGCCCAGGCATGGCTGTTTATCTACGTGCTGTTCACGGTCAGGCCGGACGAGGAGTTCATCCGCCTCAGCCTCGAAGGCGCAGGCCGAGAGACGCTCGCAGACCAGCTGCGCGCCACCATTCTGGCCGTCAACCACCCGCAGGGCAACAGCCCCGAAACCAAGGCGCCCGAGGAACTGGTCCTTCTGCGTGCGTCATTCTGGCAGGGCGCAGGGTCGCCCTTTGGTGCGCGCGGCGCCTGGGTGCCGACAGACAGGTCTGGGACGGTATACGCCTCGGCCGCAACCCCAGCGCTGACGTACGTGATGACCTCGGACGCCGGCGCGGCGCAGGTATGGCACCCGAGGCGGGCGCCCAAGCCGCGGCCCGGGAGCACCGTGTACTCGCGGTGGGTGCCGCACCTGCGCGAGACGTTCAGCATGGTGGCGCTGGACCACACCAACAAGGAGCACGTGGACCTGTTCCATACCTGGCAGAACGACCCGCGCGTCAGTGCCGGGTGGGACGAGGCGGGCACGCTGGACCAGCACCGCGAGTACCTGGCGCGGGCGCACGAGGACCCGCACCGCCTCGCGGTGCTGGCGGCCTTCGACGGCGTCTTCTTCGCTTACTTTGAGACATACTGGGCCCGCGAGGACCCCCTGGGCGCCTACTACCCGAGCCGCGACTTCGACCGCGGCCGCGAGAGCCTCGTCGGCGACGTGCGCTACCGCGGCGCCCACCGCGTGGGTGCGTGGTGGAGCAGCCTCATGCATTATCTGTTCCTCGACGATCCGCGCACGATGCAGGTCGTCGGGGACCCCAAGTTCACAAACTCGACGGTGCTGGCCTACGATCTCGTCCACGGCTTCAGCCTCGACAAGTTCGTCGATCTGCCGAACAAGAGGGGCGCGCTGATGAGGTGCTCGCGCGAGCGCTTCTTCCAGATCTGCCCGCTTGCTGAGGACGAGCGCGAGAGGAAGCAGAAGGTTGTCGGAGGGACACTGGTCGGCTTGGTGCCAAAGCTGTGATGTGCGACCGAGTGTTGGAGGTTCTATTGTATATACAGCGGGCTGACTTAATTATATGGTCATAACTCAGTAATTATGAATTGATAAATTTATAAGTAGTCAAAGGTATTAATTAAGTCTGATTTAGATCCAAACATCTGGCAAACATGTGTTGCCCGTGAGCTTCAAGACACCAATCTATCGAATCCAATCAGCCCTCGACAGGGCTGCCCTTGGGCAGGGCAGGCTCTTGACCGAGCCTCATATGTCTCCAGCAGATATCGAAGCCTAAATCATCGCCAAAGAATACCCTCATCACCTCCTCTCCAGCACCCACACCTTGGCCAGGGCTATAAGACATAGCCTTCTTACCAACGGCGAGCCCGATCATGGGCGGTATCTCGCCCAGCTCCAGGAACTTCGGCGCGGCGCCGGTCAGCTTCTCCAAGATGAGCTCGTGGATATTGTGCGCGGCATAGTAGCCCATGTGCATTGCGCCGCCACAACGCTTGATGCCGGACCACTTGATGACATCGCCAATACCAAAGTGCACGTCGGCGTTGGGAATCTCGCCCGCGAACCTCATTTCCGGCCTGGCCCTGATAAGCCCCTCCTCCTCCAGCGCCTCCTTGGGGAGGAACTCGGTCGACGGCACGGGCCTGCTGACAGCCATGATGACGACGCTGGCGTCCATCTTGTGCCCATCAGTAAACGTCACCTCCGTGACAGTCCGCCCATCGCCCCGC
This sequence comes from Diaporthe humulicola, assembly GCA_038088545.1. NCBI lineage: Eukaryota > Fungi > Ascomycota > Sordariomycetes > Diaporthales > Diaporthaceae > Diaporthe > Diaporthe humulicola. Next base: position 261,284 of record JBBWSL010000018.1, read on the forward strand.
GTCACCTCCTCGGAGCGATCCACCCGCCTGCCCAGCATCGTCTCGACGCCAGCGTCCTGCACGAGCTCCAGCGCCTTGTCCTTGCACTCGTCCGGCAGCTCCTCCGAACTGAGAAGCTTGTCCCGCGAGTGCACAAGCGTGACGCGGACCTCGGGGCGGACCGTCTTAAGCTCCGCCGCCATCTCTATCCCGACGGCGCCGCCGCCCACCACCACGACGCCCGCGGGCGCGTCGGACACGGCCGCGATGTGCGCGCCGGCCTCGGCGAGGTACTGCTTGTGGTACAGGGACTGCGGAACGACGGGCCACGCGCGGCGCAGGCCCGTCGCCACGACGAGATAGTCGTACGCAAGGTCCCTCGGCGCCTGGGTCGCCCTCTCGAGGACTGTGGCGCGCTTCCGGGACGGGTCGACCGCCGTGGCTTTGCCTTGGATCATGGTGATCTTGGGCGTCTTCAGCGCGGCAATGTCGTCGAACTTAACCCAGGCTTTGGCCGCATATGCTTCATCTGCCAGGGCTAGGGGGGAGCCGATCAGGTGGTCTTTAAACATTGTTAGTATAGACAAGTGACTGGAAAATTAGTAGCTCGAGGCTAAGTCATCCCTGCTTTTAGGAAATTATACGAAATAATTCAGAAGCTGTAGCGGCTAACTCTATCCGATGCCCAACCAATGTTGTTGAGGTGGGCCATGGCTTGAATATGAAAATCGTATCTCGATCTGAGTGTAGTAGAATGGATGTGGTGAAATTTTCGTGAACGTACAGTAACCATCCCGCTCATCGACAATTGTAATATCAACGGGGATCTTGCCATCGTGGCCTGGCACAGCTCCGTTCCCTTGTCGCGCGGCACGTCCCTCAGACAGGTCAAGCAAGTTAAGCGCAGCCGACAATCCGCCATAGCAGCCGCCGAGGACGAGTACTTTGAAGGGAGTCGGATCAGACGAAACATCAAATTGAGAACCCATAGCGGCGAGATTTGAGGTGAACCGTGGAGAATGGCACGAAAATGACCATCTATTATTCAAAACAGCGAGCTGTGACTTATGGACAAGGGAGCGACTGGGAAGAAAGAGGATGCCGCGGATGAGAGAGACCGCTAGGGACCGCATTGTGAAACCCAGTGAGATCACCGGCCGAGCAGGAAGGGCACCACCGTTTTAAGCATATCTGAACACGCGAGTCTGGCCTGGGCAAGCCAGCTCGAGTGGGGGGAGGATGGACAGCACCGGGCTACCACGACTTGCGTGTTCTCCACCGCGACCCTTATTAGATGAGGGGGGTCCCCTGCACCAATACCTCCAGCGTGTCTTGGCTCCCCTTTTCGGCCGTGAAGGATCTTATCAGATTGATCAGATAGCAGCCACCGCCGCGCCATCAGCTCGCTTCCCCGGTCGGCCCGGAGCTTTGTCGGCCAGGACTCTGCTTCTTCCGGGTGGCGCCATTTTTTCTTGCCAGGAACTGCGATCGTCATTGGGCTTCCGATCGGCTGGCTCCTCGAATCCGATTCGACAATGACGCTCGTCCAGGAGTCTTTGGGCCGCATTTCTAGGCAGCAGTTATATGCTGGCATGTGTAAGTGGTATGTAAGTGAAAATGCCCAGACATTACTCACATCATCCATAAGTTTTTCCAGCATCCGGACTACTCAGACTGGTATTTTCTTGCACATGCAAGAGTAAGTACAACCGCGAGGCTTAATGTTACTTTTCAATCAACGTCAAGCTCAACTAGGATCCACAATCAATTAATCGTACATTTTCGAAGTACTTTGTTGACTAAATGTGTGCATGTAAACTATCACTATGGTAACATTCAAAGAACCTATTTCTGCCTTGACTCTTTTCTACCTGTCCACTCACCCGCTGGGAGCCGTGATTGAATATGCAAGCACCACAAGCCGATGTTGGTGTTTGTGAGACATGGAAATGCGGCTAAATGAATTAGCCCAGCTTTTGTAATACTTGACACGGGAATGCAACCACCAAATTTTAATACAAAGGTCAGGCCAGGATAAACTGTTTATGGGCCGCTTTCTACCCACCACCTGGGGATCAGCCCATAGGCATCCCTCTCGCCCGTTGCCTCTCAGAAGAAGTACCAACGTTGAGTGGCCCACTAAAAGCTTACGGACATTCAATACATTGTAAGTAAACGGACTACCATTGGACCATGAGACCATGAGAATACACTTTTGTGAGACATCACAGACTCCGGACCCGATCGGAGTGGCAGATCCTGGGTAAGGTGGCGAGTGGGATGACAAGGCACTCCAGAGAAGGTTCATCGAAGCCGCACATTGCGTTCGTTTGTTCTATTTGTGTCGCCCGACGGATATAAATAAGAACAAAATTTGATGTCCGGTAAGCTGACATGCATAGTCGCGGCCATTATACATTATGATGAAGCGACTAACGCAGGAGCTCGGCATCTCGTTGGTTGCGGAGTAATGGCGCCAAGCCATTCGTCGTCAAGCTTCGGGGTTGTGCCACCACGGAGTCAGCTTTTGGAAACAAGGGCACGTGTCTGCAGAGGGTCAATATTGGGTCAGGAGCATGAGGGCCCGATGTTATTCGAGGGGAACATGTACGGATCAAACAGACTGGCTTTTACGCCCATCTGTATTTATGGACAACATCCATGGGGGCGTCGTAAGCTGCACTGTTGTATGATATCAAGCCATGATTTAAGGTCTATCGTTTCCTACGACGCGTATGTCCCTCAACTTGACTCTGTTGTCTTCGTCTTCAAACTTTTGATTACACCAATCTATATTCTTATTAGAATCTTCAACGATGCAGCTGTTCACTCCTTTATTCGTCATCATCGCCCTGGCAAGCCCATACCTCACCACAGCCAAAATAGTAGTCATCAAGTCCACTGCCGAAGCACCGTTCTTTGACCCAACAAACACCACCGCCGACGTTGGAGACATCCTCGAGTTCCACTTCAAAGCCCACAACCGAAGCATAGTCAGGGGCGATTATGACAGGCCGTGCGAGCCCGCTACCACCGGAGGTTTCTACTCAGGTTTCTTCGTACAGGATGACTCCACCACAGAAAATGTAAGTCCGAATGGACCCTTCCGCTGCCTCTGAATCCATATTAGGGCATAAATGACTGACATCAATCCCCTTCTTCGCCATCTGCAGTCAACAGTCTTCCGCGTCACCGTGAACGACACGGACCCGATCGTTTACTACTGCTCGCAGAACGGCCCCGAGTTCGGGAACCACTGCAAAGACCACGGCATGGCCGGAGTGATCAACGAGCCCGACGTATCCAGGCTCCAGGAGTACAGGGACGCGGCTGCGTCGGTAGACACCAGCGTCACGCCCGACTCTGGCCCATTCGGGGGTGTCTTTGCCGCGAACCCAGACGATGCCGCCGTGAGTGGGACTGCTTCGGGAAACTCGACGGATACGACGTCAACAAGTGCGGCGGGTGGGGACTGGGACCATATGCAAAGCCAATCTTGTTGGCTTATGTTTGTGGCGATGGCTGCCTTTATCGCTTTGTAAGGGCATTGCAGCCCTCGGCATTCCACGCAAATTCTTTTCAGGTTTGTGATTCAAGGCCACGCATACTTGGAATCGGAGAAGGCGCGCTTGAGAGGCAAAAAGATGTATACTATGAGATGAAAGACTGTACTGTAGCTTTATAAACAAGGCATAAGTTTTCATGACAAAGTAACAGCAGAATATGATGTCAATCTGAATGGGGCCCTGCCTCTGATGGAACTCAGAGAACAACATCAAGTCTAAACTTTCCTAGCCGAAACGCGTATTCATCATTTACCCTAATGTTCATGCTTCAGATTATTTGTCTCATTTATCTAGTCTTGGGTGTAGCTATCAAGTCTTTTCTCCAACCCTCATTAAACACTGGAACGACATCTTGGATGGTTCGCTGCACATGTGGGTGGTCTTGAAGACTCCTCAGTTCAGGTTGAACAGTGTAGACTAAGGCTCATTCCAGCTCACTTTAATAGACTTCCAGCACCTCAGGTCATTTTTGGAAGGAAAGGATGGCAGACCCCCCGCCCCCGCCCCCCCCCCCCAGAAAAAAGAAGAAAAAAAGACGACAAAAGAACTCAAAGCATCAGTATTTTCCATGGGCTACTCATGTCGTCCAATCTGTTTATCTCCATATCCTTACTCGAGATACCACAGTGTGTCACTAGGCCCGGAAGCAATAAAAAGTGATCTGGGTCAAGCACATCATTATTTTATATCATCACTCCTGACTTGGCTAATCTCAAAGCAGCTAACAATTGGGTGGCTGTGTCAAGAGAATAGGGCTGCCGTTTGTGGGAGTGTACAAACATGTGAATGCCAAGAGTGATGAATGGCATCTCGTCCAAAAAAGACTTGCACCATTTGAAAGGGCACATAAGAAATACTGATTGTTTCCTGACAAGGATCTGTGATATACCCAGCAGGGTAGCTGCGCCTTTGAACCCCCAGTACTGACACAAGATACCTACGCTGAGACTCGCTGATCAGCTCCCTAAGCTTCATCCTCACACCCCGACCCCTCCCGCCCAAAGGTGCCGAGACCGTAAAGAGAGATGGTTTCTGAAATAGAAAATAAGAAACATGCCACCAGTTCCCGCGGAAAATGGACACAATCAAAAACTAGCCCGAGTGTTCAAGCCTACTACGGCATTCCCCACGTAGCCCACGGAGCATCAGACTTTTTGCCCTTCGCATCCACGGGGGTGCCGAACTTTGCCCCGATAGAAGATGATGACTTCGTAACTCCACCAGAACTCTTGCTGCTTTTATCTGTGCTCTTTCGGGAGCTTTTAGGGGGCCGTGTCGGGGTGGTTGTGGGTGGCTTGAGCTTGCTAGCGTCTTCCGACGGCTGGGTTGGCGTTTTGTCATTCGCACCTGTCTCGGTTCAGGGGTCGGAAGGCCTGGTTGGAGCAGAAGAACTAACCGCGCTGGCCGCCACCTCCTCCTCCTCCTCCTGTACCGGGGTCTGGGCCGTTTGGCTGGGACCCCGGTATCGGGTTCTCCGATGGATCGACCCGAGGCGGCACGTCTTCGAGCTTCCCGGTTACCGGGTCGTAAACCAAGCCGTGGATAACGATGTCCCTGTCCGGAAACGAAGCATCCTGTGCGCGGATGGCCGGGTGGTTCTGGACGAAGAACCAGTCCGCGCGGACGGCGGCATAGGGGCACTCAAATTCGTAAAAGGGCATGTCGATTATCGAACAGGCACCAGGGCATACAATGCTGGTCGGGTACAGTTGTTGGAGGATGGGTTTCTTTACCGACTCGAGGACGGACATTCCGCAATTCTTGTGTTTGATGATGAACACCTCGGTCACTCCCAAGAAATGCGTGGAGATGATGATATCCCTAAGAGCAGCTACGGCACTGCCCCCTGCATTGCGGATCACATGGGCTTCGCCAAGGTTGATCCCAAAAGCCGCTGCAGGATCGATGCGGGCGTCGATGCACGTAACTGGGTAGAACAAGAGCGAAGTCAGCTCATGCAATGTGACATCAGGGCCGATTAGGCGGAAATATGGAATACAAATTAGCTTGCAGACACTTACTGATGAGATACTTTTTCGTAGGAGGAAGATCAAGCTTTCCTAAATCATCAGAACGCGTGGCAGCGTATTGGGCATTAGCTGCCAACATCGCGGTGCGATTAGGGGTGACGGCGTGTAACGGAGCCATTGCAAAGGGAGCGTGGATCCAAAGTTTTGCGAGTTGTGACTTATATTTCGAGTTGAGACTTATGTTTTGAGTTGTCACGAATTTGCTGGAAGCGTCACTTTACAGACAGGAATTCGCTCATGGTAAATAGCTGGAATGTTAGCGGTTGCAAAATGGATGCTTTCTGCAGTCTTTGTTTAGTTATGGCAGCTTCTACAGGAATGTACGCAAACGGCGAGCGACCTCGGGAGTAACAAAGTACGGGATGGGTCCAAATTCGATGCCGAAGTCATCTCAGACACTGTCAAATTGCAGAGTACGAATCTGTACACAGTGCAAATAAGATTTGCTGTGCAGTCATTTTCTCTAAAAAGTAATCTCGACTTCAAACTTCGATGAACCAGCACCATGCTCATCGGCTCTAGCACGCAGCATGAATTCCTGTCGAGCATCAGTACAAATTGGTCAATCGATTTCTTCTTTGACTCCTATTTGATGTGTGATCAATTACCAGTGATAACAACTTTTGGCTTAAATTAAAGAAAGAAGTCGTATATTCAGCATCAAGCAACTAATCAGACGACAGCATTATAGCGGCTGGCATACAATCGTCGGCCACTCCCGACCGCCTTTCTCAAAGAGGCAGAAAGTCGACTGAAACTGCCAAAGAACTGCCCTCGGGACATGTTATACAGAAACAGGGCATCTTATGTGGAAGTGAATTTGAGGATCAGCGACTTACTGACCTTCCGGCGGAATTTCAAACTTTATGCGAATGTTGACTGTGCAGCAATTGGGAAAATTTGCTTGTTGCATACATTATATATTTACACTCGCACCTATTGGGAAGCAGGAGGAATAGAATAAATCAGTGACAATGAGCGCCATGTACTCATGCTCTCTCCGGCTCATCCTGGAATTGAGTATCACCGTTGCAGTGGATCATCAATCTCTAGCTTCTTAACAATTGAGTGCACATGTATCTGGAAAGTAAACCAATGTTCTTTAGTCACTCTTATTATGCATTATAGGCAGCTTGACTTAAACTGCCTCTAGTGGAGATACAACTGAGCATATATCCTGATGGAACACAGTCAGCACTGTTCGTGGATTACGGCGAGTAGCTTGGGTCGCATCGCCACTTCGCGAGCGCCGGAGCAAATGTCAAAGTTAAAACTCAACTTCCAACTTTCCATCACGAGGGCTGCATTTCTGGTGAGTCGGAGTGCCGGGTATTGTCCGTTGATTTCCTAAACTTTGTGGCATTACATACACACCTGGTTAGCGAATGTATTTACAGCGATTCACACTGCATTACTTACCTGCACAGTGCTGGCCCCAGGTAGCCGGGAAATATTAATAGCAGATTAGAGTTTAGGGGACAACAGCCAGTCAGAAAGGGGTAATTCGTAACCCAAATAAGCTCTGTGCATGTCCTTCTTGTTTATTTTGATCTTGTTTAAGATTATAGCCGGGGAGGGGGGTTTCTATGCCTTAGGGCAAACGACCGACCGGAGTGAAATATGTTTCTTGAGCATAAATATCGACTGGTGGTCAAATTGGCGAACTTGGAACTTGCATTTCCAAAAAGCCAACAGTTTGAGCCCTTCAGTCATTGTTCTAAGCGGACGCTCTTGAAAACTGCTTCTTACCTTGATTGGGTCCTTCAATACCATTCCTATTTGGAAGTTCGTTCAAACGCATAGGCCAGAGCCTCACTGCAGAAAGTCAGGCGGGAGCTCGAGCATACTATCACTGACTACAGCCTCGTGTCATGGCTTGCCTCCTCACCTGCCTTCTCGGCGCCTCCGTAGCCACGGCCTACCCTTCAATTACCATGAGACAAGCAGGCGCGTCGGATGATACAAATGCTTTTATCGCACCCAGTGAGATTGAGGATCCCATACGCGGACCCTGCCCCGGCCTCAACATCCTCGCCAACCACGGCTACATTCCCCGCAACGGGCGAAACATATCCGCCGCCGCCGCCATCGAAGCGCAGATGACCGCATTCAACTTCGACCAAGAGAGCGCGGCGAGCCCCATAGCAGGGGCCCTGTCCGTGTCCACGACGGGGTACAGCGACACCTTCAACCTGGACGACCTCGCGCGCCCGAGCGCGGACCGCGACGGCGACCTGAGCCGTGCCGACAGGTACTTTGGCGACAACATCTCATTCAACCAGACCATCTGGTCCAGCGTGATGCAGCACTGGCCCGACGCGACCGTGACCTTTGTGCAGGCGGCCTCGGCCCGCGCTGCGAGGCTCCGGGACGCCGCGGCCGAGAACCCGGAGTTCACGCAGCCCGAGGCGGCGGTCAGTGGGAGCTTCACGCAGCTGGCGGGCGTGCTGTGTGCGTTTGGCGGGAGCGCGGTCGACGGTGCGGCGAGGAGGGACTGGATCAATGCCAGCTTTGTGGAGGAGAGGCTGCCCTATGAGCTCGGGTGGACCACATCGGCGGAGGTGTTCACCGCGGCGGGCTTTGAGGGCGTCATTGCTGGGCTGAGAGCAGCCACACCCGCCTGAGCGGACTTTAGTCATGGAACAACGCGTGGTGGGTTTATTATGGGGTCTGTGTTCCTAATGTAACCTTCAAACCCCAGGCTAGCAGCGGGCTAATCACCAACAGCATTCCAAGGTTCTTAAGTACGCCAATTGGAATAAAACAGCGTGCAGGCAATCCATTCCATGGCTCGTTTGCACGACACCTGAGATACTATATATAGAAAATATATATACGCAGTATCTGGACCACAATTGAGCCTTGTCCAAAGTTTTCACACCTGTCCATAACCAGCTATCGTGAATTAGCACTGATACTTCGTACACATGACTTCAAAGGGCTCAATTCTCGTGACAGGCGCCAACGGCGGCCTCGGCCGCGGGATTGCAGCACACATTGCTTCCTCACCAGAACTTGCGGCCCACCATGGCATCTATACAGTCCGCAACGCTCAAAACGCTCCCGCGCTCGACGCTGCTCTCCAACGGCCGCGCTCGGGTCCTGCCGCGCCAACTCATTCCTCTGAGAAGGTGTCTCTCGACTTGTCGAGGCTTAGCAGCGTAAGAGAAGTAGCCGCCGATATAAGCTCACGCGTTGCTTCGGGCGAGATCCCCCCGATCCGGGCCATCATCCTGAATGCTGGCGTTGAGGAACATGTGGTGCAGACCTGGACTGAAGACGGGCTGGATTTGACCTTTGCTACCAATTATCTTGGGCATTGGCTGCTAAGCTTGATGCTCCTTGGGAGCATGGACCGAGATAGAGGGAGGATTCTCTGGGTGACGAGTTGGGCGAACAAGTGAGTCGCAGAGTTGGCTGATATCGGCGACGAATTTGATGATAGCTAACCATTGCGTCCGGATAGTCCACGAGATAGCCACAATTCAATGAACGGGGCCTTTTCAGAAGAAAAGTTCAAAACCTTCATCTCCGATGACCTCGAGCCTCTTGCCAAAGGCTCCTGGAGCCCTTCAAAGGGTGATACTACACGTTGGGCTGCAGGTTACAGACGCTATGGCGCGTCTAAGCTATGCGGGATAATGATGATGTAGGATTAAGACAACTGCCATGAAAACAAGCTTTCGTCTGAATAGACAGCTAACTGAATCATTCACACCTAGCCACGAGCTTCAGCGACGCCTCGACCAGGACCCGCTGCTCAGCAATATATCCGTCCTCGCCCTCGACCCAGGAGCGATGCCTACCGATATTATCCGCCACAGCGATTTTTGGATACTGCGATCCGTGCTATTCCCAGTGGTACTCCCCGTGATTACTGTTTTCTGGGGCTGGCTCTGGCCAAACGGGGCCTTCCGAACCATCAAGAAGTCGGCCCGTGATGTTGTCTCCGCCGTGGTAGGGTGTGGCCCGTCACCGCTCAGTGAACACCCCAAGGGCCTCTATCTCAATGGATCGGAGCAGGGTGAGTATAATAGCGAAGCACTGGACCCTATCAAGAGGGACGTGGTATGGCGAGGCAGCGTTCGGTATGCGAAACTGGATGGAGGCGAGACTCTGCTTGAGAAATGGCAATGACCCTGGCTTACTCGGCATATGCGCTCACAGCAATTGTACAAACAGTTTGTTCTCTGTGTTGCCTTTTGGAATACATCCTGGGAGGGAGTCAATTAGATCAGAAGATAATTACCCATAGAGAGGGTGTGCGTGACATGTATACACTAAACAATAGTAGCATTATCGATTGTTCACTCGACGCAGAGAAAACCTGGGCAGTAGGAAGACATTTAAAACTTGACATAGTATCAGACCACATGCCATGTTTCCTGTCCGGAGTATAGCTGATGCAGGTACAAGATTGGCTGATTCGTCCGTGGCCGTACGCATAATCATGTTGCACCACCACTCGGTGTTGCTTCGGATGTATTTGATTAGACCAAAGAAATGGATATAATTACCTGCACCGAGATATAATTAGAGACTTAAATACTCATGAAGTAATTATGTCTCTGAGTCTTAACAAAGAATGTATGCGCCCAAGGACAACACTGAAACCTTGCAGATTGCTCAAAACTAAGAGTCCAGCTTATGCCACTCATCCCGGATACCTACACATGGACACCGGAATACTTCCAACCTCACTCTTGCGCTGGCCCACCTTGGCCGTTACTCTAACATGCGCTTCTCTGGTGTCATGTTTTCTTGCACCAATGACACAAACCTATACTAATCAGTCACAAGATACAGTGCTGCGACCTCGACCCGTCAGCACGACGACGTCGCCGACTCGCTGTGCACCATTTGCTAACGATGAGACCCTGCGGACATCCGTTCTGACGCGACACATGTGGTGTAAGACTTTTGGGGTCGGAGTTTGGGCTGAGTGGGCAGACACTTCATTTGCCCAGATTACTGGGAGGGTTGACGAATGGCTGGGGGACAGACGTTGAACAAATGGTGGTTTTGTAGACCTTGTCTGCGGGTATCAGTGTCAGACACGGCCAAAAACTGCATATGAAATACTTTGCTTGACCAGTTGTGCCGAAAGCCAACAAATCGAGGGTTGCCTCACTTGCTGGGTCCGACTGCCAGTCCTGCTTCATGATGGTCACTTCGGAGTTGGGCCGAAGCTGTTCTGTATAGGACCGAGGGTTGACTCGCACTGGTGGTGGCTTCAGAGCTCCTTTGACCAGTGGTCGTTTATCAAGCGGTTGAAGCTTGTCAGGCATGTCAATTGGCTAACAGTTGTCTGTTTTGCTCTTGAGCACTTGGTCTAGACTCTGCAGTCTGCATCAGCATGATACTGCAGTAGGAATGCACACCTCAGAGCTGGGAAGACGTGCGCGTGCCAAGCTGCAGTGATGATAAACTTTACGTCTTAGGCCGACGGGTCAAGAGATTGGATGCTGAGCGTGCGGGCGTCTACCTACATAGAGTAATACCGTTGACAGGAAGTGGGACCTGACAGGCCTGGGACGAGCTCAATAATGCGCCAGAACACACAGCAGTGGGTATTTCACATACTGTCTTGAGCCATGCGTTGGTGGTCAACCTTTATGGCCTTCTCTGTCCCAATAGTATCATGAAATACTACGGTACAGTAGACGCCAGGTCTGCAGTAGATTGTCTGGCGGGCTGTGCTGTTGAAGCGGACGGGACTGGATGAAGCAATTGCGCATGCGATTACCTGAACGAGCAGATGAGCAAGACCAGGAAGACCAGGAAGGCACACAGTCCCCACTCTTTTCAATGATCCAGGGCGAGATTTCTACCGGACGAGCAGGGGTCTGGATCTTATCGCAGCTTATCAGCCCCGTATTTGTCACAGCCAGCCAATCATGGCAGGGTGCTTCCCCACTTTCCCGCCTCATTCCCCGCCATTCAGATGTCGAAAAGCGGGCAGGTGCGCTTCACAGTTTTTTTTCCCTCTGCGACGCTTGCCTTGGATGAGAAAGAAGCGACGGGACAGAGGGGGGCCATTGGGGCTAGGGGAGGTGGGCAGGTGCAAGCGAAAAAACGAGGTTGGACACGGGAGCAAGGAGCAAGGTGCGAGGTGCGACAGCGACGACAGGGTGCATTATGACTCTTTTGCTTGTGGCTGCGCTGCTCATGATCTGCTAGGTGCATGTAGTCTGGTTGATTGATAACTATGACTCTGCAAAAGTTCCCCCCTGTAGAGCAGAATGCTTCCTTCTTAAACCAACCCAACCCCGCACCCTCCGCTACCGGCCCTCGACCTCGACCTCGACTGTCTCGCTCATGACCCAAGTCGGTTCACCTACGGAAACGAGTGACAACACCATCGCGACACCGGCGCTCCCCAGATCCGTTCGCCAGCGTGCCTGGACTGTTTGAAGGTCCCGCCTGCCCTGCGCTGTGCTGCGGTAGCGGAAACCGACGGCACACCTCCTCGTCCGTCTCCCCTCTTCCCCATCTTCCCCTGCCGCCCACCTCCGCCACCGTGCAGGTGTGCATGGACGGCTCTGCAGCCCCCGGAGCCGGCGCCGCAAGCTCGGCAGCCCAGGCCCAAGCTCAACTCGGCCATGGCCACGGCAATGGAGGTCCTGCCTCCTCAATGAGCCCGACAAGCCCTGTTTCCGTCCGGAGCCATGGCATGTCCCACGCCTCCGGCCTCGGTGCCAATGGCGCTGCCAAGCGCAAGAGAAGCTCCGTCGGCATGATTGGCAGCAGCCCTGGCAGTCCTGATGGCGACGACGACCTTGGCGGCGACCACCACGAGAAGAAGAGGCAACCGGGCGTCAAGAGGGCTTGCAACGAGTGTCGCCAACAGAAGGTGAGTCCGAGTTCGAGACCGAGTCACCGCATTCCTCTTGCCCGCCTACATGCTTTCCTCTGACTGCCACCCATCTCCAACACGTCTTCGTCATTCTACTCCCACCCTTCTTGCTCAAATCGATCAATGCCAATTGCACCCATTGTCCCTCCATCGCATCGTGCACCACCAGTTGCTGACCAATGGACACGGTTTTCCTCGACATTAGTTGCGCTGCGATGTTGTACAAGACCCCTTCACGAGCTGCTCCAGATGTGTCCGTCTTAAACTCGACTGCAAGATTGAGTCGAACTTCAAGCGCGTCGGCAAGCGCAGCAAACATGCAGAGATGGAAAGAGAGATAGAGAAGCTGCGTCGTAATGTCGCGAAGGCCAGATCGCAAGGCTACATCCCGGACGAGGACGACCCCATGGAGTCTCAGCTGCAGTCTCCCGTCGTCGCCAGCGTATATTCCCACACCAGGCACCCTTCGCTCATGGGGTCCGACGAGGCTGTCTCGTCTCTGTTGCACCTAAAGCGCGGAGGCTCCTACAACGTGCCTCGAATATGTCGGGAGCTCGAGGAAGTCCGCTTGACTGAGGACGCCGAGGCCCAGCTGTTTGCCGAGTACTTCGCCCACTACGACCAGTTTCTCCCATTTCTCAATCCAGCTCAGTCCCCCGATCAATACTACGCGCAGCATCCCCTGCTCTACTGGGTCATGATCTCAGTCGCCGCGCGTCGATACCACCCCGACCCTTCTCTCCTCGGGAGTCTCTCCGGGCCTCTCACGAATTTGCTGTGGCAGACCATTGGTGATGTTCCCAGCAGCCACCATGTCATCAAGGCTCTTTGCCTCCTGTGTACATGGCCGCTCCCCACAAGCACGTCCTCTTCAGACCCAACACAAATCTTATGCGGTGTCATGATGAAGGTTGCCACGCTCATCGGTCTTCACCGGCCTCATCACATCAACGACTTCTCGCGTGTCGTCATCGACCTGGACAACGAGCAGCTACATGACCGGGTGATGACATGGGCTGTTACCAATATCGTCGCTCAGTCCATCGGGACGGGCTATGGCCAACCCGCGTCGAGTCTCTATGACTGGACACTGGCCATCCGGCCCGGTGAATCAGGCCCCTTTCAACTGTCACCAGATCTTGAGGCTCGCCTACAAATCGAGCGATTCTGTGACAAGGTGTCCAAGGAGATGTACAGCAATGCAAGCGATCCACGAGGCGTCGCTGGAGACGAGCACCGAGCCATGCTGATGCGTGTGTATCGCCGCGAGTACGGAGAGCTGCAGGCGTCGATATTGTCTCGCAACCTGTCGAGAGTTGTGAACCTTCACCTGAAAGCTGCCGGTCTCCACCTTCGACTGGCAGGCTTCTTCGATTCACACAACACACCCGGGTACATGGATGACCTGATGGGTCTGTGGAGGGCCAGTTGCAGTTTTCTGGACTACGTCCTGGACAGCAAACCAACATCTCCTCATGACCCCCATGGCGAGAGTGATCTGCTCCGATACGCCACCAACTACATCCAGCAAATGCTGGTCGCTGCGGGCTTCGCTTTGCTCAAGCTTCTCCGGTCCTTCTTTGCCAAGTCTGTAGACTACGAACGCGGCCGTATACTATTCCACCGGACCATCACAGCCATCCGATCAACCAGTGTTGTCCAGAACGATCTCAACTGGAGGCTCGCTGAGCTCATGGTCCAGATTTGGAACGGAGCCCGTGCCGAGAAGCGAAGCAAATCCTGGCATGACGAGGACTCGGTGCATGAAATCGATGATAGCCTGCAGTTGCAAGTGCGCTGCAGGCACAGCATGAGCCTTGTCTACGACTCGATCTGGCACTGGAGAGAAGAATACCAAGCCCGTGGCCGAGGAAACCTCGACTGTAAGTGGAGCCCCCCCGCCTGCCCTCCGGCATCCGTTGCTGACGGAGGGCACGCAGCGCTGAAACATCCCACGAATCCAGATTCCGCAGAGCATTCATCGGCATCATCCACGCATCTCGACCCCCCACTGAGTTCAGCACATGGCCTGCCGGCAAGTCTCCTCACCGCTTCCAATGGCGCCCTGACGCCCAGTGGTGGCTCTGGCTTCGGTGGTGGCCAGGGCGGACTGGGTGGTTCAAATTATGAGCCGACCAACTACGACTTTTTCGATCCCCAGCACTGGATGCTGGATGGACTGATGGACTTCAACTATTCCTTCGTCCCGGAAATGGGCGCCTAGACAGCACACCAGGACCCAGGACAAAGGACCTTCTGGATCCCGAGGAGTTCCTGATGCAATTTTGAGAGAATTCGAGAATGTAGATGAATCTTGGTGGGGATCCAGCCCCTTGTGTGACGACGTCTCTAGATCAGAGCCGGTCGCAAGGTTTTGGCACAATTGATACAACGCTTGAAGCTACAGTTTCTGGGGACCAGTCTACGGCTCGGCACGAAGACAACGAATACTTTTCGAAATTTTGATCATTGTAAAGCGAGCTCTAGTCTTAATTTTGTCTCAAATACCCAATACTCGACATGAACACTTCAGCGATGGAATGGAAGAGCCAGCGAGCAGCAGGTTTTCATGAGCGAGTCAATGTTGAGTAGAGAAGAAGTTCGAGAGACACCCAAGCTGGATTGAGCATTGTTTGAAGCCACATGCCTACGTGGACAGTTGGTCCAACAGCTTCTACTAGCTACTATCGTGGCAAGATTGATTTCCTTTCGGCGATGAATATGCTTATTACAGGAGACGGGACTTCAGGGCAGAAGGACAGAAGGACAGAAGGACACGAAAAGGATAACAGACCTACGGTATGCAACCCCCCCCTGTGGTATATTTACCTGTACATAGAGGTATGCAGCAGTGAGAGACGAGATTGGGAACTCATCGATCAAAGTGCATATCACGAGGAGGCGGCATTGTCTCGGGTTTCTTGTTCACTTGACTGCGTTGCTCATTCGGCATGTTTTTTGCTATCTACCATCCGAACCTCCCTGCCCACCCACCAGGCGACTGACCTGCCTGGCTTGGTGGATCCCTTGGGACATGACAGGGAGGCGGAAGGGGTCTGGGAAGATTGCCTCAGAGGATTTCTCGCGTTCGGCTGGTGGTGTACGTATGTACACGTGGAAAGAGAATACCCCGTTTTGGTACCTCCGTCTTAGCGAGAGTAGTAGGGCTGGCTGCCCATGCAGAGAGAGGATGAAGCTAGCTAGGTGGCCTGTCGATGCTCACATGCGAAATCAAGGATCGTCATTATTGCTTGGTCTTCCAGGTCTCCCAGGTCTCCCACGCATTGATGTCACCGACTGCGGTGTTTGGTATGTGACGTTCACGAGGGCTTGACGATCCCCGGGTCCAGGCGGCGCTTTTCCGGAAGGTTTGGGAGCGTGCTATCGAAGATTCTATCTTTGCTTCGCAAAGTAGTACGATACCACGCTGTAGTGTGCAAGCATACCATCGTTACCGCCACCACGACCCATGTCATAACGTGGCCGAAGTGGTGAAACCCCGGCCCAGTGTCTCCCTGTCGCGTGGCCGGGCTGCGGCGCAGGCGCAGTCTTCGGCGCTCAGTCGCCGCGGCGGTTAAGAGGTTGTGAGAGGCCCTAAGCAAGTCGTAGGATTCGGTTTAATAGGCGACCAAGCAAAGCATGCATTGGGGGGTGGTGTGGGGCAGGGGATCCGGAACGGGGACAAAAAAACGTGGGCTTTTGGGCTGGGCTTGGGTTACCCTCTGCGGCGCGGACGCAACCTCGTCATCCATCGGCCCAAAAACTCGTCCTGTATCGTCACGGCGCAGCTAGCTGAGTACGACGGCGGCCGCGTCCAGCCACGAGGAAGGCGGCACACCGCACACCTCGCCGATGTCTCCCCACCCCGTGGTTTGTAACCTGTTTGTTGCGGTCAACGCCGAGAAAGGGGGGGGGGGTGCCACTGGCCCAGGTCTCCTCGTGGGTTTGGCTGGGCTGGAGTGGCCTCCCACACGAGACGACTGCCCATTCTGCCCTGCCCTGCCCTGCCCCGGCCTTCCCCGGTCTGACCTGGTCGGCCACGCGCCGAGCCCCGTGTCTTGCCTAGCCGGGGTCCCGTAGGGCAGAGGAAAGAGATGGCGAGCTGGGGAGGATCCTTCCCTTTTTTTTCTTCGACTTTGTTCCTTTTCTGGTCAAGTTTCATTCGGGTGACGTCGAGGATGGTGTAAAAACATCCCCAGTGCCGATCAGCCCTCCTAGTAAAGGGCGGGGGAGGGTGTTCAACGGCGGCCTACGCGGCGAGTTTGGCCGATCAGCCACCCCACGCGACGTGTACCCCAGACGCAAAATGCACACAATACAAGCCACTGCACGGCATTGTGAGAGTGCTTTTCGCGCCAAAACACGCCACGGGTTTGGCCATAGCCCAGGAACAAGAAGGGTCTCACTCGAAAGCCTTCTAGCGGTCCGCGCCCGGCCACCCTCCCTTTCACACAAACACTCCTTGCAAAGCCGTCAGAGGGAAGCCCAAGAGGGGGGACCCGACCGTTGTTCTTGCGCTGGTTCGTTACTTGACCCTTCTCGTCTAGCGCGTCGTCAAAGCCGCCTGGGGTTTGAATCCTGCCGTTGAGACCGTCAGAAAATAGCAAAAGCCGTTGCGTATGTCCGGAGCTAGCTGGGGGGGAGGATCTGCTTCCCGGCCATCTTGGGCCTCTTTTGTCAGGGAGATGGGAAGTTAGGCTGACCAATCCGTGTTCAAAGCCCGCGGCGACGACGACACACTCGCGGGTGTGTGTGTCGACACTACACCTGCGCGTCCCCGTTAGCGATATTGAACTATTGAGATGGCCTCCCACGCAGAATCTCTGGTAGAAACAGTGGGTTCGCTTGGAAGGACCATGCATCCTCACGGTCTCTCCCTCCCACTCTCTTTCGGCACCCCTTGCCCCGGGATTTGCGGATGTTGCCTTCGCAGGGCGCGATTCTCAGCCTTCCCCTCCTTCCATGAACGAAACGTGTCCGGTCATGACATTGTTCCGTATGACCCGGCCCCGAAGCGACTGGCTGGCTGGGGTCGCAAGCAGCCAGGGATGCCGGAACGGTCTAGCCATGTGTCCATCGCGGCTCCGCAGTGGTGGACTGGGGCCGTCGAGAAGGGTCGAACATATGGGATGAGGAAGGAATCCGCCGCGGACGGGGGTTCGAGCTGCATGAGCTGTGCCGTTGATACCGGACACGTGCTGGGAAATGACCTGTCGCACACATTCTCCTGAACGGTAGGTGAAGTCGCGATATATTGCCCTGGTTTGAGTCCCTTGAACCAGGTCTCCGCCCACGCATACTGCCGGGTCAGATATCGGTTGCTCCCTGAAATTGCTGATAGAAAGCTCAGCCAGGAGAGGGCGTTGAGTTCAGCCACCGACCAAACCGCAAGACGCCGATTCCCATGCCACGCTTGGCTGGTATGGTATATCGCAACTGGATCCACCGGCCAGTCTGGGGTGTCAGCGGTGTCTGTAGAAGATGGGCTTATGAATACAAACAGGGCTAAATAACAGCTGCAAGCCACTGGCTGACCTGCCCGTGGGGGATCCACAGCGGTGTGAAGCTCAGGGCGAGGGGTGAACCCCCCTTCAATGGATTCAGAGACCGCAGAGGCGGTGGGGCTCCAGCTCCAGGTTCCATCAGCTGATGGGACGGTAAATGATTCTGGAAGGCATACGTGAGCACGGGCAAACTTTATGGCTCGGTGTGGTTTTCAATCGACCAAGGGGTTGTGTTGAGGCTCTGCGCACTTGTTTCTCCATTATGCCAGAGCCGGTTCTCGTACCAACCGCCCACTCGCTGGGCGGCACGAAGGCCCCCCGGCCATCGCCACTGGGCAGTCTTTACGGACCGGGGATTTTGCCCACAACACATGGGTCGTGATGCTGGCAGGCTGAGTACCGGGGTCCTTGCTGCCTCATACGGTGCAGACAAGCACTACACCGCGATCGGCCATAGCGATGGTGCCGGGGCTCCACAGGCGGAGCTGCATCGCTGCATATGCACGTTGGGCTTTTTGTCTTTCCCGCCGCACATCCACTCCTCCTCCCGCTTGTCAATGCTGCCCCGTAAGGCGCCCGAATACGCCAACATGACCAGCAGACAGGGCTGTCCGCCAGAGTTGTCTGGTTCTACGCCCGCACGGAAAACCACCCGGCTCCCCTCCCCCCCACTGGATATCCCACACCTCGAGGGTCCTGTGGGGGCAATTCTGAGCAAGTGATACGTCACATTGCGTTCAGGTGCGTCTCCAAGATTTAAGGCTGGTGACTCGCAGTGGGCGTTTGCCAATTCGATCCTCATGTTCCGGTTGGATGGCTGGCTGGTACACTTGATTGCGGCGGAGTTACGATGTACAGTACTTCGTGCCTAAGGCTGCGAAGGGGCTGATCCAAACAATGTAGTAATTAGTGTCTTTACGTACGAGTGAAGCTCATTCTGGGTTCTGACATTTCGCTGGCTGAGTCAAGCACGGCAGTCTCGTTGTCAGCACTCAATCCCTAGGGCTGAACATGGCAGTGCACATGTAAGCCTGGCAGGTGCATGCCTGCACAATAAGAGGGCAGTGATAAGACAACAGACAGTTTGGACGCCAGTTGGTCTCCGGACCGCCTACACAAAGGCCTGGCCCATTCATAGCACGTAACGTTGCTGCCACTTTGTTTCGCTCTTGATCCAATTACAACACTAGTTAGTGAATGGGCGGGTGTCAGAGGAGAGGACCAAATTAGGACTTTCGTGACCACAGCCCATGGCGTAAGTCGACGCTCAGAACTTCAAGGTACGGCCGAGTGAGTCTCCACGGGCCGCAACCCGACTGCTCAGGCTGAGATGGCCCACGTGCGAACAGGCCAGACCAGGCCAGCGCATTGCGGTCGCCCTGAGGATTGTCAACGTATCAAACGCGGCTCTTTCTGCAGGGAAGCGGAGCGTGGTAAGCGCTGGCAACGTATTAGTATTAGCAGTTGCCTCTTTGGTCTGGACTCGTTGACTATTAATCAGTCAGTTGGCTGTTCCTTCTCTACACGGGCCCTACAAGCTCGGCAGATGCCACCCCCTGGGATTTTCCTGCCCATTTTCAGGGCCATTGACATGGCAAGCATATGATTTTGGCGCAGTCACCAACAACCTCCACAACACAAAGAAGGTTACTATTAGAGGTAAGATGGGATGTGTGGGTTGGCGGTATCCCTGTGCTCGTAAGGCACAGTGTGCCTCAGGCAATCCTCGCAGCAAGAAAGCGGAGACTGGCATGGGGCCGCTCAAATCCAAGAGGCACAGCAGCAGGCAGGCAGAGGCTTGCGAGTCTGGGAAAGACGACACCAACCAGGGTCAGGACAGTATCCTCCGAGGTCCGAATGTATTGGCTCCAGCCCGAAAGAGACAGATGAGGTCCGCCCATCCGAGCTGAGCATCAATCTAGGGGCCAGCCGCGATGAGAAGATCCTCAACCAGGTCAAGGACGGTGTCATCTCGCTGGTGCTCTCGGCAGAACTCCTCTCCGGTTGCTGGGACAAATCTCCACAAGGAATTGCACATATCTGGTGTTTCAGCTACCAGTTGTACCCGATACATGTCAAGTGACTGTTGGGCAAGAGACGTCAACGACTGGATGACAAGGAGATTGGGCTTCACGCAGTGCCGCGCCTCTTTGGTCTCGAGGGTGTGATGATCACGCCGCATGACTGCAGAACGCTTGGAGTGTGCTGGCGACAATGCCCGTTGGTCGCGCATAGAGCGTTTGTTTCACAGTGTCAGTCGCCTGCCCTTCGATGACTACTGCAGAGCGTGATCAGAGCAGCTCTCCGTTCAACGGCAGTGACAGCGTGGGGATCGCGAATTGAGATCGTGGTCCAGACCTGACAGGACAATGGTTTCCTGTCCTGACGAGGTATGCACGACACTCGCTCATCCCTCGGGGAGGGCGTCACTTGATGAGGAACAGCAAATGTCAGGGCTGGATCACAGCAACCCAACAGGATCAGTGCCTTTGTGTGCGCGCAAGACCACAGCATACCCCAGAATCTCAGGAGACCCATGAAGGTGCACCACAAAGACAGATGGATCATGGATGATCAGTGCTGTCGCTCGGCCGGCTGAAAAGGGTAGGGTTCTGAGTGCTGAGTCGGTGGCTCAGCAGCTTTCTGCTCTTGATGGCTGTGGGGGGGCCCAGTTCTCTGGCAACCTCGAGGCACATCCCCACGATCGGCAGCTGACGGTCTGTTGGCTCTTGAGTACGCGTCTATTTTGGTGTCGCTTTGTGGTGTCTCCTAGTCGCCACTGAGCTGAGCACCGAAGTCCAGATATTGTTACTCCCTTCCAAGACTTGCTGTCTCTCAAGGAGCCTTTGACTGAACTTCTCAGGAGTAGCCTCCCGTAGCCGCACTCAATTCCTTCGAACCTCACCAGAGAGTTCAGTTATGGCCGACTCACGACTGTCGGCCAAGTCAGTTGACGCAGGCTACCTGCGGCCAAGTGCTCACCCCTGGATAGAAGCAGTGGCCGCAGGTTATCTCAGATCATGGGGGTCATTTGGCATCGTGAAGGGGAGATTCTATCCCGTCGCGCCATGAAGATCTGATCTAGTGTCCACCACTGGTAGGGCAGACATGGGTCAGGGGTATTTGACGGGTCAAGTTTTGAGTGATGATCTGATGGTTGATGTTCCCGAGATTAAACGGCAAGGAGGTGGGGCGTGACCCGTTGCAAGACAACGACGGTGCTCGCCCAGATGCTAACAAGCATGGTGTTAACTGATGGTCCCTGTCAAGTGGTCTCTTACGCGATCGTTGTTGGCCGTGACGGGAGATTGGCTTCGCACTCGCTTGAATGCTATGGTCCAAATGCACTGAGGCCAACGCGGAGGTGCCAGGAAGACGAGACGTAGCATTCTCTACTCCGTTTTGTGCTCCGTTTGGTTGAATATACTCGCGATAAGCCTTCCCCATTCCGGGATGGGCACAATTTTACCGCCATCGTCGGTGCGGAGATGAAACGGTTATCGCTGTCGCGAAAGTAGCGCATGCGTCCGCCTAGGACTTGTTGCGACGTGTGGTCGGCCTAGAGCTGGCCACCCGGGAGGAAGGGATCGTTGCTATAGGGGAAAGAAGACCAGTGGCCAGTGCAAAGTTACTGATGGGGTAGTTTAGCTCCCAACTAGCCAACGATCTCAGATGTGACTACGGCCGAGAAGACAAGCCCAGGCGAACACTGAGGCACTAGTGTTGCCTTGAACGACCTGCCGCTCCAGCTAGCGGCCACGAGTAACGTGGGCGGCAGCAAGCAGTTGGCGGTTGGTTCCCGTCAGGACGGAAGCGCTGAGTGGCACAGTTGCGTCACGATCAGTTACAGCCATCACGGTTGCAGGAGGGCTGCAGTGCAGGGCAGCGCAGTGCAGGTCGGGACAGGGCTTGCCACGCCCTGGGGATGTGTTACGATCAGGAACCGTGTCTGTTGGGCAGGGAGAGGTGTAGCGAAGTGTTGGTAGCCTAGAGAGATGTCGGGTGCATAGACGCGGTCCTACTGCGAGAACAGACGCGGTGCATTGGACAAGAGCTGGCACACGACACGACAGAGCCACCCGATCGTCCCAACAGAGCGGGATAGGCGCTTAGCAGAAGCAACCTCGAGTCATTGTAGTCGTGGGGAGATGTTTCTGCGACCCAAAAGATGTCCTTAGGAACTGTTCCGTCCCCATTCTTGACTCCTGCGCCATCGCGGGCCGCATTGCGCCGGCCGCGGCGAAGTCACGATGGGGCGTGCTATGTGTTGGGTGGACAGTTCTGCGCTGGTCCCATTCAATTCCAGGATGGCCAGCCAGCTCCAGCTCCCGCCCCAGCCACGGTCCGGGCAGGTCGCGGGACAATCAGGGCGAGGCAGACTGAAGGAGGCGATTGGAGGTGACGGAAGGATGGCCGTGTTCAGGATCAAGCATCAACGAAGCCTTGGACTGGCGGGGGAACTTGCTGCGCTGCTGGCGGGTTCAAGGAAGAAAAAAGGGCCACTTTTCGAGGATGGATATCCATCGTCGTCGGATCGGGCAAGTGGCTCGCCCCTTACGCGGCCGAAGCGGCCGATTGCTAATGCTCTGCAATCCAGTGACTGTTTTTGGCGGGCGGGTGGATATGGACGAGTCGAAGTCGGGATGAAATCAGATGGGCGTGCGGGTGAGCGGGGACCGTTATCACCGTCACCGTCACCGTCACCGTCACCGTTGAGACCTGTGGCCGTCACCTTGAGCGGCGAAAGACTCGCACCCACGCAGTGCGCAGTAGCCGAACGGACATAGAAGGGCAGGTGGCAGTACGTACCCACCGTAACGCGTGCCGTAGCAGGCAGTCTAGGCGGGTTCCAGGTAGCGGTAGGCGATGTCGACGTTGACGGCAGGAGGAGGACAGGCGTGGCAGGGGACCGATGCTCGTTCCGGCTGCTGTTTCTGTCCTGCCGTGGTTGCGACAACAGTCCGTCCGCGGTGCACCATCTGACCCGTGACCTGAGGGGGAGTGGGTCCTGTCCGTACGGAGTACTGACACTCTGTGGCATGGCAATACGACCCACCGTTCGTCAATTGGCCGGGCCCGACCTGCAGGGTATTTTTGCGCAGGGGGCTCCCTGCCACCGCTGATCGTCGATCCATCAAAAGTCCGCCCGCCAATTTTCTCGAAGGGCAGGAGCCACTCGCGCAATTCGACCCGACCAGGCCAGCTGCGACCGCCCAGATTTGGACTCGACCAGACTCGACCCGACTCAGGGAAGGCAGCACGACGAGTGGGGAACGCAGCTGTAGAGTCATGGTGCGATGAGGCTCTGCGTTGATCTCCTGTCCACGTCATGGAGGAGAGAGTGGGAGAGGCAGACGGACAGTGTGGCAATGCCCCTCTTTGCTACCCTCTCTCTCTCTCTTTCAACCGGCCGTCCGCCTTGTGCCTGGCTGCCTTCTGCCTTGTGCCTGCCCACCCCCGGTGCCTACCCACCGACCAGCATGATTGACAGACCGGCTGGGTGGGTGGCTAAGTATCTCGGTACTTCACCCTCGTCCCCATGTTGCATTTGAGTTTCGCAACGCCGGCATCGCAAAGCATGAACCCCCCACCCCTCCTCACGAAGCGGCAGAGTAGAGCAGAGCAGAGCAGAGCAGAACAGAACAGAACAGAGCAGAGCAGCGCAGGACAGAACTGAGCAGAGCCTCATTTGATCACATTAGGCCTAGCCAGTCGCGAGGTGGGGATCTCGCTGTCGTGTTTTTTTTGGGGTATGGTGCCCACCGGGTCCTGGCGCCTGCAGAGCCGGAAGTGCTGTGGAATCGGCGCACTCTCTTGAGACAGATGGACAGCCGAAACAGACAGGCCGAGATATGCAGGCAGACCGCTCCATGATCTTCTCGGTTGCACTCGTCATGTCCTGTCGCGTCCTGTCGTGCCCCCTCGTCTCCAAATCCCTGGGTTGTCGACCTTGGGTCGTGTCACAGTTGCATTCTTGTCCCTGCCATGCGTTTCTGGCGGCTACCGCGTAGCAGCGGAACTCTACCAACAACCTGCACCCATGCGCCAGATTGCCAGAGCCCACACGCTTTCATTGTGCGATCAAATGAGGCTGTTGGTAGTTCACATCGCTTGTCGCCTTGAGCTGCCAATCGACTCTGTCGACTGTCCGAAATAAGCGCTCGACCTTGTGTGCTTGCAAGCCAGAAGGGAGGGGTGGCCGTTTTTGGTCTGAGAGCTGGGCGCTGCCACCACACGGCACCTGCAGGCGCCTCTGGCACGACTTTCAGGGATATTCCCCGTTCGTCTTGCATGAGGCTAGCCAGAAACAGCTCTAGCGGTTACCGACGGAACGGCACGCAGGTTGACTGGCCGGCGGGTTGCATTCAGCCCCCAGAATGCTCCACTTGGCCGCATCAATACTACACAAACGGTACTTCCAATTCGCGCGGGGGGCTGGTCTCATCTTCCAAGACGGTTGCTCGCTCATGCCTCATTTCTTGGCGTTACAACGCTTCGTCTTTGAAAGTCTTGCTGCGCCGTGTTATGGCAACCTTGTGGTCCTATGGGACTTTGGTTGCTGTGAGCTGTGTGCTCTCATCTGTACCGGGTACTCTTCCCTCTCCCCGCTTTCTAGCCGGATTGCGTCAACACCACTCTCCTCCGTCCATGGTTTGTGCTCGGGTAGGCACCTCGGCCATTGCAAGGCACAGAGGCACCTCGGTGCTGGCGTGAGCGTGTGGGTGTGGGTGTGTGTGTGTGTGTGCGCGCGTTTCAATGGCTGCATGTCCGTGACCAAGGCTGGCCTGTTGGGGCGCTTGTTTCGGCTGCTGGCCTCTTCTACTCGCTGGTTGCGCCTCCTCCTACAGGTGCTGGCAGCCACCGATAAAACATGTCGTTGTTTTTGGCTTGTTGATCCTGCTGGGACCTGCGCCTGGCCGGGCCGTTAAGGATGTGATTCCATGCAGAGATTAGCCACGCCTGTGATGAATTTAGCGCAGGATCTGGAGCCTTGTCTCCAGTCCACAATTTGCCGGTCGCTTTCCACTTCATCCCATTCTAGCGCATCCAGTCCCTCCCGTCTTCAGGGTTGTGCTGTCATGGGCATGAGGAGCTTGACCGTGGCGTGCTGAGCACTGACTGGAATTATGCCTGCTGTGAAATCCGAAGCAAACCCCATCCCGCCAACCTCTCACGATCGGCAGTGTCCACCACGGAACCAAGATCGCGCCAGTCAGCCCCGGTTGCCGCGAGCTAGGGTCACCCATATTTCATCAGCCATCTGGGCATGGACCAAGGGCCACACGGGGACCTAAGTGTGCCATGGTCTTTTTCGGCCTCAATCTTGGGCATGCCCATCATGCTCTTTTCGGCTGTCAACCCTTCGGCTAGAGCAGTGCGCTTGAGCAGTGCGGCCGGAAAAGGAGGTGGGGGGGCCACGTCGGAGGTTGACAGGTGACGATGCTCGTACTTTGCCAAATAGCAGATCATGCATAAAGTGTGAACAGCGTCGACGTGCTTGCTCGAGGAGCCGATTCCAGCGCCCGATGGTCCCGAGCACATGACATGTCTGGGACGCGAGGTAGGCGTACTTTCTTGCAAGATGTAGATCCGAACCCACACCGGAAGATGTTCCCGAGATGATGCCTTCATGGTGTTCCAGAGCCAAATTAAATGTTGCCATGCGTTCGATTGGGAATGATACGGCGGCTCACACGCAGTTTGGAAACTGGATGTTGGGACGAAAGCTGGCCGTGTGCGCGCCTAATTTCCGGCTGCTAGTGCGTCTGTGCAGTGCCATGCGTTTTTTCGCTGTGCTGTGCCTGGACTGCTCTCATTCGGCGCCCACCGAGCAAGTGAGGGGGAGAAGGAGGGAATGTCCTTGTGCTCTCATTAGTGCCGATTGCGCAGATTAGTCTGGTGTGGTCGCTATCTCTCCCGAGGCGGCCTGGTCTGTTTCGAGGGCAAGCACCACCTTCCCCAGACCCCGTCCGTCCTGCCATCCCAGCTCACGCCTGAGCCCGGCTGCATCCCCCTTTATGCGTTCATCAAAACTCACTGGTCGTCACATCGGTTCGTCAGGCATCTGGCATGTGTGCGTGCGTGCGTGTGAGTGAGTGTGTGTGAGTGTGTGTGTGTGTGTGTTTGTGGCAGGATGGGAAGGGGGGGGGGTTGGTTTGGAGTGGGGGCATGTAGGGAAAGAGCGACAGACAAGAGGCCACACGGGAATGGTCAAACACCGAAATCGTCAAGCGTCAAATCACAGCCCCTGCACGACCTGCAACGGTGCTCCACCTCCGCTGCGACGCCAGCACCTGCCTGCGCCAGCCTGCAATCCGTGCTTCTCCGCTGGCGACGATCTGTTCCTCACAGGGTCCCTCAGTCCCTCACCTCTCGGACCCCTGTTTCGCTCTGAGTTGCCGATGGACATAGCCAATCTCCTCGTCCCGCAATGTCTTTTCCTCACCCACTTCCTAGCGCCCCTTGCCGTCTTCCCCGACCTTCACCCTTCCCGTGCTGCCTCTGCCTCTCCCACTCCCACGCACGCAACACGTTCGCGTACACGTACACGTACCGTACGGCGTGCTGTGCGGTGCGGTACCTCGTCTACATCCCATCCCGTATCTGTCTCCCGCCTGTCATGTCACTCGTCTAGGCCGCATCTGCATCTTCACCCCATGGCCCTCTTTTGTCTCCTCTGACCGTGGCCCTTTTCGTCTCGTCTCGTCTTGCCTCGCCTGGCCACCCACCCAATGGCAGTCCCCCCTCTTTGTCGCTGGCTCACCGTCGAATGGCCATCGGAACGTCTTGACTGATGATGTGTGGGTGTGGGCATGCGTTGTGTCTTGCTCCCCGCCTGTCACGAGCAAGAGAAAGATCAGCCAGTCCCTGCCCAGGCACTGTCATGTCACCTATGTAACTTGATCGAGAAATGCCCAGGGTCTTCAGACAGTCTGTGCCGCCTGCCCGCTGCTCATTTCCTCGTCATTTCAGCGGTACCCTGTCTGCCCGCGTCGACATGGACTGAACAGAACCTGCGTCCAACCGTCGCGGCTTCAGGCTGAAGTCATCGTCATCGCGGCCACATTGGTGTTCGACCACTCAAGATCCCAGCCGCACCTGGCTGCTTCCCCGCCCCGTTCATATCCCAGGCTCCCGCAGTTACAGCTCTCCTGTTCCGGTGCTGGAATGCGCATATCATACTGCGTACCTGGTCGAATTGTAATCGCACTGACGCCGCAGCTAGTGCTGCTAGCCGAGGACTGGGTGCGGCATGCTGCTCTTGCGGCCCGGGCGGTCTTTGCCCCGAAGACCCTGCGATGAAATGGAACTCGGTCTGGTTGCATGAGGGCTGGAGAAAGAAATCCCAGGAAAAGCTGCCAAATCCACCCTGCGATCTACCCTCCCCTGCCTGTTCTCACGACCCTGCTCCATGGGGCTGAGAGCCGAGTTTGGATGACCGCGGCCCACGTCAATAAGCGTACCCACTTGACTCCCGCCGCATTCGCTCGCTTCTCCCATTTGCGCAGTCGACTCTCCAGGCGTGGTGGCCGCCACATGAGCACCCGGCGACTGTCAGGTCTGAAGTCCGAATCCCGCGATGGCCAGCCAGCCTGTACTCTAGGTAGACAATGGCTCGCACACTCAGCCCAAGGGCCGCATTCTACTGACCGGACCTTGACAGTGCCTGGGCCTTGAATGTTAATGTCAAATCTCAAGAGGGGCTGTTTGGTCAAGTCACCCCACTGTCGGCTTTGTCCCGTTCGCTCCGTTGACCTAACTTGTCGTTCTGTATCTCCATGCGAACCCGAGTGGAGCAACACGAGACCCTGTCTTCTCGTCGAGTTCACAACCCCCCCCCCCCCAGGAAAAAAATCCCAGGGACGGAACCCACTGCGAGTTAGAAAAAAAAAAGTGTGGCCTGTGGTTCATGGCTTATCGGCGGCACAAAAACTCCCACCTATTTCCGGCTCTCATCCGCACCGCTGCCCCAGAGACCCCAGCCCACTTGGCGGCGGCCCCAGTATATCGCACACATAGTACACATTGCAACGGTAGCAAAACCCCCCCGGAATGACCTGATGTCAGAAGCCAGCTGCCAGGGGTCACCAGCAGGGGCTCTGCCGGTCAAAAAGACTTGTACTCCAAAAGTCGGAGAGGGTCTCCGTCTAGACACAAATGTACATCGCATCGAATGTGGCCCAGCCAAGGCCAGAGGCATTGCTGTCTCCGCCCCTTGCTGTGAGGACAACTCTATTCCAGGATTTCCCTGCTCTACAAGGTACTCCACGCCGGACCCTACTCCCTAGACTCTCCCCGGCCTCCCTTCCCTGTCCTGCCCTGCCCTGCCTTGCCTTGCCCTGCCCTGCCCTGCCCTGCCATGCCATGCCCTCCACCCAGACTTCCCCATCCATTAGGCGCTGTCGAGCTGCAGACATCGAGCCCTATGCCCGATCCACACCTTTTGTGTCTGTGGACAGTCTGCCTTCCCGGC
Source organism: Diaporthe humulicola (assembly GCA_038088545.1). NCBI lineage: Eukaryota > Fungi > Ascomycota > Sordariomycetes > Diaporthales > Diaporthaceae > Diaporthe > Diaporthe humulicola. The sequence continues at coordinate 289,693 of JBBWSL010000018.1, forward strand.
CCACACCCCTTAACTACACTTGGTCGACCAGGTCCACGGCCGCAACAGCCTTGTATCATACCCGAACCGGATAGTGCTATCCCACTCTGGCAAGCCCCCTGGGCCTTGAAACTGGGCCGTCCAGCGGCTATCATGCGAATCATGAGCTCTACCGATGGTACCTGTCAAAATTACCACGACGTCCCCGTCGCCGATGGGCAAGGCCATCTCGCCCGTTGTGGCCGCATTTACGGGGGGTATCGGGTACGTATCGTCTACCTCACAGACCTGGGCGGGGCCCTGCCTGAGCATTCCGGGTTGAACTGCCACTGCCTGTGGTTGTACCCAAGTAGACTGACCCTTGTTGTGACTTCTACAGTCTGCCCACCCCTGCGGGCTGGACAAGTCTTCCTTTCGCAAAGCTTCTCTGCTCTCCACCTACCGCCTCTGTTCATGTCACTCTTGCCCGTGCCACCGCACCTCTCTACAACAGCCGTGGGTAGTATCCACTCACCAAAGTACCTTGTATCCTCCTACCCACCACCTCAGCTCTAGCTCAAAGACGGACCCCTCGAGCCTCTGCCGATGGCGAGGCTCTCTTTTAAAATGAAGACTGTTCCCCTGACCTCTCCAAAGACCCCCAGAGGCAAGACCATTATCATTCTTTGTCGAGAATCAGGTTATACAAGAACCAACTGTCCCTTACATCTGCCCTTCTGCTCAAGGCATCGGATCAAAGGTAGAGTTTGGTAGAGCCCTCGCACGAACCGCCACTTCATCACTCAACTGGCAGACATCCTCCCCAAAGCAGGCTTCTTTGAACAAGACAAAAAGCTCGACTGCACCTTTAACCGGATGCGAGCTCTCATCGAAATGGCCTCGAGTCCTCAGTATCTCGCCCATGGTGCGCACAACCAGGTGGGCACAAATACACACACACTGCCCGACGGCTCTTGCTCCAGTGGACAACCAACCACTGTCTACCCAGACCCAGACCAAATTTACTCTTCGGTGAGTCTTCCCAACACTGTCACTTGTTCCTCCCGCCCTCCCTGCGCACATATATATGTATCTATATATACACGCACGCGAAGGAAGGGGCCCGGATCTCCTCCACCACCTCTATGCGTGACCACACTTCGAACTCTTAACTCACCAATACCAACAGGTCTCCTCGGCCTTTGATCAGCCTACCGTTGTCGACGACGACAACCTTCTGACTCCGGTGTCCAGTGCTGCTTCACCACCTTTGCACCACCGGTCCAAGGTCCAGTCGCCGTACCAGCCGCACGAGTCTCCTCAGTGCCCACAGCAGCCAACTCCACCCAACACATCCACCATGTATCCCTACTCAGACTACGTAAACAGCACGAGCCAGGCATCTTCCCCAATGCCTGTCCAAGCCACCGTGACTCAGGCACCGCATGACATTCTTGCGCGCTACATCCAAAGCTCCCCAGGCCACGAAGACACCATCCCACCACCCGCCCCATACTTTGGCCACTACAGCGCATCTAGCGTGTCCGTAGGGACAGAGCCGGATGGGTTGCCCTCGTGCTACATACAGGATGTAATCACCGACGGCCCCTACGCGCTGATCCGCGGCAATGGCCTGCCAGACATCAACAGCGGATCTTATACTCACAGGCCGCTGGCCCCAAACATGCTGCAGCAGCCTCAACAGCCCCAGTACCGCCGCGACGTGCTTCCAATATCAAGGCTCTCTCCAACAAACTACGGGCGCCCCCCACCGGTCCAGGTCAAGAGACACCCCAGCCGGAAGCCCAGCGCCAGAAAGTCTCGCGTCAAGAAGGAGCAATCGACCAGCCCGCCAGCAATGTCCCATGCCTTTACTTTCGAGGATGCCGGCAGGGGCGGCGAGGTACTCGCGTCAGAAGAGGACGTCTACCTGGACCACAAGGCACCAGCTGACTTGAGGCGGCTGTGGACTATCAGGCAGAAATGGTTCGCCAGGAAGGGCCACGGCATGTGGGAGAACATCATCAGGGACTTTCTTGGGCCCGAAGAGGCCGACGCCCTCAGCGAGGACAAGAGGACGCAGGTCAAGGCGAACTTGCAGATGAAAATCCACAGGGGCGTCTTGAGACACGGCATCTGGCCAGCGCGCAACGTAAGTACACACATCTGAATTGCATCATCGCCGGACACTGTCTGCCACTTCACTTGGGGATTGAAGCCGCTAACCCGCTCTGCCCCCAAACAGAAAGCCGCACTGCTCCGCGCGTATGTGCGGTGGGAGGAGAACCGCTACAACGAAATCTTCAGGATGTTCATGGAGGAGCTCCAGAACGAGGGCCAAACCCCGGCGTACGAGTGGAAGAGCGTCCACGTCGAGGCCGAGCTCGTCAAGGAAGGCTTGGAGCAGAAGCAGCGTGAGCCATCCAAGGCGCGCAGGAGGCGCGTCCAGATCCCCGCGCGTCACCGCGCCGCCGGGGGCCAAAGCTCCTCACACACCAAGTCTTCTTCCATCCACCAACAGCAGCGCCTCCCAGCCATGTTCGACCTGACGCCCGGGTTTGGACACTACCCCAGTCAACACTACGGGCACCCGCAATACCAACCATACGGTGTCGGCGGCGGGCACAAGCGGGATATGTCAGCCGGATCATCATCGTACGACATGATGGTCGAGCAGCTGAACGCGCAGCCCCAGCCGCCCCTGACGGACGAGCAGCATGAGCAGCTCATCGACGAGTGTCTGGAGCGAACTCCGTTCGAGAACGACCCGGAGGACCCGGCGATGGCAGCGCTGGAGCGACACAACAACCAGCAGCACCAGCACGACGACATCAAGATGTCCGATGACCCGTACCCAGAGGAACAGCTCCCCCGCACCCGCCCATCCTCGTCCTCGCTGCCTGCCATCAACGGCATGATCGCCTCGGCATCCCCGTCGCCGGACATCAACGCGCAGCGCAGTGCAGCCGTGGCCAGACAGGCCTGCGGCGAGCTGATGAAGCACTCTGGCGGCCCAGCGCAACACAACAACCACCAGTACGCAGGCGTGTGATGCATTCATCCACAGCTGCCAACCCTGTCGCAATCATTATTACCAATCGGTTGCAGCCGGTGATATTGACAAGGGGGGCCTTTTGTTTCTTCCCATCCACCCATTTCCATGTGCGCCCGCGCCAGTCTTGGACCTGTCTTGTCCTTCTTGTCGCGGATCGGATACGAGATCAGGAAAGTTTGGGGCTACTGCAGCCCTATCTACGAGTCTTACATCCTCCGGCCGTTGTGTCCCCTCCTCGCGGAGGGCTGTTGCCGAACTAGCCTCGGCGTTTATCTCTAGGCGGAGGGAGGGAGCTAGATCCCCCCTCCCAACTCTTTTGGGGATGGTGTTCCCCTTTGGCCCTGCCCTCACGCTCCTTTTTTTTTCACTCTGTTTTATGGGCACCTATGAGGGTTGTCTGATTTTTGATACCTCCACTATTCATTTTTTTCACGACACTTACTTGTTCATGGAGTAGACTTTGGGTTCTTCTAGGCAACAGGGGCCATAGACTTCTCTCCTCCCCTATTCTACACCATCTTCTTCGCTCGGAAAAAGAATTTCTCTCCTTATGGTCTCAAAATTGCGCTATTGGTTGGTTGGGAGGGTGGGCGATACTGCTGTCATTTTCTTGCTCTGGTTTTGCATTTTTCCACTTTTGAACGGCGGCCATGCTTCATGTTTAGAGATTCCCAATTTGTTGTCTTTTGTTATTACCAATTCTGCTCACTCTTTGCGCAGAAATGACTAGCATCAGGGCTCTTCTTTATCCTTGATACTATTACCATTCCAACGTACATAGATAGATTTAGTCTGTCATATCTTAGGATTACATCCCCAACTTGAATTATTATTCGTTAATGGACACTCATCGTCTGCCTGCTCTCACAGGCTTCACAACCACTGGTTTCCTACAAGATTCATATCCCGTAGGCAGCCAGGCAGACTATCACAAGACCGGCAAATCCCGAAGTGTCCCTGCTGGCAGATGTGGGAACTGCTGCCTTGCGAGCATGCCGACACCGCCTACCGCCCAGCTCGCTCAGAACGGGACCGATGGCACTGTAGACGGAGGCTACTTTACAGGGCTCAAAAGTCAAAATTCGGCGCCCAGGGAGGGGTCCATAATAGCCCCGGGATCGCTTCGATTTGCAATGCTAGACAGGTAGTGCCGAGGATCATCGTAACTTGCATGCTTTGGGGCCGGCTCTTGTGGTACTGACGCTGGTCAGCAGCCCCAGAGTGGACTGGGGATACCGACACCCACTCAGCCCACTGGATGAAAACGGAGAACTACAAACTTTGGTAGGTGGACAATGGTACTCCGCAGTAGGTTGAGGCTAGGGGGCTGTGTGAGTCCCGAGGTTCGCGTAATTCTAGGCCAAGTACCACGGAATGACGGCACGCGGCCCCTTGACGTCTGATCGTGTGGGGGTCCGTTCTTTTAGGGAGATTTAGGGCTGAAACAAGAAACGCGCTTTCGGCTGGGGAGGGGGGAGGCGGAATAGTAGGGTGGAGCAAATGGATTGGAGGATTGTGGAACGAAATGTGGCAGGACAAGGCAAGAGAGTGACTCCTTCAACGCTAGCCTGCTGACGGCAGGACAGGGTATCTTTGCTCGATCGGCTCGACTAAGCACTCTATTTGGACGTGAGTGCAGCGCATTTACTGCGCAATGGCGTCAAAATAAAATGAGGGTTCAAGCAAGCACCAGTGCCGCGATCCTGTCGTCGTCGAGCGAGCAAGAGCAGCCGGCAGTGAACTGAACCCTTGCACATGTCCCCTTGTAATGCTGCCAATGTCGGGGCAGACTCCACTGACTGGTACCGTTGCATACACAGTAGCGTACGAAAGAACCCAGATCGTGTAGCTCACCGAGTGGGCCGTGGAGGATTCACAACCTTGCAGACCGCAAATACCTGCCTCGACCTGGCTTGCTAAGCCAGTAGCTAGACTGCCAGGGCCCTCCCCCTCCCCCCTCTCTCCCCCTTCAACGCGGCAAAGAGCTGCCCCCGGCCTCCATTTTAGAACAAATCGCCAGCGGCGCGCCAAGGATCAATAACGGCTGCTACTAAGCGCCATTGTACGTCTGTGCTTCCACGGTTGGACGTGGCAACCGGCGCGATCACACTTGATGTAGTGCCCGCCCGATCGCATATCCCAGCCCGAGGAACCAAATCGTAATGCGCTACTATAGAGTATAACGTTGTCGCGCCTAAAAAAAGGGAGGGTGGGGGAACGTTGACGGCGCATCGGGGACTGGCGCCGACAGCGAGTTCTGTGGTGGTATGGCTAGTCGTCCCAGGGGCCAGGTGGGCGAGAGTGTCGGTCAAGCAATGTTTGCCAGAGGTTCCTCGATAATGCTGGTCCGTCATCCTGCGCTGGCAGTCAGCGCAGCAAGTTAAGTTTTTTCTCAGTGGCTCCAGCGCCTGCAGCTGCATCTGTATGGACAGCTCAGGTTCCGGCTGTCTGGAAGCGAGGCGCTCTGCTGCAAGGCCATGCACCTAATCAGGGCGATGTGAGTGCTCACTGGCCGAATGACTCTCTGCAGCTTCGGACGCAATGGCCGGATGCAGCAAGACGCAGTGGGTGGTGCTTTGTACTTGGGCAGCTTGCAGTAGTCTAAATGGCCTGCAGTATTGCGCCCGCACAAGTGCGCACACAAGTACTTGTTGGCAGTCTGACAGCCTTGTCTCTGGGGATACGCAGTCCCGTTCAGGAAGGCAGTGATGGCCTGTCCTCCCGCGGGTTGAAAATGGATCTATGCGCGTGTGGTGTGTTCTGGTGTCGACTTGGGCACTGCAATACCCACGGCGTCATTGAGCAGCGGGTTCTTTTCAGAGGAGCTAAGACTCAATCCGCGGCAGCACGCAGGCGGTATGATCGCCGCGATGTCTGTTGATTTGTGTATGTGACGTCCGCAGGCCGACAACTTTCGGCTGTATGATTTGTGCCGGGTAGAATCTTGTGCCTTGAGACCTGAAGGTTGGGGGCCGAAACACCATTCAAGCAGGCCACAAGGCTTCAGTCGTATGACTCGAGGTGACCAGTCAGTCGACAGGTCAAGAAAAAAGAAGGGCCAGAGGGCTGAACGTGAAAGAGTGGCATCCCGTACCACTTTAGAAGCCGATGATCCTGACATCAAAACCCTGTTCAGGTGTGGCAATGGAGGGGTCTGAGCTGAGAGAGACTACATCGTGCATGGACAGTAGTTCGACCGTCCAGCGGCACAGATCGGCTGGCAACATTCTCAGCCATGAAAGATCTGGACGGGATGAGCACGCGGGGCCTGGCATGGTTGACATTCCTTCCCGAATGCAGGCCCGACGCGTCTCTCGGAGGTAGGACTTCACAATACCTCCAATGCCGAAAATAGTACCTGGCCCCGCGGGTGGCGAAAGCTGAAGTTCCTCGAGTCTCTCACGTCGGAGGAAACCACATCTAGGTGGGACGGAGACAGAAACATCTGGCCATTGACAGCTGACACGAAAAGAAGGGGAAAAGACTGAGGGGGTGACGGCCGTGTAGCTGAGTCAAGGAGGGCTCCTGGATGGTCGGCCTGTGGCTCCAAACTTTGTGCAACCGTTGCTGCATGTGCCACGGGATGACGGACGATCTAAGGCAAGCCACGGCCGCGAGAAGGTGAGGCGACGGTCGCGAGCCAGCCGTTCAGCCACGGCAGCATGCAGCAGACTCCTTTGAGTGTTCATGCGTGGCTCCGTTGGATTGCGGCCCGGGATTTCGGAAGCGAGGAAGAAGCAGGTATAAAGACAGGTTCCGGCCTCCAGAATTTACAGGCTGAGGCTTGGATGGTGGCACAGAACATGACGCACGCTGCAGGACGCACGTCTGGGGAGGCCGACGCCCGAATATTTGGTCGCCGAAGTCAGTACGCCCGACGCATGTGTGCAATGTTTTTGATTCTTCCCTCGGTGTCTGTGTGTCTGCATCACAGCAGGAAGCTGAGCCAATGCGATGCTCTACTGCAGGAGATTCTGCAGGAAACTGGGCCGGGAGAGGTCGGAGGCCGGCTGGAGACAGCCAGGATAGTATCCGACACATGAGAGACGCGCAGCGGGTGAGAATACGAGCCTGCTTTTTCCTCTTCTCTTGGCTCGGCCTGATGCATGCGTGCATGTCTATTCAACCCAGGATCACCAGATGGAGGGTGTAGTCGGATGAGGCCCCTGGTGTCAGAAGCCCTTTTCCGGTGGCGCGGCGGGGTCCAAGACGCGTCTGCAGCCATTGTACATACATTATATGTCGTGTCATGTCGGTGTGCGATAAATGAATTTGAAACACCTGCAGTCTTCTTCATAAGCAGCTGTCAACGGCTTGTGGGTTGGGCAGTCTTGACGCGATGGCTCAATTGAGAGCATTCGCGGGTGCGGCCCGTGCTGGTGCTGGTGCTGATTCCGTGCCTGCATCTTCTCGCTGGGGACTTGGCAATCAGGACAATGCTTTGCTGGCTGACCGATTTAGTCAGCACAGGAAGCGACAACCCCCAATCCTGGCAAGATGACAGCATTGCTAAATCTGGACGACCTCATGCTTGTAATTCTTCGTCCAGGCTACGGAAACATCTGCAACAACACATTGGCTATTGGTCCATTTACATCATTCGTGGGCATCCTATTCATTCGTTAATTGGCGACGACACGGACAGCCGTCTAGGCGCAAAGAGACGCGACACAAAGAGATGATAGCGTGACGAGAGAACCGAGCGCATTCGATCGATCCAGTCGCGCCCTCCTCGGGGACGTTCCCAGGGAACCAAGGCCCTATGAAGACTTTTAGCTATTCGTGTGTCTGCTGCAGGTGACGTCTGCTGGGCATGGCTTCTCTCCCGTCGGTTCCGATGTCATTGTCAACGTCGTGTCTCTGCATCGCCCTGTTGCTCCTGGCATGGCTTGACCAGACGCGGGCGATGCGGCCCGACCGCATCGCGAGCCTCCGGGACGACACCGTCGAGATGTTCTATCACGGATATGACAACTACATGAAGTTGGCATTTCCCGATGACGAGGTATGCTCGCACAGCGCGGCCCTGCTCGGTCTTGGAACTCCGCGCTGACATCCTGTCCCACAGCTTCGACCTCTCACGTGCGCCCCTCTGACCAGGGACAGCGTTAACCCCAACAACTTCGGCTTGAACGATGTCCTCGGGAATTACTCCGTCACCCTCATCGATACCCTCTCGACCCTTGCCATACTAGCCTCCGCGCCGCCCGATGACAAGGGCACCGGAGCCAAAGCCATGCGCGACTTCCAGAGTGGCGTCGCGGACCTGGTAGAACTATATGGGGATGGGAGGCCGGGACCATCAGGCCATGGCACACGGTCGAGGGGGTTTGATCTCGACAGCAAAATCCAGGTCTTTGAGACAGTCATTCGTGGGGTGGGAGGTCTGCTCAGCGCGCATCTGTTCGCTATTGGGGAGTTGCCCATCAACGGCTACAACCCAAGACCGTCGGGTGAGACGCACACTGACAACCTCTTGGAATTGCCATCGATATCATGGCCCAACGGCTTCAAATATGACGGGCAGTTACTGCGCTTGGCTCTTGACCTTGCGCAGCGTCTACTGCCAGCATTCTACACCACCACAGGAATGCCGTACCCACGTGTCAACCTTCGCCATGGCATTCCATTCTTCCCAAACTCGCCTCTATTCTACGATGACTCGGGCACCCAAGGCGCCAACGCCCCAGGCCCTGCTGAGATTACGGAGACATGCAGCGCGGGAGCTGGGAGCCTGGTGCTAGAGTTCACCGTGTTGAGTAGGCTCACTGGCGATCCTCGTTTCGAGCAGATTGCCAAGCGCGCCTTCTGGGCTGTTTGGAACCGGAGGAGTGATATCGGTCTCATAGGCGCAGGCGTTGATGCAGAGCACGGCAACTGGATCGGAGGTCATGCGGTCATCGGGGCCGGTGCGGACAGCTTTTTTGAGTATGCGCTGAAGTCGCATATCTTGCTCTCGGGCCATGGAATACCCAACGCTACCACCCCACGACGCCGTACTCCGGGCAGCACCTGGCTTGATCCCAATGAATTGTGGTCTCCTCTGACCGAAGAACAAAACTCGCCGGCGGCTTTCCTGGATGCCTGGCACCATGCCCACGCCGCGATCAAGCACCATCAGTACGACGAGACCGGCCACCCCCACTACGTCAATGTCAATCTCCTCACTGGATCGCAAGCGTCCCAATGGATCGACAGCCTAGGCGCATACTATCCCGGCCTTTTGACCTTGGCCGGAGAGCTGGATGAAGCTATTGAAACAAACCTACTCCACGCTGCCTTGTGGACCAAGTATGCCGCATTGCCTGAGCGGTGGTCCTTCAAGGAAAAACATGTCGAAGGAGGCCTGGGCTGGTGGCCGTTGCGGCCAGAGTTCATCGAATCAACCTATCATCTATACCGTGCTACCAAGGACTCTTGGTACCTGTACGTTGGTGAAATGGTCATGCGTGACATCAACCGGCGCTGTCGGACCGATTGTGGCTTCGCGGGCATCCAAAATGTCGTCACAGGAGAGCTGACCGACCGCATGGAGAGCTTCTTCCTTGGCGAGACGACCAAGTATCTGTACCTGCTTTACGACGATGGCCATCCCCTCAATTCGTTGGATGCCGCTTACGTCTTTACCACTGAGGGACATCCTCTGATCATACCGAAAAAGTCAAGATATCTCACAAAGACCAGACCTGTTCCTCCCGCCGCAACCAAGGAGATCGCGCTGTTTTACTACGACGAGGGGTTCAGAAATGTGTGTCCAAAACCTCCTGAGGTTGTCCCCTTAACCGGATCGAGCATTACCACGCGTACAGATATGTTTCACGCCGCCCGCATGCTTGATCTACACATGATGCCCAATATGCACGCCGGCATAGAAGCCGGTGACAAACCTGGGACTTACAGAGCCAAAAACAACCACACATACTTTCCCTGGACCTTGCCACCCACAATGCTATCCCCGAATGGAACTTGCGCCAAGATCTCAGAGCCGTCTGAATACCATCTAGAGTTTGGCATGGTCGGCCAGAACGGGGTCTTTGACTCGATAATTGGAGCCCAAAACTTGGACCGAATCGATACGTATCACATCAGGGTCAACAGACTGGCAGGTCTCAAGCTCACAATGCGGCTGGAAAACGGCCCTGACGGCGCACCAGAGCTACGGGTCACCAAGGTGAACGGGTTCGGCCTTGGGCGAGATGAGCACATCGTCTTCAACCGAGCCTTACTTGCGGATATATCTGACACGAAGTTCAAGCTCGTAAGAGACCTCACGACCGTCAAGATACATCAACTCTATCATGTGGACATGGCGGCGAACGTCGATCCCGTGGACAATGTGTTTGCAAGTCAAACGTCAGCCGAAGAAGTTCTCGGAAATGAGACTTCTGTATTCGAAGAGGATTACGCCACGCCAGAAGAGCAATGCGCCCCTCCCGACGATGAAATATTAGAGGAATATGATCCTTTTGACGCCAACCACCGCGACACAGATGATATACCTCAAGCTCCTGAGACACTGGCGACTAACATCAACAGCCTTCTTCGTAATCTCTGGAACCAGATGCGTGACTCGTCATCATCTTCGACCACAGGCCAGGCCCCGTCCTCGAACGCGATCCAAGTACTCAACACACACGGACACCCTCTCAACATCCTCCTGAACGCCACGGCCATCACGCCAATCGGAATCGGCGCAGCCCCCTTACCACCAACCGATATCGCAGCGGGCGCGCACGTTCCCGCATTTGGCCCCGTGCCGCCGTCGGTGCTACCGTGGACTACAACTTACCCGGCCGGGCTTTCGTGCGACTCGGTCCTGCCGGAGGAGGCGCCGCGCGACCACCAGCTCATCGTGCTCCGGCGCGGCGGGTGCACCTTCAGCGAGAAGCTGGCCAACATCCCAGCGTACAAGCCGTCGGCGACGTCACTGCAGCTCGTGGTCGTCGTCTCGGACGACGAGGACGGCGGCGGGGTGGGCATGACGCGGCCGCTGCTGGCCGAGGAACAGCGCACGCCCAGCGGCGTCCTGCGCAGGCATCCCATCCCCATGGTCATGGTCGGCGGCGGCGATGAGGCCTACCATCGGCTGGCGACGGGCGGCATCGTCAGGGCCGGCATGAGCAGGAGGTACGGCGTCGAGAGCGATGGCCGCAGGATCAGCAATGTGTTGATCGATGACGGGGAGATCAAGCGGCCGAGCTAGAGGTGGTGGTCTTTGTGGCCTGTGTTTTTGCTGTCGCTGGTGCCGACGTTAGAGTTACTGTTGGCGCCAGCAGGGTTGTTATAAGGCCTTTTTGAATGTTCACACTCGGAGGGAGTGAGCGGCGGGGATCGGAACGAGACAACGCAAGGAATAGCATGGTGTTGGCGTGGAGAGTGGACTTGTTCAGTCCAAAGCGGGGAGGTATTCTCCCTTTTTTTCTGTTTTCTTATCTGCCTGTTGCTTGCTTTTTTCCCATGTTCTGGTTTTCTGGCATGCATACCACATAGACATGTACCTCAACCCTACAGCGTACACTAGCATCTCAGCATCATGATACCTCTTGAGCCTGCCTGAACCATCTGCCCCGTCTGCATCGTGCCGCGGGAACTCCTGTCCCTCTACGACCTGCGCATTTTATCACGCTGCCGAACGTCAACGTATGGGAACGGTTCGGCTATGGGAAGGTGGTTGTTGCCACATTGAGGTCCTGCTATACGGGGTGTTTATGGGGGTGCAGTGCGTGTACGGAGTCTTACGGCCCGCTATTAACCGACCACCAACCACCGACCGCACGTCGCAGTGGCAGCATGTCGGGCGCCCGGAGTCTTACGGAAGCGACTAAACGATTCAGGGTCTCGCAGCCCATGCTGGCATTTACTGTGGGTATGTGCCGCTATGCGCCTGGGACAGCTGTTGTGTGGGTGCCCCCTAAATGCTGCGCTTTGGCACCCCGCAGCCAGTCTGTTGTCAGCGCAAACGTATGGTATAAAAGTGCTCCGGAACGGTCTATTAACAACAGCAGAACGGTCTATGTTTGACCGAGGTGCAATCTCATTGATGCCATGCTTCCCTTTCGGCCATAGAAAGGACGTTGCCAATGTAAAACCAAAACGTATTGGCGGAACTCATCAAAAGATAAACACTTTTGAGACCATCAACGCCGAAATCTATCCAGCCAAATAGCCGCCCAAAAAATTCATACAGCGATCTAAATTTCCCCAATTGACTCGTACCATATCGTACCACGTATGCATACTGAGAGCCGGTCGATCTTGGCGTCCCGCCAAGCACCGTCTGGGTCGTCGCAGTCCAGACTCGGGTAGTGAGCAGAGACCAAGCAACGTGGAGAAAGCCACAGTAAATAAATAGAACGGAAGTAGATCCGTCCAACCCTCAAAGTGAAAATGAAACCCTCTCGGTTCAGAACGTAGTTGTGTCAAAAGGCCTCGGGCGGTCGACGAGGTGTGCGAAAGTCCAGCCAGGTGGTGAGATTTTGATATCGGGGCGTCGGACCGTTTGGGCCGGTAAGACCGGAGATGAGGTGTCACCAAGCCGGGGCTAGACAGCTGTCCGTCTGAATTGGTCGAATCGGGCTTCGGAATCACCTGGATTGGCCGGCTTATTCGTTCACATCGAGCAGAGTCACGACGGGGACATTGTCCAGCTTATCGCGTCCCTTGAGGAAGGGAATCTCAATGATAAAAAGGAATCCGACCAAGCTGCCTCCCAGCTGCTTGATCAGGTCGCCTGCGGCCGCGGCGGAGCCACCTATTTGAGGCAGAATTGTTAGATATCGCGCTCCTCAAGGGGCGGCTCTCAGCAGAGCGAGAATCGGGTTCGGGGTGCAGGGCGAGAGGCTGGGCAGTTCCTACCAGTAGCAATAATGTCATCTACGACGAGAACCTTCTGTCCTGGCTGGATGGCGCCCTCCTGCATCTGGAAGTAGTCGACGCCGTACTCCTTGGTGTATTCGGCGGTGACGCAGGGGCCGGGCAGCTTGCCCTGCTTGCGGACAGGGACAAAGCTAGCGTTCAGTCGGAGGGCCAGGCTGGGGCCGAACAGGAAGCCGCGGGCATCCAGGCCGACGATGACATCGGGCTTGATGGCGTTGTCGGCGCCGCCAAAGTGGAGGAGCTGCAGCTCGAGGGAGCGGAGGAGAGTTGCGTGGACGGCTGGGTCGAGAAACCATGGCATGATATCCAGGAAGTTGATGCCGGGGATGGGGAAGTCGGGGAAGCGGCGCAGGGACTTCTCGAGGCTTATCTTTGCACTGGCGAGTTCGGCGGAGGTGGTGGAGGAGGCGGTGGGCTGTTGTCCCGAGGCATGTTGGGCGGCGGTGGAGGACGAGGATGCAGAGGCGTCTGGGTTGGTGGCCAGGTTGCCTTGGGGCTCAGAGGCTGGTGGCATGGTGGAGAGGGGAAAAGAGAAAAGAAGAGGGACGGGCGAGGAGATGTGGTGAGAGAGGACGGTCGTTATCTAGGAAGAAAATTGTTGGCGCAGTGCGCAAGGCTAGAGCTGATGAGGAGGGGTGTGTGTCGCAAAGAGCTGGGTGTACGTGAGTAATTGCGCCCAAGGTTGCTTGTACCAGGTAGGCTACCTGGACTTGTAAGGCGGGTGGTAACTGGAAAGTAAGACAGAGGGACGGAGACAGGGTGCGAATCAGGTAGCCTGAAGTACAAGCCGGGCAAAAGCACGAGCAGGAGCAGAAGCAGGAGCCGGTCCACTGCGCGCGTGTATCGTGGCACAAGCGGGCAGACACACAAGACAGGCAGTCTGTGCAATCTACCTGGGTATATATGTAGGCAATCTATAAAGGGCGTCCCAAACATACCTAGTACTGAAGCTATAATACGCCCAAGTGGTTGGAGTGGCCAAGGCCAAGGAGTCTCTTGCAGTCGGCTGCCCTGCTGTGGCTTGCTGTACTGTACTTTCCGAGGTCGTTCGTCTCGAGTTAACCACGGCAGGAAGGAGACGGGAAGGATTCGAATAACAGGCTTGCTGCCGAAGGAAGGATGAGGCGTCCAGAAAAACTCGGCCTATAGTGGTTTGCTAAGGGCAATAAGGAAGCTTGTGCGGTACGGCAGGACGAAAAACGGAAAGAGAAAATTCAGACTGGCCTAACCGGGATGAGCAGCATTCGGAAAGCAAGGCTACCCAAATCAGTGTGGGTGGAGCGGTCTCAGACAGTCAGTTTCGCGCAGTCGGTCGTCAGGACAGGGCAATGCAGTATGTAATGCTATGTCGTGAGACTGGGCCTGAAAACCGAGGGCTGGGACCTGGTTCCTGTTTCTGGTTCCATCATGTTTGTGAGTGTGCTCGTGCTTGTGCTTGTGCTTGTGCTCGTGCTCGTGTCCCTGTCTCTGGCGCTGTGCAGTGTCCATGTTCCTGGCCAGGGCAAGTCAAGACAGGTCAAGTCAAGACCTGGAACCGTCCACACCCCAGAGTCCTCGAACTCGACTGGCTGGCTGGGCGAGGACAGCAAGCAGATGGTCTATAAAAGACCCTGTGCTACCTGAGACCGGTAGAAAACCCCTTCCAGGATCGCACTTGTAGACAGCAAATGGCAGGCCCGTGTTGGAGCAGGTGGGATAGGTACCCAGGTAGGTTGGGATATAGACTTGAGCAGGGTGCAGAGCTTCCTTCCTGGGTACCTACAGTACTGTACCTCAGTTACCCCGCCAAAATTCTCCTGGACCCCACCTTGCACCTGCCGCTGCAGCTCGCACCTGCGCAGCTCCCCGATAAGCTGCTGATGATGATGGTGATGACGACCGGCGGCATGACAGGCTGTCTGGCCCTCTGGCTGTGAGCGAGGACAGGCAACTTTAACCATGCCATGCCGTCCAAACTATCCCTCATCCACAAGACACGGTTACAGACAAGCACCATTGTGCCGCGGGCGTGTCGCAATACATGAATGCCACCACCGCTGGCCGGCCCTCGAGGAGCTTTTCGCGCCTCGTCGTGTTCATCGTCAGGCCCCAAGAACTCGTTTGTCGTCTCGAGCACAACAGGAACGATTGTGACTCGACGCAGGTCGGCATGGTCTCGGCAAGCTGCAGTCCCGACAGGACCCTCCCTGGCTCCCCCATCTGCCCATCCAAGCAGAGGCTTCAACGGGCACCATGGAGTCTTCGTGTACGTTGCACAGTAACCCTGGCCCGTCACGATCCATCCTCCGCCTGCGAGGCTTCCCTGGTTTCCCGGCATTGAAGCTCCAGAGGTGGACCTATTGCCCCTGAACCGCCCGCCAGTTGAAACGTCCATCCATGCCTCATCAGGCGGTTTGTTCCTGTCGTGAGGGTCCGACCCGCCGCCGTGAGAACATCCACGACATCCGGGACGTCGTCTAGAAGCTGCCCAGGAAACCAGCTCCGCATGTTGCATTGTGGCTGTCAACCATCTCCGTTCACACCACCACCATCACACGCTCTGAACACTCGCAGGACAGGACGGGTGGAGGGCAGTTCTCATGTCGAGAACACACCCACATCTACATCCACGTCCACACCCACACCCACACCAGAACAGAAAAAAGTCCAGGCCCAGGCCCAGATCCCACAGCCTTTCGACACCATCCCCACGCTTCCCCGACTCGCCTACGTGCTGCCTGCTTGGATACGAGCGCCTGCGCTACACCCACACGAGGCCCATCCCACTTGTAACGGCCCAGCCTCTGCTGCAGCCGGCCTAGAAAGCCTTGGGGCCTGCCTGAGGATGCCCTCCATCACAGCCCTTTTAATTAGCTCGTTGACCAGTCGCTTGCTCCAGCTGGCGATCCGGTCAACGCCGGCTGCCTGCGCATGTTCTATCCGGAATCCTCAAATCTGACGTGTCTCTCGCCGATGCCTGCCCATCCACCATTCTCCCGACCTGCCAGTCACCCTCGGCACAGCAGCGTCCCCTTCAATCTCATTCATCCATGGCCTTATCAGCATCGTCTGTGGCGTGCTCCCCTGCACTGCCTTACATCTCTGCGTACACCCGTCGGGTTTGGCCAGCCGAGGTCCACAAGTGCCAGCCCTTCAAGGTACTGACAGGTATCCGGCCAGGCAGGTACTGGGTCGTGTCATTGGTCGCGTCTGACTGCGTTCAACGCTCAGGGAGTTTCCTGCTACGTGGGATCCAACCTCTCAGACCAAAGTTCTGGGCCCTGGAGAGGCCGTCAGTATCAATCCATCGGCTTACTATGCGCATTATCACTCTGGGCGACGCCACGGTGGTTTGAGCAGAATGTTCGTATCCACTTTCAACATCATGGATTCCCCTTCTCAGCATCCCACGTTGCCCCTCCTCGACGATATGCACTGGCCACTGGCCACCTGGGCGGCCAACTGGGCAGCCAAACTGCTGCTTTTCACCCCCTCTCAACAATTCTGCCGTGCAAGCCTGTTCCATTGCCATTCCGAGAAAGGCTCACCCTGCAGCTCGCTGAGCCGGCCTACTTCTACTTCGTCTGGGAATTTCACATCGAAGTAGCACGGGAGAACATGACAGGAAAGTGATCGACTATGTGCTTCTCCTAAGTCATTCCTGCCTCACTGGTCGCAGTCAGTCAGTGAAGCATTGTAGCGTCGCCGGTGATTTCATGGTCTTTCTGCATTAGTGTTCGTTCTAATCATGGCTAGCTGTCAACAGGCGCAGTCAGCAAGACAGCCTAAGGGCCACGACTGGTCGTCCTTTGATCAATGTTCGGCGCCCCCTCTTCACTATGACTCGACCTATTTCTCCATTCGTTTGAGACTTGAGGGTCTTGATAGTGTCTCACCGCCATTCTGACGGGAACATTGAGTCCTTAGCTAGATACAGCCGCATGAATTAGCAAAAGCAGCCACGACAGTCGCGCGATCGACAATGACAATCGTGAAGACGCGACACCGGCACCTGATGGAAAGCCATTCTCGGATCCACAGACCCGACTTAGAAGGCCAACCAGGTACAAATTCCCCCTGCTGTCTTCCATAGGTGGGGAACTCTTACGCGCCCACCGGCAGAGACAGCTCAGATTGTCGTCCCGGGTCCCCCTAGCCCCTTCCCGCCTGACAAACGGCGCCGGTCCCGTCTGTGCGTTTCACTTTGTGGATCTCCCATGTTGCGCCGGCACGGTTGAGCCTAGTGGGGTTTGCGCCGCGTTCAAGCCGAAACTCACCGCAGTTCACGGCAGCCTCCGTTTGCCTTGCCGAGAGGCTCTCCCGATCCCGCTATGACAAAACCATATATCCTAGGGTTGGGCGCACAATATGCCCGGTCTGTGTCGGACGGCAGGCCAAGCCAAGTGTTCATCAGTTGGGGCGTTGTAAATCTAGTATGTGTGACCTGCACTCCGAGCAGAGCAGCGAATTGAAGACATGCAACGTAAGTGTGTGAGAAGACAGCACACAGATCCTGATTCTCCAACACGACAGATACCTCTCACAGCAACTCGCCCACTCATACGCCCTCCCTGGGCCATAGTACTTGCCCTCAAGCCGCAAGTCACAGATGCTGAGCCGACCACACGAAATGCTGTGCTCTATCATTATGTCATGTGTACATACATGTACATGGGTACGCTTGCCGAAGGATTCACTGCCCATGATATGACAATGTTACTGCAACCCGCCAAGATCCAGCCTGACGTTCCCGGGCGGGAGATTGCTCTAAGTCGGACAACAGCTGCAAGCCGGCCGGATCTGCCATACTTCAGCAAATCTCTGTCATTTGTGATGTGCGATGACACATCGGCGTGCAACCGGATTCTCCCTCACCCTCCTTGATGACACCTCGGCCGGGGCAGGGTCTCTCGGTCCCAGTGGCCGAATAGCCAGTCACAAGCATGGGCCGGTATGCCTATTCGGAGAGTCCGGCCCAGAAGTCGGTCAACAGAAAGGTTGTGCCAGAGGGGTTGATGCATGTACGGCAGCCTCGGAACCGTGCCGTCAAATCGACATCAAGCCGTTGCTCTATGCAGCACGTCACCAAGTCGGGATCGATGCACAAGAGTCCTTGGATAAAGGACTGCGTCTCATGCGTGCTCGTCCGGCGAGATGGCGCTCGCGGCTGACTGCAGCGGTGACAGTGCATGCTTCCCCGGATGGAACTAAAGCAGGGTGGTACATACATAAATCTAGACTTCTATGGTTGGGGAAGGCACAACTCTAAGTAAGCACAAACTATCTAACGTGGAAAAGCAGAACCATTCCGGGGTATCATTATGCGAACCTGGATGCCTGCCATCCTGCCGTCCTGCCTGCCTACGTGCCCATTCTGCCGTATCATGTATGACAGCACAACCCGGAGCCAAAAGGAAACAAAGAAAGACGGCTGAGAAGAAAACACCGAACTCCCGCTTCCGCAACACTGGTGGCCAGCTCCGTGTGCTATAGCTGCTGTCCCCGCAGGGCACGACAGTGGGTGATGCTTGTGCTACGGCCACCCCGGCCTTGGCGGGCGATAACCGTGCCTGCCAAAACGCTGTCTTGTCCTGTTCCACGCTGCCTGCCTAGGCGCTCTCATTCGCAAAGGGGCTAGGATGGTGCTGTTGCACAGGTCTGTCGCACAGGTCTGGCCCGATGGGTCAGCCAGCCCCGTGTAATCAAACCTGCCTCAGCGAAACTGCAGCCTCACAATCGAGAACAGCATGTTCTGCAGCACATGCAGAACGACGACCACGCTCGTCGGCAGCAGCTCCGGCCAAACTGCGAGGTCCAGGCTCCCCTCGGTAACCACATTCACGCCGTAGATCCACTTGATCAACCCCGCGACAAT
Source organism: Diaporthe humulicola (assembly GCA_038088545.1). Classification (NCBI taxonomy): domain Eukaryota; kingdom Fungi; phylum Ascomycota; class Sordariomycetes; order Diaporthales; family Diaporthaceae; genus Diaporthe; species Diaporthe humulicola. Next base: position 308,436 of record JBBWSL010000018.1, read on the forward strand.
GCAGCTCGCGACAAGCTCGCAGGCCCACGTGACGGCCGAGGCGTAGAAGGTCAGCTCGAAGGTGTAGTCGTAGGGATCCCCGCTGACGGAGGAGTCGTCCTCGTCAAAACTGAAGTAGGGGTAGACGGCCTTGTTGGCGCCAAAACGTAGGGTCGCGACGCTGCCCAGGAAGCAAAGCATGGACGCGTTCTCCGCGACGAACCGGATGAACACGTTACGGACTCCGACTTTCTGGTAGGCGGCATACGACTGACCGTTCATGCCGATGGCCGTCAGGAGCCAGTGGACCGGCGCGGAGAGGAGGATGGGCGTGAGTATGATAAGGCCGGAGGAGGAGAGAACCTGCAGCAAGATGAACTGGCTTGGGGAGCGGAGTCGGGCATACAGCGCACGGACGTAGGTTTGGTATGTTAACATGAAGTAGCTGTGCTTGGAGTGTTAGCTACTGAGCTCACGGGGGTCAGGGGGAAACCTGATATCACTGACAGTTTGAAAACCCAACTCAACGGGTAGCTCCCCACCCTCTCGCCCTGGTTTCCTCCCAATATCCAACCCGTCAAACCGTCCAGGAGATACACGGTCGAGATCCACCCGTACACGTACACTATCGTGTCCCAGCTGTTGTGCGGTAATGTCCTGAGGTAGACCTCAGCGTACGCCTCCCCTATCACGAGCGCGAGCAGTCCGATGAACAAGGCCGTACAAAACCAGATGAAGCGCACGAACGAGGCAGGGAAGAAGCGCGGCTTGAGGCGGGCAGGAATCCGGCGGCTGGGAGGGGCCTGTAGGGCCGGGCCGGCACCGATGTTGAGCGCGTTCTCGTTCTCATCCCATAGACGCTGGTCCGCCCGCCGGCGGCCGTTGACCCTGATCTCGGGCGAGTCGAAGCCGTTCTCGCTCGCCCACCACGAAGACGTGAAGATCCTCTGCGTCTCGGACAGAGAGTTCCGCAGCCCCATGTGGCGCTCCCTGGTGAGCAGGATGAAGCTCGCGATCACCACAGGCATGGCCATGATGCAGAACGTCCATGTGATCCAGACCGTGTTGTGCGTCATCAGGAACTCGGCCTCAGGTACGTAGTACAGCACGACCGGCCCGACGGTGCCCAGAACCGCGATCAGGCAGATGGTGACCGGGAACCCCAACGTCGACGGCCACCAGTTCAGGCTGTACAGGTTGAACACTTTGGTGATCCACACCAGGGCCGTCAGGTTATAGAAGGCGTAGTAGACGAACAGGAAGAACCAGAAGTTGACCTCGACTTTGGCCGTGCCGTGGCCGCGCGGCTTACGACTCCCTGGGTCGCCGCCGTGTGGGGGGTTGGAGCCGTCGTTGCCGCCGCCGCCGTCGTCCGGGCCGTCCCTCAGCGGATACTGTGGGAATGGGATCGCGCACCACCCGACGGCCAGGGCGGCGGGGAGCACCACCAGCACGAACCACCGCGAGTACCACACGCTTGCGACCCTCCTCACGGCCCCTTGCTTGGGGTTGATCCACAGGTCGTCCATCCTCTTCCACCTCCTCCTGCACCACGCGGCGAGCCTCCTCCTCCGCCTCGCGGCCCCGGCGCCGTCATATCCCTCGCCACCGGCCGCGTCGCTGTCGTCGTCCTCGTCGTCATCTTCGGACTCGTCAGACTCGTCGTCGCCCAGGCCCGCCGCCAGCAGCGCGGTGGCGCCGTACCCGACGTGCACGCTGCCGCGCCACGACGCGCGCGAGAGCAGGCCGAGGCTGCCGCGCCTGTTGCCGGCGCCGGGGCGCGTGTCGGTGCGCGGGACGGCGCGGAAGCGGCCCAGCAGGGGCGACGAGTCGGTCGGGTAGCGCGATCGCTGCTCGCTGCCCTGCTCGAACGAGAAGATGGTGGGCATGTCTCTGGGCGTCGTGGGGTGGTTCGGGCTCGACCTTCGCAGGCTTGACTACAGCTTGGAGAGTCGCATTCTCTCGAGGTTTTTTCCTCTTGGGAAGGGAGGAGGACAGGAAAATCTCTTTGTTTCTCTTGCCTTCTCCGAGGGGGCAGGCGCGTCCTGGACTGGGGTCGCACGAGGGAGGGAAGAGGAGCGGAGTCACAGTGTCGGTGAAGATCTGCAGAGCCGGGGTAGGTGTGGATCTCTTGATGTTGTGTTTGGTGTAAGTGCCGCGCTCGGGAATTATTTGGTTTCCGTCTGTGCTGGCAACTGGAGCGTGCAGGTGGGCCCCTTCCCATCTCAGTGAGGATTGGCTTTGGAGCTTGGGTCCTAAATCCAGGGGGTGATCGTGATAAGATAAGCGGCCTCGACCGCTTTTAGCGTGAGCTGTTGTTTCGAGTACGACCGTTTCCAGAGGCCGACGTCATTTTTAGTAGGTCCGCTTGCATGTGACGGCATGCGAAACAGGCCTGACAGGTTGGCCATGAAAGCGTCGATGGAGCCGCGATTTGGTGGCCTGGTTAATTATTCACACCTCTTCCTTGCCTTGCACACATAAATTCGCGAGGGTCACCGATAATAAGGCAATACGAATATCAAGCCAAGCTGAGGCCATTGCCCATCATTAAGCGCTGTAGTGTACTACCTAAGTACCTAGGTACGTGCCATACGATCGTAAGCTGCTGCCGCAAAACAATTAGCACTCAGGGCCTAATTCTCACGATCCCGGCATGCAGCTGTCTGCCAGAGCCATAATTAAAAAAAAAAAAAAAAGGAGAAATATTGAACAACGGTCTAAAAGCACATGGTTCATGGACTCTGCTCCTGACGTGTCAGTGTCATTGTTGAATTTGCATCTGTTTCCTTCATAGCGAACTTTTCCAGACTTTACGATATTTGTCTGTCCGACCAGGTGCATCTCTGGCTGCGACTGCGAACTTGAAACCCTTGTCTTGCGCGAGCTTTTGAAACTGTACTCCCTCAGGAGAATTGCGGGTGATTCCGTCAAAGACAGTCGCCAACCTCTGAGCTTGCTCGAGCGGGCCTTCAACGAAGCTGTTAACGACCTGTTTATGCATCCATAACTGGTTGACTGGAACAGTTTTAATCCTCTCCACGAGGGATTGAACAGTCTCCTCCAGTTCCGTAAGCGGCACGGATTTTAATATCAGTCCCATAGCCTCAGCTTCTCTGCCACTAATCAAATCACCGGTAAAGAGTAACCGCTTGGCCTTTTCAAGTCCTACCCGCACAGTCCACATAGCCGTCGTTGGACAGCCCCAGACCCGGGAGGGCGGGTATCCGATCCGGGCATCATCGGTCATGATGACAAGGTCGCACGAGAGGGCGATATCGCTACCTCCGGCAACAGCTGCTCCGTGGACCTGCGCAATCGTGGGCTTCGCACTGTGGAAGAGCTCTGCGTAACAGGCCGTGAACTCCCTCATGAAGGAATAGTCAACCCACGGGTCAAACCCGTGTTTGACGTCTTGGCTGCCCGAGGTCTGTCCTCGAGATGCATTTTCAGCTGATATCTTGAGGTCGTAACCGCCGCAAAACCCTGCCCCGGCCCCTTTGAGCACGATACAATGCACCCCTGGGTCACCATTTGCCCGGCGGACTGCATCGCGTAAGGCATACGGCATGCGCGAATCGATTGCGTTGAGGCATTCCGGTCGATTCAAGGTGATGTTGGCAACGCGGCCGTCTTTGGACAATTCAAAAGCTACGGGCTCCTCCATAGTCAAAGGTGAAGGTAACTGCAAGAATGAATTTGTGACGGAGCAGAGAAATGCCAGTGTATTCCGGAAGTGGCAAATAAAAGTGCGTGAGAATTGCTTGTCTCATCAAGTTGAATATAATGGATTGGCCAGACTGAACAGTGAATCCTTCCAGCTCCTCACATATTCCTTCTTACTACTGTACCTCGGCACGCTCGGTTATACTGAAACGAAAGGTAGCATCTGCAGTACTCCAAAGGTGGAGATGTGCGTTATCACACTCCAGGTGCTTGGCACAGTCAAGCATACAAAGTACCCTCCTTTCCCCTTTCCAGGTAAACCAAAGGTCCGCCGAAATGACTGACTTCACTATTTCCGGCGTGGTGCAAAAATGTGAGCTTGCTGTTTCCGCCGTCGCCGTCGTATACTGATCTCTGATCAACTACGCATTGCATCAACCTTAGAGAACAACTATACGTGATGGGGGCGTATGAACTATTCAACATCAAATTTGCAGGCATTGAGAGGATTTGACGAAGGCAGTTGAGGGCCCGGTATCTTCGAAGGGCTCGAACCTGATTTGCTGGGCAATGGTTAGCAAGCATTATAACAGTGGGTAAATTGTGCCAGACCATGTGCCTGAACAATCCACTCCCTGAGGAACTTGAGATGAAAAGCTGGTGCACTATTGCTGAGCGAGATGTTTTTCAAACACCGGTCTAGACTGCCAGCTCCATCAGCGGCAAATTACGCGGGTCGTTATTCCCAGCACAATGGCGAACACTTGCATCGAGTTCACTGGACGATGTGCGAGGCAACTGTAAGTCTGGATACCGTTGCGATCTAGCAGGATTGTATTAGTATAGATAAATATCGAACCCTCCACCTGCATGTGAACAAGCGATCATCATGTTATCAAAACGTAAGTCTGATTCGCTTGTAATGTCTTGAGTGCCCATGCTGATACAGATAGCTCTAGAGTACCGATGCGACGGCAGGGAATTCAACGGCGGCTAAGGATGCTACGACCAACTTGTCCTGGCCGCTGGTCGTGGACAAGACTTTGACCACTGAGGACTGGATGTGGACTACATATCAAGACGAATAAAACAGAGTTGGTCGGAATACAAGAGATGAATACTTTTCGATCTGTTATATTTACATTCTCAGACTACCAGTGAGACATTGGCGCCAGTTATGTAGGAAAGCCGTGGATTCTTCAGACATTGCGTAGCAGGAGTAAAGGTTTCTCCACCAAAGTCACGGTACACTGCTTGTGCAGACTGATGCGGCAGGCGCGGCTTGATAGACCATATGCTTCATTGCTTGTAAGAAGCGGATGCGTCCAAAAATTGCCACACTGGAGAGCTGAATGATTGACTCAAGGATATGCAAAGCGTCAGCATGCTTACAGGGGCTCAGCCTATAAAAGCCCATTGCAGCCCTATGCAACCCTATCGATGCTTTTGAAGGATTCTGCACCGCGTCAATTCATTGGTTCACGACCGTCATGGTGCTGCTGAATGCCGGGGGTGTGTTTGAAGTCGCGCGTCCGCTGCCTGTATAATATGAAACCTCTCCAAGCCTAGAGCTGAACTCCCGTCCCCAGGTGTTGATTTTCGCCCTCAACATCATCAACACGACGAGCTATCATGCTTGGGTAGATGCTGTCTTGCCCATGGCGCCAAGTCACTTCAGAGAGGATCCAGATGCCATCACTTCGTCAGACTCTTTCTCCAGGTTCGGTCTCGCGCCCGAGAAAGACTCTGGACGTGGATCCACTTACAGATCCGGTAGGAGTCTATTCTAGAAGTAGAATTCGTTAATATCTGGCTAAACAACTCAACAGTCCCCCTACATGATGGCCAACCCCTGACCGACCACCCTACGGCAATAGATGGCAGCAACAAGTTTGGGGGCTTCGCGGTCACTGGCCTCATTAAGTGGCTGATCACAGCTCTGCTACTCATGGGATTCGTCCTTGCCATACATTTTTACCAGGGAAGAGTCCTGAGTGATAACGACAAGTCTATCTTCGAGTCTATTATCGTCACCCTGAGTCTGGTTGTGGGTCTTAACATTGCAAGTGCCCTCAAGGACATTGCAAAGCACATGCGATGGTGGTGTCTCAGTCTCAAAAGACGGGATTTGTCTGAGGTACGCCACTCCTTTTGTCACTCGCGCCTGACATCTATTAGGGATTGACAGTCAAATTATTTACAGGTCGAGCTCATTTTGCATAGTGACAGCTTGACCAACGTTACCAAGCTGATATGGCGGTCATCTTCAAGTACCACGAAAATGGTCTGTTTGACGTGGCTTTTGTTGAATATTGTAAGCCTCAGATCTACAAATAAAGATATTGACGTCGGTTGAGGCTGACCAATGCACTGATCCAGGGAATGCAAGCCCTTATAGCTGTTACCAGCTTGACATTCCAGGCCGAGCCCCACGTCGACGATGTGTATCTGTCAGGGGAAGGTCAAGTCTTTCTCCCTAATATGAGCAACTTCGCGCGCGGTACAGGGCGCTTTCTAGGCGATCGATCCGATCTGGATTCCACACTACAGAACTTGGGAGCAAGCATACTGGGGGATATCGGAAGCAGTTATAACCACTCCGTCCTTCCGTCTGTGCCATTGGAGGGACAACCTCTGGCCAAATTCCCCGCCGTGTTCTGGAAAGCCGACGATCACTGGGAATATCACTACCATAACTCGACGCTAGACATTGTATCCGCTGGGACGAACTATCTGGCCGTCTACTCGGACAGGAAAGTCTCATCGTCGGCCGTGTGCGCAACGCCAGAGTACAATACAACCATCGACCAAACCCAGGGGCTGATCATCATAAACCAAACAAGCGGGCGAGACTTCACGTTCGACTCGGTGGCCGCGGGCATCGAATCCAACACATACGCCACGGTTCCCATCCTGAGGCAACTCCGAACCGACGTCTGCGGTTCCCGAGTCGGGTGCGGCACGGGCGAGTGCGGGCCGGGGTGTAGCACCGTCCACGTGCTGGAGCCAAAGAGCGGCGAGGCCGTCCCGGGGTCCTTCGACAACCCGACGAGCATGTTCTTCTACTACGAGTGCAACATCACCGTGTCCTCGGACCCGCCGCCCGCCTCGGACGTCGACAGCCTCACGCTCGCGCCCATGCTCGCCGCCGCGGCCGCCCAGGCTATCGCGCTGAACGGGGACGCCACCCTCTCGGGCGTGGACGCCCCGCTCAGCCGGAGCTACAACTGGGAGCTGCCCTTCGGCACGCCCTTTAACAATAGCGTGTTAGACATGGCGGACCAGGTCGCGCGGTACGCCATCGGCGTCGTGGCCGCGGCGGCGTCGACGAACCCGCGCATGGCCGTCCCCGGCCGGCCTCCGGCGCAGGGCGTGTAAGCATCACTTTTCATCTGTTACGGATCCCCGTCTTTCATGTTTTAGAATGTTCTAGAATACAACACTTTAGGACCCGTAGCAGGACTAACGTCACCACCAGGCGCCTGGAGTTGCAGGAGCCGGTTGCGTTCGCGGTGATCATGGGTGTCACGGCTGGCTTGCAGCTGCTGCTGACGGTGGTTGCGATGGTGCTGGTTGGCAGGGTCTATGTTCCGGGGAACGAGAAGTGGATAACCAAGGAGGCATTGAAGCGGTTGTATTCGGATTGAGATACGTCAGGGAAGACGTGTACCTCTTTATACGTATGCGTGCGTGCTTAATCCCAGTCGCCCCCGGACAGACATGTCTTCTTGAACGGCTGCAGGGCTGCGAGTCTGAGCCACCATGGGGGCGGAAATGTTAGATGGTCGCGGGTTTGTTCTTGATCTGACCGGCATACTGATGACACAGATGTTGGGCTCCCGCTCGTGGTGGCGCTTGGGTCCATCGTCTGTGTACACTGCCGATGTCCTGGCGGAGGACATGATGCACCATAAGTGCCGCTTCGTTGACACTGGACTTGAGCACCGTCGACAGGAAACTGGATGTGGAATATCTATATGGCAACAGCTTCAGGCTTGTCCTTTGCTGATAATATTGTTGCTTGAATTCCCAGATATAGAACCTTTCGGTTCATTCTATGTGGATGGGAGCCCGTATTGAGGCTTAGAACCCCTCCATGTCATCACCGATTTCGCCTTCCTCCTCGTCGTATTCCTCTGAGTCTCCATCTGCAGAACTGTCGTCGTCGCTGCTCTGTGCCTTGACCGTCGAAGCCGACTCGGTCAGGTCGTCGACCGCGTCAACATATTCCGCCTGAGAGCTCTCTGTCTCCGTCTGAGTGTCCTTGACATCGTCCGCAAACATGACTGCCTTGTTCGTCGGCGACTTGCTCGGGGGCTCCAGGACGTCTCCACTCCATGGCTTGCACTCTTTGACCTGCTCCCCACATCGTAAGCAAGTCCACCCCTCGCCCTCTTCCCTTTCTATCCTTGTGGCGAGGCAGACAAAGCAGTATACACAGCCGCAGGGGATCGTCTCGTAGGGGTTCGTGATATCTGTCTGCGCAGAGCCAACCACACCACTCGATGCCGCGGCGGCAAGGACTTCTTGTTCCGACGACGCTGAATTTTGGTCCTGGTAGCATATGGCGCATGTCCGCTCGGGCAGGAACGAGTACTCGCCCTTCTTCTCCTCGCTGTCACCGTCGCCGCTACTTGATATTGCGTTCTTCGTCTTCCTCCATGTCCGACTTAGCCATCTCCGCCACTTATTTATGCCAATCAGCGGCAGGACAAAGAGCAGGAATTCTGTGAATGCGTGCCAGACGAGCTGTCGGTTAAGATATTCGAACGAGACCTCACGGCTGACCTGGCTGGTGGGTGGAGCCAGCCTCATCCGTAATATCCTGTCTAGCAATGTCCTGTACCGGCCGTGCAGGAGGAACACCAGGAACGAGGCGAATGCCGCGACAGAATGGATAGACTCGGCCGTGGACGTCAGCCGCGACAACCTCTGAGCCCGAGGACTTGGTGCATCGAATCCGTTGTCCTGATTCAGCAGCCAGTTCTCGAGCCTCGTCCAGCCATACTTTCCTCCCACAGTGATGAGTCCGTATAGAGACTTCTGCAGTTTCGTGGGCGGCACCAGAACTGGCCCTTGGTGCCTCGCGTCGGTGAACTTGAGGTTTTGCAGGGCGGCGCCGTAGGTCGCGTCGTGGTCCCACACGGTCAGCTTGAACAGCACAGCGCGCAGGGCCAGCAGTATCTCGGCGGACCACTCCTCCTTCAGGTTGCTGCCCAGCCCGCCGACGTACTTGAGGGCGTCCCCGACCTGGTCGCGCAGGAGCTGCACGAGCTCCTCGTCCAGCAGCTCGGCGTCGACCTGGCCGACGCGGAAGGCGGGCCGCGTGCCCTCTGGCGACGAGACGGTATCCCAGAGCGACAGGGCGGACCCGCCGAGGCCTCGCAGGAGGGGGGAAGGGTGCGACGAGATGCGGGAGCGCAGCTGGGAGGCGGAGTGCTCGGCGGCGAGGCGTGCGTGGGCCTGGGCCTCGCGGGCGGCACGGCGCTCGGCGAGGCGCTGCTGCGCTTGGGCAAAGGTCGGGTTGCTGCTCATTTGGGCGTCATGAATGAGCAAGGCGGCAAGTTGGTGAGTCCTCTAGCTGGGACATTTGGGGAGGGAGCGGTCAGAGGCTGGCCCTCATATCCTCTTTTGAAGGGTAGAAGGATGGCGGGTTTGGCTGGGAGCGGTTGCGTGGTTCGTGCAGGTCAAAGGGCTTGGCCGAGTTGATGCCGAGGTTCGCAGTCAGGAGATTCCGGGGTCGCATGGCCGGGGCTGATCCCTGCATCGACGTGCAACTCGCCTGCTGACAGCTGCCAGGACAGCAGGACGGAGGCGCTTTTTGGGCTTACTTTACAGCAGATTTCTGTCACGGGTGAGTCAAGAACACTTTAACATGCGAGCCCATCAGCTGAAGAGTGGAGTGATTTCGATTCAGGCAAGTTGATTGTACAAACAGTTGTGTATCATCCATCGTGTTGGAATTGGTGCTACTAACAGTGTCTCTCACATGCAATTCATTCCCTGTTGGCAGCCCCGGAAGAACAAGGGTTCGTTCGAGTGAAAAGACATTCTCAATATATCCTAAAAGAAGACACACCTTGCTTCATATGCATCCGCCGTGACTGACCTCCCACCTGACCCTTTCTTTTCAATACTTCGGCTTGAACGGTATCAACCTCATCTGAGCCGCAACATCCCCATCCAAGCCCAGCAAGCCGTGGATCCATCGCAGTATCACAAAAAAGCTGTCAGGCTCTCCCATGTGCTTGCGTCCCTCGACAACCCTCGCCGACTTTGGAGATCCATGCCGAAGAGCCACATGAAGATCCTCGATCGGGAAGATCTCATCGTTCTGCCCATTGACGATCAACACGTTCCTGCAGCAAGGCCTGTCCAACGTTCCGTCACTGACAAGTGAGAACTTGTCTGCCTCCTGGATGAACGTCTCCAAGTCCGTGTAGCCAAACTTGTAAGCCAGCGTATTGGACAAGTCAAAGGGATACTCCAACATGTTGGCATGCTCCAGCCACTCGCGGTCAAACATGTGGTGCGCCCCGCCACCAAGACTGACGCTGCCCAGCAGCCGGTCCGCATGAGTGTGAGCCAGCCGGAGCGCGTAGTACCCGCCCGTGGAGAAGCCCCAGACGACGACCCTCCCGCCATCCAGCTCCGCCTGCCCTCCGATCCAGTCCAGGACGCTGGACCACTGCCGGTCCGGGCTCGTCGGGTCGCCCTTGGCCGCCGGGGAGTCGCCCGTCCCGGGGATCTCCACCACCACCGTCGCCACGCCCTTTTCCAGCCAGCCGCGCTGCCAGACTGCGAGCTCGGTGCGGTACCCGTCGAGGCCCGTGAAGATCATCACCACGGGTGCCGGGCTTTGGGCTGAGGCCCCCGGTGGCAGGAGGAAGTTCACGGGGATGGTGTGGCCTTCGGATTCGTTTCGATGCGTGTGAGGTATCTCTACCTCGCGGATGGGATATTCCATCAGGCTTTTTCAATAATTAGTCGAGTGCGTGATCTGTAGGGGATACTGCACGTTGACTCACGCTCCACCTTTGTAGAATGCTTCTTTCCCCATGGTCCAGGCAAGCCGCTGCTTTTCCGACCGAGGGGCTGGAAACCGGGCAATGCGATACAAAGCTGAGCTTCGTAGATAGTACTCTGAGGCCTTTTCCTTCTCACCCGTCTCCTCTGCCCTCGCCGCTATTTCAGATAGCTCCTGAGCCTTGGGGAAGAACATCTCGGCATACTCATCCCAGTCGTACGGCTCTTTCAACCCTTTCTGTTTGATGATGATGAGCACCACGTCGAAACTGGCAATTGATCGGTCTTACCTTGATGATCTCTTCTGCAACTGGCTCAAAGTCCTTCACAGAACTGAACATGAACGGGTAAACCCCCATCGTGCACTGAAAGGTCCCAGTCAGTATCAACGGTCGATAGTGCCAACAATAGACAGCAGCTCACAGGCGCTTTCCATTTCGTTTCCCATAGTTTCTCAAACGACTCATGGTGTATGGCAGGCTCAAGTATCGCACGGCCAATGGCATACTGCTCGTGCGCTGCCTTTTTGGCGCTCGGCGTCACACCGTTCTTCATCGTCCCGTTTGTCACCATTGCGAGTCCTGGAAAGGTATGTGAATGTTGAAAGTTTCGGGTCTCTCGCACACTTGCGATCAGAGATTCTGGAGTTGAAGGTGGCAGCGGACTATCGGATGAAGAGTCTCAATGTCATCATCTACTCGCCACCTGAAAACCTTGGCCCGTCAGCGGACATCCCCAACGGCGATCTGCCAATGTCCGTCCCACGCACGAAGGAATCCATGGCTGCTGGAACCATTCCAGGTCGTTTCACGTATTCTATTACACTCATGAATTTTTGGACTCTGTTTGCTGAAGATGTGTGGTGCTGCACGCAGTCTAATCCCCTTTGAGCGGTTCGAGTAAATAGTTCATTGCAGGTCCGTTCGTCTTCAAGCTAGTAAGTGCTATGATGAAGGGAGCGGCACATATAATGAAACATGCTGTCAGACCCACTTCATTTGTAGCTACCTACTTGTGCCTCTTAATTATCATGTCTTCATATATCATGGGTTGCTATAGTCGATTTGTCTCCATTGTTCTCCGTGCACTTGCTTATGAAGGGATGTATTCAAGGTGGCACTCAGAATTGAAAACCAGCCAATTGAGACTGCTGCACTAGTGCACCCAACACACCACTCCATTGGATGTTGTGCCAGTATTGTTAAATCATTGAAGAGTACCACAGAGGATTTCCGACAACAGCATGTCAGATTTGGTCCTTGTTTTGACCTTTTGCGTTGCGGCTGTTTGTGGCATCCGACTTGTGTCCACAGTTAAGTCTAGAACAAAATCGGTAGGAATGAGAACAAGCTTCCCTCCTAAACATAGCTCTCTCATAATTACCTAAGGCTCGAGCGGTAGTAGAAGCGAGAACTTGATCGACATCCTAATGTCGAGGCATATGTGATTCCTGTGTCCCAAGAATTGCGGCCGCTTTGGTTAATGCCTGCCTAGAGAATTAAATATAAACCAACATGAGGCTAACCATGACCGGCTACCCTATTTGGTTGAGGTTTGAAGCTCACTTTGATACGTACTTACAAGAATTTAATGCAATCCTCAGACAGTTTGTCCTAGGTTAATTGCCACAATTGCAATGTTGCAGTTAGAAACCATTGATCCTCGGTTGCTTCATATTTCAATTCGGCTCTCACCGTCTACAACCTCGCAGACTTATCTATATTTGAAATCAGACTCTGTGGATCCTTCTTATCTACTAAGTCCTATTCAGAAGTGTCCAAGATCTTGGAAGAAAGCAACTGATCGGTCACATTGTCCTTTGGCCCACCTGCATCTGTCTCCTAGATCATTATTGAACGCCACTATAAGCTTTGGCCGGATTCGCATCCTTGTGTTCATCGTACAATATTACACTATGGCTCAGATCATCGTTTCCTACGAAGGATGAATGGAACTGGTGCTGACTGAATTTGCCCTCAAAGAAGACACCAAGAGATGACCGCTATCACACGACATTCTAGGCTGACGAACCATGAAGGTAATCACGGCAATTGCAGAGCAGTGGCTCCTAGTGAGCCAAATGTGGTAATTAACATTGTCCTTTTGTATTGGCGGTGAAGAACACTGGGTCAGGAGACAATACTAGCTCTGACCTATCTCGCCCACACTTCTCAAGATTCATTTTGGCAAGTGAATAGATACCATTTCTCGTAATACTTATTACACCGTAGATCTTATACATCCACCGCTTCGATCAGCAGGATACAACCATTTTGGAGCCACCTTGTATTAAAGTATCCTCAACATCTTGAGTTTTATGCTGCTTAAGGATCACAGATTAACTTACTGTTGAGAAACTCGCGCTTATGAAGATGCGGGAAGTCGCTAGTGGGTCTTAATCTTGCTATTTATAAGAATAAAAGTGTTGGCGCAGATACCGATTTTCGAGCGCATCGATATTGGTGAATGCAGTCAAGGAAATAATATCAATGGTCTTTCTGGTCGAGTGAAGACGTTGAGGATTAAGATCACAAGGAAGGTATGAAAACGCCAAAGCCGATCCTCGAGCATCGAAGGATTGTCAGCTGAGGCTCAGAAGGATAGTCCTCTTCGCTTACAGCCCTGTTGTTTCTTGGTGATGTAAGCACGTGATTTTGGCTTTTTCCCATTCTGGAATCAAAATGACAGCAAACGGAATACAGTCAGAATTCCATTGCCTCTTCGAGTCTGACTTAATGTAATACATCGTTGGCTGTACTATGGGGCTGGCATTGGCTGCACAGGCATCGGCCGCCGATACTGGGCATGAAAACGACTGAATGGTGAAGGCGTGTGGTATCCACTCCACCTGCTGGCCAGTCTGGCAAAGATTGTTATAAATACAGGCTCCAACTCGAAGTATAACTGGAGCGTTTAAGAAACAGAATTTTCACTGATGTCAATTATCACAAACTCATAATACTAGACACAGCTGTACCGAACACATCCTAAAATATCTTGAGAACAAGAAGATGGATACCAATTTTCAAGAAAATCTGAAGTCCTCCCGCGAGGAGTACGAATACATCGTGGTCGGTTCAGGTCCAGGCGGCGGGCCCGTTGCTGCCAACCTCGCTCGTCAAGGGTACAAAGTGCTTCTCGTCGAAGCAGGTGATGACCAAGGCCAGAATATCTTTGCCAAAATCCCCCCGTTTTTCGGCAACTTCGAGGAAGACACATCGCAGCGCTGGGACTTCTTCGTCAAGCACTATGACGACCCTGAGCAGGCTGCCAAGGACCCCAAGATGACGTGGGAGGCACCGGATGGGAGCATCTTCATCGGCACCAGCCCGCCAGAAGGGTCCAAGCAGCTGGGCATTTACTACCCTCGTGCTGGCACACTCGGGGGCTGTGCGGCCCACAACGCTCTTGTCGGCGTCCTGCCGCCTGCTGCGGACTGGGACCACATCGCCGAGATCACCGGCGACAAGTCTTGGGAGTATGGAAACATCCGCCCTCTGCTCGAGCGACTTGAGCGCAACCGATACTTGCCTCCAGGAACGCTGGCCCATGGCTTTCACGGATACCTCGAGACCAATCTCGGCCACCCTTCCACCATTGAAGCCGCTAAGCCGATGATCGATAGCGCGCTTGCTGTCCAGGAGCAGTCTGATGGCATTATTTCCGACATCAACCCAAGCTTCCCACACGAGAAGGAGGGTGTTTACCGACCGGCGTTGACCATGTCCAAGAATGGTCGCCGTTCGAGTGCAAGGGACTACCTCGTGGCAACTATAAATGCCAAAACTTCCAAAGGTAGTAAGAAATATCCTTTGACTATCAGCACTCACAGTCTAGCCACCCGTGTCATCTTCGATGAGGCACACCACGGCCGAAAGCCCAAGGCCGTCGGCGTGGAGATCCTGCAAGGAAAAAGTCTCTACAAGGCCGATCCGAGATCCAACCCAAAGGTTGCAGGAGTCAAGAAGACTGTCTACGCATCAAAGGAGGTGATCGTGGCAGGCGGTGTCTTCAACAGCCCGCAGCTGCTCCAGCTGAGCGGCATTGGTCCCAAGGATGACCTTCAGAAACTCGGGATTAAGGTTCTGGTGAATCTGCCAGGTGTCGGTACCAACCTGCAGGACAACTATGAATTTGGCGTCGTCGGAAAGACTCCGAAGTCGTTTTCACCGTTGGGGAGGTCGACAGGTCTGACGGCTGGAGACCCTCTGCTCAAGGAATGGATAGAGACGGAATCAGGCGGTCCCTACGCCAGCAATTTGTAAGTGTAATCCCTTCTCTGGTGGATTCATGGCTAGGAAAGGAGGGACTGGAAAACGACCTCGTATTTGCTGACAATGGTTACCGAACTTTTCAGAGTCGGGGCAAGTGTGTTGCACAAGACCAGCGTTGCCGAGTCTCATCGCCCTGACACCATGCTATTCGGCGTCCCCATCGCTTTCACTGGCTACTTCCCCGGCTTTTCTAGGGCTGTGCTAAACTCCGTGAATGAGTGGACGTGGGACGTGCTAAAGATCGGCTCCCGGAACAAAGCCGGGACCGTCAAGCTCAGGTCCAAAAATCCCCGCGATAGGCCCGAAATCAACTTCAACTTCTTTAAGGAGGGAGGTAATGAGGACCTCAAGGCAATGTACGAAGGCGTCGAGCTAGCACGCAAGATCGACGACGGCATCGGGGGCTTCTCCGAAAACGTCCCCGGGCCGGACGTCACGACAGAGGAGCAGGTGAAGGAGCGCATCAGGGGCGAGGCTTTTGGTCACCACGCCACCAGCACCGTCGCGATCGGCGCACATGATGATGCCATGGCGTGTCTTGACTCCGAGTTCCGTGTCCGAGGTGTGGATGGCCTCAGGGTCGTTGATGCCTCAGTCTTTCCCCGCGTGCCGGGCTCTTTTCCGACTCTGGCCATATACATCTTGGCTGAAAAGGCTACGGACTTCATCGTGGCTGAAGCGAGCGAGCATGGGGATGACAAAATCCTTGAGGGTATCCATGAGCTAGAAGTACTTGAGGAGGACAGACACAACAACTCCATTGTCTTCGAGCAGGCCAAGCAAGAGCACAATGTTTAGACATGTATCGAAGTATGAATGTAAAGAGCAGGCCGGAGGGCTCTTTAACACATTTGTATAGTCTTTGATATTTTCGCCACAGTCAGTGAGTAACAGATACTAAAGATCGCATATCTACTAAATAAAGGCATCTCCCTAAGACATTTCCAAATAAATAGATACAATCTTCACAGGTAAATATAAGAGAAACGCGAAGAACATTGGCTGTGCAAGAGGTCTCTTGGGCTGGTCAGAATGTTGTCGCTTTGTTGTATGAACAGTGTTCATTACGCTTTTTTTTTTTCTCAAAATATTAACTTTGTTACCATTTATAAGATTTTAATTTTAAAAGATAATAATATAGAGTTTAAAACTAATATAGGAATACTATAAAACATTAGAGGATATTTTTTATTTATGAGTGAATATAATAATTATAGAAAGTAAGTTAAAGCTTCAATTATATAGTTATTATTCTAGCCGGTCCACCCTCCGTTTTGGCCGGTGCGAATTTCCGTTCTCTAATAGAATGGAGACCGGCTTCGACGTGTGGTGGACGTGACTACACCATGGTCATTGCGAGCACTTAGACCTGGACTGGAAAACTGGTTCGATAACCCCTTCATGTCAGCTTGGTCGACAGATCTCTTGCGCCGAAAAGGGCGGAGAGGTCTTTTATAGAAGTATGGAGAGGGTAATATTTAACTTAACTAGCAGGCCGTTCGTAGCGGCCTGCCATATTGGTCACATTGAAGTAAACATTGGCTTGAATAAACCATTCGAGAGTGCTAAGTTTCAACGGCTGGTACAACGGCTGGAAGGCTATGTTGATAATAGAAATGTGATAATACTCGTGGAAAGTTGCATTCTGTGGAAGCAGAAAAGGCTCAATTTAGAGCGATCAAAATCGACACTACCTAGGTAGCGTCCTTATTCAGACATTTGGATCTCGATATTCACTTGAACTTTTGACCGAGGAGCGAGGAATTGGAAGATCAGAAATATTGGTGTTCAGTTGAAATAGTATCATTGATAGTTTGTCAAAGTCTAGTTGCAATTGCGGCTCTTGCTATTCTGGCCGGTATTTGCTTCAATGTGATAGTTTGCCACATCGACCATGTACAGTCTGATAACTCGATGCCCATTGATTCTAAGGCACTTTTGGAGTTGACATGATACGAACCATCATTACCAAGTAGCACAAACCTAGTGCAAGAGTCCCTGGTACGACAGCTGAGTCTGAGCCATGATACGCCGAAATACAAGAAACCATAGAAACACACCCAGGATACACTGTATAATGCCTCCTTGGTTGCAATTTCTCAGAGATGTATGGCGGCAACCTGGCCCATATTTTCACTGACACCTTCTTTTCATTGCCTTCATAAAGTAAACCGAGAAGTATGTAACAATATGTGCAAAGAGGCTGAGTAGTGAAGAACCAGATGGCGAAGCCTGTAAATATTTCCAGGGTACTTGTTTGTGACGGACCTAGGCCTGTCAGGACGGCCAAAGTCAGAAAAACGATCTGAATTCCAGCCACAAGTGCTGCCCCAGCCATCCAAGGAGTGTTGTAATAATTCCTTCTTAACCAAGTTGGGCCATCATGAATGTCGCTCCTGTTTGTCATTGTGGACTGAGGAGCCGTGTTCAAAGTGAGGCGTTCCTCAGTGTCTTTGATAATAGATGTCAGCGAACGACCACGTCATGCAAGAATTGATTATGTACCATCGTGACCCTGTTGGCCTATTTTTATAAGCCGCCCCAGTGCCCAGCTAATAGAAGCAAGAGGCGCGAGAAGAAGAAGGACGGCCAAGATCTGACCAAATGACATCTCATCCTCGTCTATATCAACGGACTTCTTGGTCATGACGAGGCGCACGACAGCCCAAATCATGGATATAAGAAGCCAGTACACCTAGTGACGCAGAAAAATTGTTACTCTTAGCGAATACAGCTAGCCCAGGAGGACGGACACTCACCTCCGAAAGCGTCGAAGTGTATAGATCTGCATACAGTCGCGACAGAAGAAGCACTGCCAGCCCTTGCTTAACAACAAAATACTTCCGTACCAATATGCGTTTTGGAGTCCAAAGTCTTGGCGATCTAAGGAAAACTGAGTCTGCCAGCAGAATTTTCCTGGCCCAGTACCGGCTCAGTGGAATTCGCAGGCGGTAAGTTGCAAATGTGGACAGGTTGTCCATTATTTTTACCACCCGGGTAAAGTAGTTAAAGACTAGGAGCAAAAAGGTGACAACCATGCTCTGAAAAGCTGAAGTATCGCAGAGACTCCGGTATACAGAACCACTACTCGTCCGGTATCGAGCCGCGGCATGGAATCTTGAACTTGCGATCTGCATGTCAAGGAAGCAGCGCGCATAGGATGTCGCATTCGCAGCCGACACCTCCCTATAACGACGGCCGAAGGGACCATGGACCTCAGGCGAAATCCAATTGAAGAATGCCGTCGGTATTTCTGCCACTAGCAAAAGAATCAAGAGGATGGTCATGCAGAGCAGCCTCCAGTTCCGTTCGTTGGGGTGTGACCTAAGGTATTTCTGCAGCAAGGTCAGGCCGGACATATGTGTTAGGTTGGCCAACCAGGCGAGGTAAACAATGATTTGCCAATGATAAGCAGAAATTCCTGAGTTGAGGGTTAGGTATCCACTGATGAGGATTCCGATGCCAGTAAACGACTGCGCATCGCACAGCCCCAGGACGCACTGTATGTACATAAAGAGTTAGTGAAATACATATGAATTTGCTGGAAAAGGCAACAACTATGAGTGCTCACTTTGTTGAATTCCTGTTCAAGTTTGTCTCTGTCAGAAACTCGAATATGGAACGGATTCCATCTGCATCTGCTTAAAAACGTCCGGGTAGGCCGAAGAAGACCAGAATCGATGGGGTTGGATCCACGATGCCTGCCGTCAGGCATCAAGTGGACATTGCTACTGTCATGGTCCTGGAGGCTGGCATCTGGATCATAAACAAAGATATAGTATGTGACCATGAGCACAACCATGATCGAGCCGGTTCCGAGAAATCCAGCAAGGACCTATCCAGGAGTCTTTAGTCTGATGCAAGATGAGACTGTCAGCTCAGCCGGTAGACTAACCCCAGGGCCAGAGATGTCGGAGTTAGCCCCCAACTCTATTGGGTCTTGAAAACATTCGACAGCCATTTAAGGTTGACAGATCGAATCGAGACAGCTCTTATTGATCTTGGTCGGGGTGATGGTGCTGTTCACAAGCAAGAGACACATAGCTGGCTGTGTGGAGCCACCGCAATGACTTTATCAGCTCAATACAGATCACTTTATTCCCCTCATAATCACATGGTGACCCTTCGAGCTGAAAACAAGGACGGAAAGGGCAAGCCAATAGAATTTTGTGTAACATGGTTGTTGTCATGAACCGAACCAATGAGCACTTGATTTTGAGACCACTTTTGCCTGCTTCTCTTGATTCAACCCAGATTTGGATGGGGCGATTCTCAAAGAGTACTAGCAAAGTAAAGACAACTTGAAGGGCAATAAGCAGACCAAGCTGATCTATCACAATCCTGCAATGCATACCGTACTGGGAAATACCGGTAGGGGCCATTTCCAAGCATTGGGTATAGTCCCAAGCCTTCCAGTCAGCCCAAGGCTTGTGCTGACCCCCCAAGAGTTGGGTGTCTCCCCAAGAGTTGGGCCATTTTAGGTAGGTGTAACAGCCATGTGATGAGAATAAGTGACTTTCAAAGTTGGTCTATTTGCTTCGGGAAAAAGAGCTTGGCCGAGAAAGAATCCTCCTCTGAATCGACGGGCTGAATTGCTTCTAATCTGAGGGGCTTTTGAGAGGTCCGAGGTGCTTCTGAGAGGCCTAATTTGCTTCTGATCTGAGCACTTTATGGCTGCCTACAGATGTCTTCGTGGCTGCCTCTTCGTAGGCCTCCCAGGTCACTTTGTACCGGGAAATCCGTCACGTGACTCTTACACCTAACGCTTGGGAAGATACCCAACTCTTGGGCTCAGATCATGTCTTTGAAACGACGGAAGGCTTGAGGCCCTTCCCGAGCATTGGTGACCTCCTGCGGGCCCCGGCAGGGTATTGTAGTTTCAAAGTACCTCGAATTTATCCAACAGTAACGAGATAGAACACAAGGGCTTGGAGTACTTTCAATGAACCAGTTCCAGAATGAAATTTTAGTGAGTGGGGGCCTGAATTCCATCCACGCTAAGTATATGATTTGATGCTTTAGAGGACCCTGGAATTCTGAGGTGGCAAAATGATAAAGAGGACTTGCCTGGTTCACTCGCTGTCTATAGTAAGGCAAACAGTGAGAGCAGGATCTATTTATATCGGCATTTACTTAAACTTTTGACCGAGAATTGAAACATTAAAATATTGCAAATATTAGCAGTCAGTTGAGAAATATCATCATTGATGGTATGCTAACGTCTATACTGAACTACAATGGAAAATAAAATGGCCACATCTTGAGCTGTAAGTTTTTTCTCATGCGAATGAAGTTACGGGAGTCAAGTATGACATTGGGGCAGACTATGCTAGTCGCAGTAGGGACATGATCCGATAATTTTAAGGTTGAGATTAGGGACTTAATGCACCAGCTTAGCCCTATGTAGATATTCATCTCTCTGGCATTTAAAAAGACTTGCACTTAATTTAACAACGCGTTTTAACGTCGGGCTTTCCCAGGGTGGCGCCAGTAGTATTACTACTCTGGGCCATTTTCCACCCTTCCTCCCTTCTAAGAGGAATTATTTTAGGGTAACCTACCCAGAAGTACCCCTAAGAGGGTACCTAAGGAGTAGGATATATAGTAAGGGGGTACCGCTAGCTAAGTACCTTGCTTATATATAGTGCCGATAACAGTGAGTTTTTTATACAGTAGGTAGCGAGGGAGCACCGGCGGGATTTAAACCCATAACCTTTCCGTGTATTGGGTATGGGGAGCCCCACGGAAGGCCTGCCGCGCACACCACTGCGCCACGGTGCCCTCTGGCATTTAATACACCACTAGTCCTTTACTTCCAAGCCTTCTTCTATTCTTCCTTATGTCTCTTTTCTCGCGTTAAAGTGCTCTCGATTCCGCTGCGGCGTCCAGCAGAACGGTGCCACAGTCACTTGGCGGCTCGTTTTTAAAACTCAAGCTATCAACTGTGAAATATTACTTATCACGTCTTAGTGCTTACATAGTTCCCAGGTGTCCAAAATGGAAAAGGCAATTTGCCTTGGCTGCCCAGTCGTTGCGGTGCGGGGGAGAGGGTTACCACCCACTGGCAGTATATGTATAATAGCGCACTTTGCGACATATATACCACCGCACTTGAGTAAACATGAGCAAACGTCCTTCACCGCTAGCATTGCTTCTAAAAGAATCCCCTCAGCATCATAACCATGTCGTTGTCACGACGCCTTACGAAGTTCACATTCTTGTGTTTGCAAACATTAATTCATCATGTGATATCATCAACTGATGCTCTCAGCTATCCGCAGAGTAGCACTATATTTAGTGGAAACAGTTCGGCACAAGTTGACTTGGGATATGCGATCTACAAAGGCGCAGCCAACGCCTCAACTGGATTGAACACTTTCAAAGGGTGGGTATACGACCTTTAATAATGAGTCCATGCATATGTCTTGAGATTAACTTTTTCAACAGTATCCGCTTCGCGGCACCCCCAACTGGGCTCCTCCGCTGGCAACCTCCCCAGGGACCAGCCTTGAACCGTACCTCGGTGCAGCCTGCGGTATCCTACGGGCCGATTTGCCCCCAGAGCTTCAATGCGGTACCAGGAAACGACTTCGTCCTCGGCGATGAGGATTGTCTCTACCTAAATGTCTATGCGCCCGCTAACGCTGAAAATCTGCCGGTCCTGGTATGGATTCATGGTGGTGGCTATGGGTTCTTTAATGGGCAACAGGATATGTCTTCGATTATCATGACGAACAACAACACGTTCATAGGTGTGAGTATTCAATATAGGGTAAGACGCTTCATGGAAAATGCGAATAACTAGATTGATTGAATGCTTACTCGTGCTATAGCTTGGGGCCTTCGGCTTCCTGTCCTCAGATGAGGTGGCCCGACGCGGCGCCCTGAACGCTGGGCTTCTAGATCAACAGTTCCTATCGGGGGGAGGGGGGGTATTTGAGTTCATTGTGCAAGCCATGTAAAATGAGCTCGAAATGGTATTGCAATGTCGTCGGTAATTTGACATAATGTTTTTTTGTGTGTATCGTATGACCCGTACAGGTACTGACATTAAATCGCTTCTGACATGCTATGACATGCTGTGACATGCTGTCAGTAATTAATATAGGAGCAAAAAAATAGGAGGTTCAACTCCCGCCCTTGCCACCTTTTTTTTTTTTTTTTTTTTTTTACCTCGTCCCCAACCCAACTACTTATTGAGCCTATATGGCTTGACTATTAGTGACCTATTAGAAGCTATGGAAATACGGAAATACGAAAAACTCTAATTTTCGTTGACTTATAAAGACCAAAACCAGCGGATTTAAGGATTTCTGATATATACTGATATGGACTGACATGGAGTTAAAAGTGACATAATATCAACCCCTTGATATGGTTTTTTTCCGACAGTATTTTAATAGCCTTTTGCTAGTATTTTGCTATTATTTCTTAATTTTGACTAGATATCGACATTATTGCCCTAGGTGACTGCATTGTGTGATCTACACAAATAACCCCCCTCCCCCCGGTAGGTTTGCCCTAGAATGGATCCAACAACACATCGGAAAGTTTGGAGGCGACAGATCACGAGTGACCATTTCGGGTTTGTCAGCTGGGGCGGGTTCAGTCAGTAAGTAACCCCAGCACTCCTTGCCTGCCTCTTCTCACATGCTCTAGTACTGGGTTCCTCGCGAACCTATGGCTTGCTAGGAGCAAGAGAAAAGGCCTAAACTTAGCCAGGAAACACAAGCAGAGAATGACTGACTCGGAATGACCCAGTGCTTCACACTATTGCATATGGAGGAACTCTCGGAACCTCCCTCTTCACGAGTGTATGTGGCCGACGCCATAGTCCACAATTGACCGTGCTAATATTCCATCCTAGTCCATTGCTGCGTCTCCATACCTACCAACGCAATACAACTATAATGACTTCCTGCCCAACCAAGCGTACTATGCTTTCGCTGGGGCAGCGGGATGTCCGGCAAGCTTTGCGTACGGCAATACGACAATGACGATCTTCGAATGTCTTCAGTCCCAGGATAGCCTCATCCTTCAGCAGGCGTCTCATAACATCTCTACCTCAGGCACGTTTGGATCCTGGGGATTTCTCCCCGTTACAGACGGACACTTCATTCGCGAAAGTCCAAGTCAGGCCCTCCTCAAACGGAAGATCAATGGTCTTAGGCTCCTTACAAGCAATACTGCGGAGGAAGGGCCTGCTTACACACCGCAGACCATCACGACAGAAGAAGAGTTAATCGGATGGCTGCTCCATACGTTCCCTCTTCTGAGTATTGAAGACGCCAACAAGATTCTATACTTCTACCCCCTCCCCCCACTGTCAGATAACACCACGCTCACGTATCCGACCGCCGGAGATTCTGGCGCCACCGCGGTATCCACCGGCCAAATCGCATCCGGGCACCAGCAACGCGCCAACCTCATCCTGGGCGAGACGACCTTCATGTGCCCATCCTACTGGCTCGCGACCGCCTTCAGCTCGCCCAGCACGGGACGCCACAGCTACAAGTACCAATACTCGATCCCCACGGCACTACACGGCTACGACCTGGAGGCCTACTTCGGCCCTCCGCGGAGGAACCAAGGCACGGAGTTCCTACGCGCGTTGCAGCTAAGCTGGGGGAACTTCGTGCGCTTCGGCGACCCGTCCATCCCCTCGAGCGTGGCGACCGGGGCAGGCGGTGCTGGCCCAGAGCCGCACCCCCTGGAGCACTGGCCCGAATTTTCCGCTGCACAGCCCCTGATGGTTGATTTCAATCAGACGGGCGGTACCCCTTACGAGTTCACGGCGGTGCAGGTCCGGAACGACGGGCCGCTCACGGTGGTTGGGGACCGTGACAGGAATGTGACATTGCACTCGGAGCCGGGATTGAGAAACAACTTTCGGGTCGTGGACGCGTATGCTTGGGAAGGAGGACGCGGGGCGAGATGCGATTTCTGGAGAAGTATCGGGTCGATTGTCCCCGAATAAGAATCGATTTTGGCGATGGCTGGTAGAACAACGCTTTCAACACTAATTTCTAGGCCATGGCTTGAGAGTGCAAAAAGGTTTAAGTTATCAATATGACACTAGTTCTTGGATAAGCACCATATGATTACAGCAACTCCACTGTGGCATGAATCTTTTCAGAACAGTAGGGGAGCTATTTTCCAGAGAAAAGTGATCGGCATTACTCAAAACTTACCACTTGAATTTAGTTCTCACTTCCCTGAGCACAAAGATGTAGAAGCTAAGTCCTTTTGATAAATTTGTCCAGCTAACTTATACAGAGGCGCTGGAACATACGGGAAACTCACT
Source organism: Diaporthe humulicola (assembly GCA_038088545.1). Lineage (NCBI taxonomy): Eukaryota > Fungi > Ascomycota > Sordariomycetes > Diaporthales > Diaporthaceae > Diaporthe > Diaporthe humulicola. Next base: position 332,685 of record JBBWSL010000018.1, read on the forward strand.
AGCGGTCAAAGAACGTGAGTTCACATCTGAATACCATTGATGAGACTGGCACATGGAAGCAATTCACTATTCGACAGACATATATCTCAGCCTTTGTGGGAAACAAATTTGAATACAACGCTCAATACTAGATTTTCGTGCAGCGCATACTAGTGTTTCCATAATTTGAAATGTAATTTCTCAAAAGTATACCAGCCTAGGCCAAAAGCCTACCTGTATCCTCCAATCCGCCAATACAAATATGAGTTACTGTTCTCTGTAGATTCATAATTTCATTACCATCCACCACTTCCCCCACATCAACACGAAGACAATAACTCTCAATCTATGTCCCTCCTGAAACCCCGGGTATCACACTCCAACTAGTCCACACGCCTAGTGCATCCAGAAGCCCAAGACAGTAGCTCCCACCACGGTCAGGAAGACCTTCATCCCACCGCCGAGGGGCTCCAGGCCGGGGGCGCCAGCGACGGTGGCGGCGGTGCCGGTGGCCGCGGCGCCGCCGGTCGCGGTGGTCGTGCCCGTGGTGACGATGGTGCTCGACCCGCTGGTGACGGTGCCCGTCGTGGTGAAGGTGCCGGCGCTGGTGGCGCCGGGACCGGCGGTGGGCGCGGAGCCGGCGGGGCCGCCCGTGATGGTGGTGGTCAGCTGGTTGGCGTTGTTGGGGCGGGTGGCGGCGACGACGACGCCGTTGGCCGCGTTGGCGTCCGAGGCCGAGTAAGTCGCGGACTGGAATCCGCAGCGGTTCAGGATCTCGTTGATGCTGTGGCAAATGTTAGCATCCATCAAAGGTTATAAATTCATATAGAGAGCAAGGATGGCGGCACGTACTCCCTGTTGTTGTCGTCAGGCCTGTCGGGGCCGTCGTCGTCGTCGTTGTCGTTGTCAACCACGGCGTTCTGCTGCATGCAGCTGGCGCACAGGCCGGTGAAGCGCTGGACGTCGAAGCTGTCGTTGGTGCACAGGCACTGCAGCTGCAGGCGGTCCTCGGTCAGGTCGTCAGGGATGGCGTCGTCGTCGACATCGCACGTCCGGCTCAGCTCCAGCACGGGCCGGCAGATGGACGTGCAGTTCTGCGAGATGTCCTCCGAGTCGAGCTGGAGGTCGGCCTGGACGGCGGCGATGAGGATGGCGGAGAGAAGAGCGGCGGAGTGCATTTTGTCTGGATAATTAGAGAGGTGATTCGGTATGAGTCTGTTTGTTTGATGTTGAGGATTTCGTTGTAATTATAGATCTGAGCTGTCGTTGATAGAGTAAATCGTTGTTGTTGATGATGGCGATGAATGGAATCTGAGTCGCATGAAGCATTCGAGATTGCCTGTTATTTATGTGACTCTCTCATCATCATATCCCCATCGAGATTGAGCTTGGTATGCCAAGTCGATGTATATTCATAGCAACGACAATCTGCCAGCGCAGATCCCAACCATGTCCCTCGACAGCCACGGCCTGTACACGAGTCGTCTTGGCCCCATCCCTCGACCAATGCCACACCCAAGCAGCTGTGCGGCCAAGTTGGGCAGGGAGAACTCAATCCTCGCTCGGCAGCAAGGCTCAGCCGTAGGAGGTCCAGCCGATCCCGCCCGGCCAGGCCTTGTTGTCCCCCGTGGGTCCCGACAGCCTGCTTGTTCGCTGGCTGGCTGTCTGGATGGATGGGAGAGGATCAACATTCTCACGTGGGCTCGCCATGACCCGCCTCCCTGCAGCCTTAAGAAACCTTGTCAAGCTGGAACAACGGCGCGGTGTGGCACTCGTCATCGCGAGGCGAGAGAGAAAAATCCCCCGGCCGTCGAACCAGCTGCCGAGCCGTCACCCGGAAGCGGGAAGCTCTGGGGGCGATCGGTGCAGCGCCGCCAAGCCGCAGAGCCACGATGGACACACAATGCCATGGTGGGAACGCTCCTTGGCCTTAGGTAACGGCGCCTGACTAGCAGGGAGACAATTGCTGCTGTGCCAGCGGGCTTGACATAATGGGGCGCCGTCACTGGCTCATCTGCGCGACGTCAGCCCCTCTGCCCCGTCGACTTGGCGGGTTCGGAGCCCTTGCCCATGGTTACTCACATATTACCCCGGAGAGCATCTCATAACAAATCGGTGAAGGTTTTTGGCTTTAAGGTTAAAGCTATGCTTGGCGTTTTTGCCTATCACAACTTCAACTGCCGTCCATGGGGTGTTTTTCGGGACGGCCGCCTCGCCTTCACCCGCGATCAGCAGTTCTGTTGCGTGGCCCTGCTGCATGTATGCGCGGAAATGTCGATACGTCGTATTGTGTGTTGTTAGCAGATGGCTGTGTTTCAGCTGCAAGCGTTGCAAGTGGTTCCAGAACACACCCAACAACCATGACTAGCTGGAGCTAGAGGACCCGTTCAGCCCGTCCAACCCCCACCCCCCTCTGCAAATCTTCCTGTGCCCCCGACATATCGGCTGTAGCCGTCGATCCTGGGGGGGGTTGCATCATCTCAACGTCTTCTTGCTGGCGGCTCCCGAGTCCCGGCCAACTTTTCGGAACCCGGTGTGCCTAAATATAGCCACCGACCTCTAGCCGTCTGCTCTGGGCATCTGGTCGCGTGACGCAGGCACTGACCTTCTGGACAAGAGTTTGGGTAGGGCCAGACTGGTTAAACATGTTTGGAGCACAGCCTGGAGGCATTTGTTGGTACGAACGTCACCGCAAGACTATGCGACACCGCTAGTCGAGGCATGATTTATGAACCACAACTCAGCGAGTCCCTGTGCGTGGTTCAGAGTTAAGGAAGGCCTAGAAGCCCAACATGGCTGAGATGCGTCTTGCTTCGTCTGCCCAGGCGAGCCGCGGCTTGTGTCCTCCTTGGGATGGCGTGACCAGACAGCATGAGGCGCGCGGCAGACGTGCTCAGACCTGCCTGGAGTCTCGGCCGCCGATGGCCACCTACGTCGGATTCAGATCAAGTGCGAGAAGAAAACAAGTTTCCCGTTGACCTGCCATTGCAAGTGGCAGTCAACGTCTTGGTCCTGACACATTTCACCCGAGATACAATTCCAAATTTAGCCGGATAGTTGCACGTGGCTAGCATAGGACTCGCTGGTGGGAGCTCTCGACATTTTTTCCCTCCTAGTTTTCCATCATTACCTTGGTAACCACTATCGTACATTGGTGTCCGTAACCAGAGCTTTTCACCATTCCGTTCGAGCCTCTCCGCAAAGCCACGTGTCTCAGAGCTTAGAGACTGACGGAAGCTGTCGAACAAGGCCAAACCTTCCCAGAAGTTGCACCATGCGCCCGTCGCTTGTGTATGATGAGTATAAATGGAAACAACAACAATGATAGAACCAACAAGGCTCTGAGAGTGCAGGATGCATCAAACATGGCCTCGCTTTATGCTGTCCACTGATCGCGGAAGAGCCAGCCAGAAAGTGAAAAAATTTGCAAATGTGTAAGTGGTCCACCTTCTCCCGAAATCGTTGGGTACAAGTGAGAGCATTTGTACAAATGTCCTAGTTTAAGATGGCGCATAGATGGCTGTGTAAGTTTTGTGGGGTATCTTGAAAGGACGAGATGATCGTATATCTATCGACGAGTGGTCGAGATGCCGAGATGCCGAGAGAAAATCATGGTGTGCAATGCGGCCGAAGAGGCTCTCACGTCGTCGTCCGTGAGGCCGAGGTCGAGTGCAAGTACCTTGCCATTAATCAGATTAGAATTACGTATAAGTTCGTCCCGTCGTCGGCCGTCCAGTAGGCGGTCGCCCTGTGGTCGGCCGACTGGATGCCGGCCGGCTAGACGGTGGATAACCATCCATCCGCTTGCCGTCGAGGAATTTTGGGCTCCGTCCGTCATAGTAGTGGTTGACAGGCTGCTGACGCCTCCTCTCCTCGAACGCTGCCCGTTCCTCCTCATCAAGCGAGAACGCCTTCTTGAGCCAGCCAAAAGCGCTGCGCTTCTTTTTCACGGTTCGGTTGGTGCCGGAGCTGTCCTGGGTCATCGTTGTCACGTTGCTGAGCATACTCATACCCATCTGCGACGGAGCGTTGCGTTGGTGATTGCCGGGCCTGTTGCCAACCGTTCCGGCTGTGTGAGGACGCTGCTGCAATGGAGAGTGAGGGCTGGCCTGGACAGGGCGGAAGTACTGGTGCTCGGAGGCGGGTGACGGGATGAGGTTCGGAAACGAGGGTGGTGTATAATCAACGTTGACGTAGCGTTTTGCAACGTCGCTGGTGTATTGTTCGTCCATCTCAGAACCGCGAGCGGAATCCTGAGGTCGATTACTGCGTGGCGAACCTTTCACCGAGTCCCCTGGGGTGGGGAAGCGTGGTAGCTGGAGATCTAGCGCATTGGCTGCTGGTACATGGATGTCCTTTGGGAGTTCAATCTTGAGCGACACTCGATCTCTCAAGGATGTCCGGTGCGAGACCTGCGCCTCCAGCTCATGCGGTTCTGATGTCTGCCTCTGCTTGATCTGCAAGGGCTTCGGGTGAGGGTCCGGATGCAGTGCTGGCCTCTGACGCGGAGGAGGTAGCGGTACGATGATGGCAGACTCGCGCAACCAATCTTCCGACTGCGTGTCATCATCATCATCATCATCCTCCTCGGCCTCGATATGAATGCTTATCTCTTCTGGCGTCGGCCGTGGTGCAGCCAAGGGCCGTGGTGCAGGCGAGGGCTGTGGTGCAGCCGAGACCCGCGGAGATGGTATGGGTGCTGGGGGGACTGGCGTGTAAGTTCTTGGTTGCAGGATAAACAACCCGTTATCGTTGTCGTTGTCGTCTTCGACTGAGCTCTCTGATTCGTCATCACTAGACTCGTCGAATTCTACGTCCTCGTCGTGCCGGGTTGCCTGCGCAACCACGAGCTCGGGTATTGTCTTTGAGCTTTCGGGAGGCGTGTACTCAAAGGCGGGAAGGCTATCCCTCATCGTATCAGAATCTTGTGTAATTCTCTTTGCCGACCTCGTAGGGAGCTCGACGTAGACAGGGCTCTCGGGAGCCTCGAGAAGAGAGGTCATCGGCGCGCCGAAATACATGGTCTTGATGCGTGGGGGAGCATCGGTCTTGGATGTCGGGGGTGATGGCGGCGGTGTGGCGTGCGCAGGGCTGTCTGGGGAGCGAGAGATAGGTCGCCCGTCCGGGTCCGAGTAGGGTTCCAGCGTGAACTGGTCATTTGTCAGTATGGACAAAGACACGTCCCTCAGCCCCGGAAGATGGTTGGAACTCACCCTTGTCCGTCGACTGACCTCTCCAGCCCTCTTGTCGATCTCCACAATCATTGTGCTGAGACGGACACAGAGGCCGCTGAGGAGGGTGCTTTGTGACTCCAGGCCTGTGAAGGCGTTGTACCAGCCTTCAGTGTTGCCCTTCATCGCATCGAACACGTCCACCACGTCAGGTCGCTCCTGGCGCCACTGACCCTTCTCGTTATCGGCCAAGTATTGCGAAAACTGCTTAGCCGCCCGGAGGCCCTCGGATATGTCGCGGATGGTCTGTGTATGGGCGGTCGAGGTGCGGGAGAGGATGTGCTCGATTTTTACATTTCCTTCGACGATTTGTAGGCGGAATTTCCGGTTTTCCAGCATCTGCTCAAATATCTCCATGTTCTCCATTGGCAATTTCAAAAAGTCAAGCCGCTCGTTCAGGTCATGGGTTGCTAGCCTTACGTCCTCCATGGCCGCCTCCAGGAATTCGTCGACCTCGTCGATATGGCCCTGCAGGATGGAGAGGACCTGAGCGTTGCTGTTGGCCATGCCATTTATGAGTAGGTACACGCCGAACGATATCTGGGCCATCAGCTTCCTCAGTTCGTGACACTTCTGGCCGTGTCGGAAGCGCCAAAGTCGGTTCGGCGGTCCTTCGGATTTGTCCTCGTCGAGCAACTTCTCCCGCCTTGCTTTTGCGTCGAGGATCTTCAATTTCGGCTTTTGCTCGAGGCTGCCTCTGGTAGCTTCCTCCAGGGACTCGGCGAAGGCGTCCTGCATAGATGCAATCGGGTGCAGGGGGATGTTGGGACGACTTGAGGGCGCCGGGCTCGGTGGCTCCTCCTCGGCGTCCAGGTAGGCGTCATCGTCGTCCGAGGAGTCATCGAAGTGGCTGATTGTGGTTCGGCACGGGCTCCTCGTGTCACTCCGGTCAGGGAGTGGCTCGGGGGCGAGGCGCACCGGGAAGGGGTCGTTGTGACCCATGGAGCGCGAGACGGTGGTGGTGGTCATGGTGCACAGCAGGGAATGACGGCTCGCTTCGATGCCAGCCTAGACCGGCGTGTCTGTGACCATCGGCAAACGGACGTGGGGGATTCGACGGGATCGACGGGCGTGATTGTCGTCGGAGAGTAAGTCGGGCAATGTTACAAGAGGCAACAGCAGCCAACCGCCGGTCCACGCAGCCAGCCGCACTGCAGACTCCCGGGAAACGAGCCTGTCGCTCACACAAGACAGGTGACAGAGCGGCAGGTGTTGCACAGATCGAGGGGCAGGCTCAAAGAGGTGTCCTGACTCAAGTGCTGCTGATCACCCGGGCGTAACCTCCCTTGCGGTGCATGTGAAGGCAGCGGACTTCCAAAAAAAGACGAGCAGGTCAGCAATGAGCGTTGATCCTCGCGGGCATGATTCGGTCTGGAGGAGGCGCGAGGGAAAGACGACGGAGGCAATATGGGCGAAATAGGCGGCGGGGATGGTGCGGACGGAGGAGAGAAGAATGTGACGAGGTGGCCGGCCGCGGGTTGCTGGTGATCGATGAAGTAAGGGAAGGATGGATTAACGGCGTCGACGTTGGCGACAGCAGTTTGATGACAGCCGGTGGGCTCCAAGTGATAGTCCGACCGAGCTGGGACTAACGAGAGGCTGAGGAGATTAAGGTTTGTATTAGCTGGGACCGACTGGAGCACTGGAGCACAGCGGCGCCGGAGAACTAGGGGGGCTCTAGGCGTAGTTGAGAGCCGCAGGTATGCACTATTGTAAAATGAAGGGCGACGGTTGTATTAGGGTGCCTGTCCTCGGTATTGCGAGGCTGCTGGTGGCCGTGGTAGCGGTGGTGGATGTCGAAAGAGTGGAAACGAATGAGAAGGGATGTGGGTTCGGTGGTGGTTGGGGGTTTTTGGTGGTCAGAAACGGGCGAGGAAGGAGGACGACTTCTTGTTTTCCCTGGGTGGCTTAGGACATAAGCTCGGAAGCCCTGCAGACAAGACAATAGCAAAATGCTAGATGCTAGATGCGGACAGGCACGCAGAGGCAGCGAGTAGGAGAGGGAGCAGGTCAGTCAGCCAGTGTGCTTGCAGGCGAGGCACACAGGTTGGCGACTTAATTAATTGTAGCAGCGACCCCGACTGGTGACTGGTGACTTGTGTGTGTGTTTTGTTTTGCAGTCTGCTGCCCCGGGTCGGGCTGAATTATTCGCACCAAGCGCCACCGAGGTCTCTCTCTCTCTACAGTGCACACCGAGACCTGATCAACTCGTGTGCTGTGCTGTGCTATGCTGTGCCGTGCCGCGCCGTGGGAAGGGGGCCGGTTGGTAGGGGTCAGGTGAGGACGAGGGTGGGTGGTGGTGAGGGTGAGTGAAGGTTGCGGCTGCAGGTGGAGGAGGACGAAAAAAAGGGGCCCCCATCCCTTGGACCCCGGTAAGCGAGCAAAACAAGCGGAGTCTGTTCGCCAGGTCATCCGAAGTCTTGGTTCGAGGTCGAGGTCCAAGAGCAGCGATCAGCGGCGTAGCGAGACGACGGGCGAAGGATTCCAGGAAGGGTTGGAAGGGTGGAAAGGGTCCAAGCTCCTCGTGGCAGCGTGGCATTTTGGCCGTCCCATGACCCCAGGACCAATTTCTGAGATGGGCCATGACGCCGACAGAACTGGTCAAGTCCTGTCCCCTTCGAGCAAGTCAGGCTGGGCAGCGTGCCATCGACGACACCTGCTGCGTACTTGCACCGGCCGTCGTGAACGAGTAAGATAAGCCGTTGGGGCCAAACCTTGTCGGAGGATTGCCTGCTGGCCTGTACTGTGGTAGTCTACATGTATTATTACGAGGAATGAGTAGCCAATACCAGCCTAGGTAGATACGTGCTAGCCTGCCTGGGATGGCCAGTCCGTCTAGCCGTTGGCCTGATCCTGGATTGGGGTCCAGCACTCGTCACTCTGGGATTCTGTACACTGGAATTAGATATCTACACCTAATTGATTGCATCTGCTGTAGATGGATTCCGTAAGGCCTACGGAGTACTGGGGTAGATATTGTACGCTACACAGTATTACTGTCAGTATTGCCTCGCCGAATCTCCGCTGCCCATGGGCCTTCCTGGGAGGGGCCGATGATGCATTATGGGACGATTGATTGAATTGGAGGGAACCAGTGGGGAAGCCACGACCCCTTCGACTGGCCCCCCTGTCATGATGCTCAAGCCTCGCGGAGGCAGTCGAGGCAGTACGCAGTACTGTGTACCGTGTCGATGCAGCATTTCGCCTGTCGACATTGTGGATATGTGTGACTGATCGCCAAATCTTGGTACTGAACCCATATGCTACACTATTTCCGTCTCGCACATGGGTACCGTGGAACTGTGCAGCAATACTGTCACCACACATCAAGGGGACGGGCATCGCAACCGCTCAACTCTCATGCTCATTAATTCATCTTCACTATCCCCCCGTATCCCCTCAACCATCAATCCATGGCCTGGTCACAGACGCTATCGCAGAGCCCAATCCAGCCCCTGAGCTGTCTGCGGTACAGGCTGGGGTAATCCTCGCCCCCACCTCACCCCTGCTGAAATCGGACTGATAGCCGCGCCTGCACATCTCTGCGCTAGCCTTGAGGAGCTCGGGGCCCTGAGCTCTAGACCATCGCGGTACTGTGCTAGGCCCTGCAGGGTGTTATTACGAGTACCTGGGTACCTGTAATTGTGGTCCAGTATCGAGGTGTGCTTGGTCCAACCACAGCCTCCCGTGGAGCTGCTCGATGGTTCGGATACTGTTCTTCAGGGCCTCCCCCTGGGGTTTGTCTACTGTCTCCTTTTTTTCTTTTCTCAATCTTTATTTCAGGCAGCAATAGAGTGAGAATAAAAAGACAAAAAAAATTCACTCGCTTGCCCGCCCGACTCGGTGTTGCCGCAGACTTTCGCCCCCGGCGGAGTTGTCGACAATTTCTTTGCCCAGGAAGGCATGTCATTCAGGAGCACAATTCTACTGTGGAGGGGGATTCTCAATCTATCCGGGTGTGGGATCCCTGGGATTCCAAGGTTCTTCCACCGGAGAAAATCTCAACGCTAGGAGCCGCAGACCTCCACAAGCCCCTAGCTGGAGATGCCCGATGCCCGCCGAGATTCGTCTTGTTTCCGGGTCGTCCCAAGGACTATTCATCAGTGTTTGGCTGCATATTAATTCCGGCCCAGTGCGGACGAGCCGTCCCTCCGACCCGGAACCCAACAGCTTGCTCCATGGCGCCGGTCAGATGCAAGTCTCGCCCGAAGCCTGCAGAGACACCAGCCCATGCAGTCATCAAATAAATATCTGCCTGCAGAACTGTGCAAGAGACACCCAACCGGTCGCCTGTCATGACAAGCCACAACCATGATCCCGACCGCGCACCGCATTGTCGAGGCACATCGCACAGGGCGCTGACCGCGGCGCGCAGGGCGGGGTGAGCCATGTGGCCACGCCCACTGGCGAAACTAAAACCATCGCAGCCTGCGTCTCCGCAGAGTTTACGAGGCTTGTGTATATGTACATTGGCCTGGCGGACTTCTTCCCGTGGGTGCTCATGGCGCCGAGACAACAGGTTTGCGCAAGGACCCGAGAATCAGTTGAGACTGCCAAAAGCCATGTCTCGTACGCAGGCAACCCGACGTATCAAATTCTTCCGTTCCAGTAGGCGAGCACATGTGCTAATCCATCAGAAAGACCCGTAGTACTGTGGTAGGCAAACAATCTCGACCTGGCCTGCCTCCATTGCTGGGAACCCCTGGACCAGACGGACACACCTTTGAGCCGATGCTACCACCAGGTCATCGCCTCCTTCGGGCGGAGGTGGGCCATTGGGCAGCTCTCAAGGTCCGGGCGTAACGAGGCGACTCTGACAAGTTGATGATGTTGGCTCGGGGCGTGTGATGATGCCAGATGGACTGACGGGACAATAGTTTGACAGCTTGGCGACCCAAGAGCCCGGAGAGGACAAACTATCATCGGGAATGAGGCTCACTTGAGATCTGGACTCGGCTCCGGACGGACATATCTGCTCAAGGAGAAGACTTCATTTCGGTTGACCAAGAGGTCACGATTCAAGTACTCTAACCGCAAGGCCAACCGAGATGGTCTACCTCGGCATTTGAGGAAAGGAGGGGTCTGCTTTGAAATGCTGTCCACCACCGACTCCCTCAAGAATCATCGGACCTTGTATGCATCGTGGTCAAGTTTCACGACGTCTGGTACGGGGACGTCTCTCATGGTGTCGTAGCTAATGCGACCTTAGCAAAGTGATCTGCCCGTTTAGTGCGGTGCCAGCGATAAGCTAGGAGAGAAGAAGAAGCAATTCGTGTTCAGGTCACATCACTGCGGTCCGTCTAGTTCAATCTGGAAAAGACTCCGCGGTTTTAAGCCTCGGCTTTGCGTGTGTCGGCTTCCAAAGGCGCCCGAGCTTAGCTTGCCTTCTGCCAGGCTTGCCAGGTAGTCTCGTCTTGTCTGCCGTTCCGACCTAGTCTCATTTTGTGTCTCTGCACCACCCACGCATAGTCTTTTGCTACTTTTATTTTTCGCTTCTGATCGACAATCGTTAACGACTTCCTCTTGGCGGACCAAACGGGTGGATCGATCGGACACAACCACCTTACCACCGACCGTCCACCGTCGCCCAACGTTCGCCCAACGTTCACGCCGCCCCGATCCCCTCGTCCCCGTCGCCGGGATGGTGCGGCTCGAGAATCCTTTCAAGCTCGGTAGAGACCTGTGGGATCCGTCTCACAGGTACGAGACGTCCTGGTTGCTGCCGCCGTATGCCTTGTGCGCGTGTCGTGCCATCTTTGTACGTTGCAGACCGAAACCTTAACATGCATATGCCCTTTTCGGGCCCCCGACAGGGCGTGGCTGCTCGTTCCACTGCAGCTGTTGGTCCGATGATCATCGACCGGGCCAAACAGTGACCCACACCACGGCGAGAATGAGCCTCACCACCAACATGATGCGCGAGCATGCCAACAGCGAGAGGGCCAACCAGCTAACCAAACACCGCACCCACAGGGCCTCTATGGCATCTTCGTCGAGCTCTTCGCGTCGGGCTGGTACTGCACGCACCCGGACGCCGGCGGGTGCGAGCAGGCCGGCGACAGCTTCTCCTACTTCACGGTGCTGACCTACTGGGGGCTGGCCTTCTACAACCTGACGGCGGCGGTGCACACCTTCACGTACGCGCGGACGGGCACGCCGCTGCTTGACCGGTTCCCGCGCCCCCTGCAGGCGCTGCACGCCTTCTACTACACCACGGTGACGACGTACCCCTTCATCGTGACCGCCGTCTACTGGGGCGTCATCTTCCCGGGCGTGTGGTTCGACACCCAGTTCGCCGGCTGGAGCAACATGTCGCAGCACGCCCTCAACAGCTTCTTCGCCCTCTTCGAGATCGTCGTGCCCCGCACGCCGCTTCCGCCCTGGATCCACGCGCTGTGGCTCATCGTCGTGCTGGCGCTCTACCTCGCCCTCGCCTACGTCACGCACGCCACAAAAGGCTTTTACACCTACACCTTCCTCGACATCGAAAAGCAGGGCTCCGCAATCACCGCCGCCTGGATCATCGCCATCGCCGTCGCGGCCGTTGTCGTCTACCTGCTCGCCCGCGGCCTGCTGTGGCTCCGCCTGTGGCTCACCGAGAAGAAGGCCGGCATGGATGGGCGCTTTGCCAGCCAACCCACTGCCTTGAGGAGCACCGCCGACGTCGAGCTCGGGAGTTACAGGAACGAGGAGACCAAGGCGATCAGTCCGTATAATTATTAGGAGTGGCCGGCCGGCCGGGCGCATGTCTAGAGTAGTTCGATGCCTTTTTCATCAGCGCATGAGCATAGTCAAGGTTCCTTTTGTTGATAGAATAGTAGTTCGATATACCCCTCTAATAGTTATACGGGCTCTGGCATGATATCAAAGCGAGATATGATTCCAATAATACAGCATTGAAATTCCGTTGACTCGTCCAGGTTGTTGGGCTCGTGCGTGACTGAAGGAGTACTCGTCTTTGGAACACTGGTAGCTGCAGGATTACTCAGAACACTTACGAGGAGAACCGAGGTCATTGTCGGGTCTGACATCCACTAAATCGGATTATTTGTTTTTTGAATGAAAGCAATACTACTATGATAAGCATCCATATCACACACAATAGAGCATGGATGTACCAATCCAAGCTCATTTTGTCCTGTATGAATCTAACACTTCAACCAAATGCCCTTCCGTGCCTCGCCCTCCCTGACTTCCCACATAACCTGGACACCCACATATGACGCCGCTAATGCCGTGACGAGGAAAAGTACACCTATGAGGTCAAACGTCAGTCATTGTCGCTAGACATGCAAGTTGTCAACAGCATGAGGCAAATGCGTACCAGAGAAAGATTGAAATACGCCGCTGATTATACTCTGCAGCCCATCCAGCCCAAACGCGAACCCGACGAGGTTGGCTGCCATCATCATCTGCGTGTTTAGTACCCCGCCCATGCAGCAAATTGCCCTGAACCGCGCCTCATTTCCGCCGACCAACTTCCTGGTCACAAACAACTTGGCCAGGGCCTCGGGTAAAATGAACAGCACTATGAGCCAGGCCCAGATGAGCAGGCGCAGCTTGATGTCATGCCACAGCGCGACGAAGGTGAAGATGAGCAGGTAGCCGCCGATGGAGCGTATGGATGAGTATAGCGTGGCAAATGACGCGCCGCCCAGGGGGATCCAGATGTAGCGGATGAGCCACTTGTTGTACGAGCGGTGCCACCCGCGCCAGAAGGACAGGGTGGAGAAGTTGTTGGTGACACAACGCACCATATTCTCGGGCGGGTCGATGCCATCCATCAGGCTCCAGAGCCGGAAGAATCGCCAGGGCAGCAACAGCTTCAGCCAGATGATGTAGATATTCTGGACGCTCAGCAGACAGAGCTGCGCGGGCGTGTAAGATGCCCATACCGGCAGGGAGCTGGAGATGGCGCCGACGTAGACGAAGTGCAGGATGAGCTCCATGGACAGTAGGCAGAGTAGGAACCGCACGCCGTACCGCACGGTGCGGTTGGTCTCAATGCTGGCGGGGCGGTAGCGGAGCTGGGAGATGTAGTCATTGAATGTGAGGATGGGCCCCGTGAGGTACAGCGGTGCGTAGAGCGCGTAGGCAAGGTAGTTGCGGAAGGAATAGTCTCGAGGGGAAGCGGGTATGGTCACGCGGTCTCGCTCCGAGAGAGCGGCCGGGTCGAGTTGTTTCTTCTTAGATCTGTTAGTGTCTCGTCTCAAGGCTGTGACGAGAGGGAGATATGTGTTGCCTACCTCGATAGGGTTTCCGCCCCGGTAATCCTGGCTCCAATAGTAGTCCAGATTGAAGCTGATGAGCCTCAGGACGGTGATGTTGAACAAGACCTCCCAGCGCCCCATGATACCGCCCCAGCTGTCCAACCACAGGCCCCAATCCACGAGCGAGTTCTGCACGTGCACTGTCCGAAGAAGCATGGGGGAAGTGCCCGAAAGCACAGCCGCAATGTCCCTATAGTGATAGCCCTGGCACAGCTCGTTCGCAAACAGCGTGGCAATGTTGAACACCCATGTTGCGACCGGGACGAACTTCCTCGGCAGTCCTGTCGCGATTTTGTAGTTGAGCCAGAGAATGGCGATCACCTTGAACATCGAGAAGCCGTGCAGCGCGGCGAGGAAGACTATAGCGAAGGTGAAGTCGAAGGATGCGCGCTGCTCGAGTCGGGCTTCGGCCTGGTCGGTGGTCTTGCCCTGAAGAGGGAGGGGCTTGAATTTGTTCCATAGCCTCCTGCATAATGGGTGGAAAACAAGGAGGAGGGCCAAGTATGGGACATTCTGTCGGAAACTGCGGTACTGAGAGTCCGTATTGTCCTAGGCAACGCTCTTAGCAGGATGTCTGGAGTAGCCCATGAATGCATGTTTGCTCACGATCTTGCGCCCCGGAACCCAGCCATCTGACAGTTTGTGTTCGAATTTCTCCCACCGAGGGTCGGAAGCTTCCATCTATCAGCATCATTCTGGATCGCAAAGTACTAGAGGGCCATACGTCTTGACACAGTATATGGAACGTAGACCATCAGCGGCAGGCAAATGGACACGACGACCGTGTACAGGTAGAATTCCGGCGTGTTCCATTTTGAAGGTGTTGCCCTGCTGGCAATCTTTTCCTTTTGAGCGTCCCTTACATTCTCTTCACCGCGCGAGTCGATGACTGTCTTGTACGAGGTTGCAGCTGTAGTCGTGAAGCGGGTGTCGAGCGTGTCGAGCGTGTAGACGCTCCGAAGGAAGGAGAGAGGGCTCATCGCGGACGGAGGCTCGGGATCAACGCAGACACGGCTTGCTCAGATCATTGTCGAGAGGAGTTGTGAATTGGGCGTTCAGGAAGCGGTATTCCTCGTGGTCGTCGAACAATTGTCGCCCGTCGGTATGAAGTATGTGTGTGGTACGAGATGATGAATACGACACGAGAGCCAGACACGAAATCCATAAGGCTGAGAGGAGCCCCCTTTCCATGGCCCCGCCAATCGGGAAGTCCCAGGTGACTTTGAGCCTAAATTCGGGGGATCGGCAGGGACTGCAGCAGCCCAGCTGTGCAGCTCCAGATGCCACGTCCTTGTGCCTCGGCTCGGCTCTACGCCTTGGCAAGGAGCTTCGAGAACACTTCCAGAAACGGTTCCCAATCTCGACTCGGTCATATGGTTTCGGATGTCTTTTCCGGACGGTCTTTATTGTGCTTTTTCGAGGACTGGGAGTTGACAGGCCTGGGAAGTTGAGGCTTAAACGTAAAAAAAAAAAAAAGAACCAACCCATTGAAGTGCTGATCTGCTTTGTCTCGTGCGGTCAAGGCCAGTCACAGTCTGAGAGAGCCATGCCCTTTCCAGCTGTAGCTGATCACGGAGGCAACAGGGCGTTAGAATCTCTGTTGCTATATGATTACGCCTTAACTGAAGAGGCGTGAGATCAAGGGCCCGTATACTGTACCCTTCTATCATAATGCTTCATACCTATCACAGGCCATAATTGAGTGCTGGAGCTGAACTGATATGAAAAGAAAACGTATGAAAACTGTCTACTAGGATATGTACCCATGTATAAGCCCAAGAGCATGCACATACTACCTAACTACCTAAGTCTTTATGTCTTCATACTACCACCTAGGCCTATAGAGAGACTTATTTGCGAGGTGGATGACATTTCAAACGAGGTCCCGGTTTGTCTTTTAAGACCCCCCCGGTTTGCCACTCATCTGGTACGGTAGATCAAGGATGTGTTGGGCTCGAAAGGCTCTGGTATCCCTTCCCGTACTTTGAACAAAGCGATTAAATTTCAAGAGTACAGCAACGTACGTGTTACACTCTGTGGGTTTGTTGTCAGGGAAAAACTAGCCTTTATCTAGAGTGCAAAGGTGGCTTCAAGCATGGCAGGTTGGCCGGCGGCAACCTCTGATACATGGCCAAAGCAAGCAAATGATGACTAGAAGTTGTAGAGGTGCTGAGGTACTAGGTCGACAAACATCTTTGACGTTCCATTGTGAATGCACAGAAGCTTGTTGGATCAATTGGAGCTGTTCTGGCCCCACTGCAGCAACCCTGGGATTCGCGTGCAGACAGGCAGGTCAGAGCTCCCCCACCTGCACTTGCAAGGGGGCACGGGCCAATCACAATCTTCGGTGGGTTGGATGCAAGCACGCCGCGGAGCCGCGTTCAACCTCCACCACTTTTCCCACCACCGCATTCAGTCATTGACGCCTCTGGATCTCTCAATCCTGACCGTCACCCAGCACTTCTCTGTCCGCATCGCCAGCGGAGGGCCAGCGATTTTTGTCGCCAATCCGTCTACAAGCATCCTCTTTGCTTCAGGCTTAGTCCTTCAGACTTGGTCCTTCAGGCCGCGGTCCGATTTGCGCTGTCGCATTTTCAGCCTTGCCTCGACTAAGCTGGCCCCGAGCCCGACGCCACCCAGACCCCGCTCCTCTTCTCGTACACTCTCAAATCGACACCCATCTCGAGCCCAAAATGAGCGGGAGCCAGCTTGACGAGCGGGAGCTCGACGACAAGGAGATTGGGCAGAGGGAGCTGGTCGAGAGGGAGCTTGCCGACAAGCTCACCTCCTTTGCGAAGGCCGTGACCGCCGGAGAGCCAGACTCTACCATCCTTCGCATGCTCAAGGAGTTCGAGTCCTCTGACCCGCCGAGCGAGGATACCCTACGTGTACGTGTGGCCCATCCTGGCGTTGCCGCCCTCTCCGGCGCAAAACAAGGCTCGGGAACATGCAAGAGAAGCCCTGACACAATTGCTGTTGCTGGTTTCTTTGCCACCCACATTGAGACCCCCAATGTGACAATAGTTACTAATTCGAAACTCTGTGCAACAGAAAACCGGCGCTGGAAGACATGCAGGAAAGCTTCGCAGCAGCGGTAACAAGGAGATCTCCCAGGTCGCCGTGAGGGTTGTCGACAAGTGGAGGAAGAGCGTGGGTAACAAGGGCAATGCCAGAGGCGATGCGCGCCTCAAGGCGAAGATGTCCTCGTCGCGCACCAGCACCCCGTCCAACACCGCCTCCCCCGGTCCTCCCCCAACGCCCTCCGCCAACCAGCCCTACCAGGGGGACACCGAGAAGCGCCACTTCAAGGTCGATAAGGTCGACATCAAGCGCACCTCTTCGGACATCCGCAACAACTGCGTTGGCATGTTATACAACGGACTCGCCTACCGATCCACCGACGCCGCCGAGGTAGTGGTCGCCAAGGCCGCCGAGGTAGAGGCCGCCGCATTTAAGCATTTCAAGGGCGAGGGTACCGAATACAAGTCGAAGATAAAGTCTTTGTTTTCGAACCTCAAGGTCAAGAGCAACCGCGAGTTGGGTCGCAGGGTCATGTCTGGCGAGATTGGCCCCGTCGAGTTTGTCAAGATGAGTCAGGATGAGCTCAAGTCCCAGGAGCACAAGGAGCGCGACAGCAAGCTTGAGAAAGAGAACATGAACAAGGCCCAGGTTGCTCAGCCCGAGAAATCAATCAGCGACGCCCTCACTTGTGGCAAGTGTGGCCAGAAGAAGGTCAGCTACTCTCAGGCCCAGACCCGCAGTGCCGACGAGCCTATGACCACTTTCTGCGAGTGTCTCTCGTGTGGAAATCGCTGGAAGGTATGTGATCCCCGGAGGACCCGCCCGCCTTGCTGTGCCAGTAGGCATGCTAACTCGTGCATAGTTCTCGTGAGCACGAAACTGCAAACGGTGTGATTGATGATCCATGTACGGTCTTGGAATGTCCTGTTTCGAGACTGGTCTTGGTCATGATGGGTAGCTTCGCCACCTGCCTGCTTTTTGACCTGCTCTCTCAGCCTTTGCTCTCGACGTCATTCATGAAAGGTGTTTGCGGCGTATTAGGAGGGAGCCCCGGACAGGATAAGCTGATATCCAAGAGGGATTTATGATTTGTGGCCCCGAAGCTGTTGCCTCGGTGTTTTTCCTTTCTCAAAAAAGGGGCCTAATATGTCATCTTCTACTGCACAAACTTGTGTCGCGGTCTCGCCCCAGGGGCTAAACCATCGCGCAACCCTCAAAGATGGAGGTTCTACTTATTTTTTCTTTCTTTTCTTTCAGAGACGCTCTGATGTTTTTGACGTTTTGATGATATAGAGGCTAGCTGAAGCAGGGCTCGCGGCGGGGCTATGCCCTCACGTCTCACGTCGCTCAAGTCCCAATTGTGCAAGCAAATCCAGAGAATTGTGCTCTTCACCCAGTCCCAACTCGGCAACCTTCTTGTAGAATTTGCTAAGGTGCCTCTGTCCCGAATCACACAGTATTGTGACGACCGTGCTCCCCTCGGGCAGGCCCAGGGCCGTAACCACCGCGCCGACGAGGTTGACGGCGCTGCTGCTGCCCGCGAATATGCCCTCGTTCTCGACCATCCAGCGCGCCATCCTGCAGGCCTGCTCGTCGGTGACCTTGACGGCGTCGTCGATGAGCTCCCGCCCGGCCTCGAAGTTCTCGGTGATGCGGTTGACCCCGACGCCCTCGACGATGGTGTCGACCTGCTGGCGGCGGCGGGTGCCCTCGCGCTCGGTGGGCGAGTACATGACGCCGAACTTGACCTTGTTGTACAGCCCGCTGCCCTGTGGGTCGGCGAGCACGACCCTGACGGCGTCGCCGAGCCCGGCCTCCTCCTTGAGGTACCGGGCGACGCCGCTGATGGTGCCGCCGGTCCCCGCGCCCGCGACGAAGGCGGCGAGGGAGCCGCCCGTCTGCGCGAAGATCTCGGGCCCCGTGCTGCGCAGGTGCGCCGTCCAGTTGGCCTCGGACTCGAACTGGTCCGCGAAGAAGCCGACGCTGCCGTCGCGCCAGGCGCCCTCGTGCTCGGCCGCGCGGCGGCGCGCAAGGTTGACAAAATGACCGGGGCTCGTGATGGGCGCGACGGTGACGCGCTCGACGGTGGCGCCCAGCTGGCGCAGCAGGTCGCTCTTCTCGTGCGACTGGTCGTCGGGCATGCAGATGTGGCAGCGGTAGCCGCGGGCGCGGGCCAGCGTGGCGAGCGAGATGCCCGTCGACCCCACCGTGCCCTCGTAGATGGTGTCGCCCCTGTGCGGGACCAGGAGGCCTGCCTGCTCGGCGGTCAGGATCATGGACAGGGCGACGCGGTCCTTGGGCGAGCCGCCGCAGCCGTTCAGGAACTCGGCCTTTGCGAGGATGGTCCTCCCCAGCAGCGCCGACAGGGCCTTGAGGCGGATGAGAGGCGTGTGGCCGATGGTGGACTCGATGCCGTCCGAGATGACGGGCAGCCCCGCGCCCATCGAGTCTGTGAAGTTGAGGCCATCGTCGTGGTCCTCGAGCTGGACGGGGTCGCCGTAGAAGATGCTGCTGCGGCGGGGGTCGTATGTGAGGATGGACGCGTTTGAGTTTCGCCGCGCGCGCGGCTGGTTTGACTTCTTCTTGGAGGCCTTGTACCTCCTTTCCAGATCTGGATAGACGTCCTTGAAGCCGAGTGTGACCAGAATGCCAGCGAAGAAGGCGACCGCAATGGCTGCGGAGCCGTACAGGCGGGCGTGGTCCCTTAAGTTCAGAGGCATGATGGCGAGTGCAAATGGCGTCGCTTAGTGAGGAGCCTGTGCCGTCTGCTTTTAACTAGCAAAATTCATGCGCTACACGTCAACTCTGGACATTTTTATAAATCATACGGCCCAGACTAAAGAAATAGTCAACAAGAATCAGATCTGTTTTGTTATTCTCAAAAATTCAGCCCACCGCTGGCCGATTGCGGCATTGATGTAATGCATTGTGAGGATTCATTGGACTTTCATGCCCCATTGCCTGTCCACCCATGTCCATTGCCTGGAGCTGGCTTGTCACCCCAGGGGTCCGTCATTGGGAGCTTCGGCCAATCACACCCTGCTCCCCTCCACCGTTGAGTCGAATCTTCTGCCGAAGTCTGGCGGCTGCACGCAACCAGCTTTCCACATTGCGGGAACCCGAGCACACGATCTCCTTGTCTGTCGCCTGGAGCTACAACACCTCCAGCTATGGACTCCCCCATAGTGACACAGCTGTTCAGACAGCTCTTCCGGCACGGCCACTCAGCCTGCCAGTCCCGGCGGAACCTCACAAACCTCGCCAGCGCCATCCACCATGGCCGCCAGCTCCGCCATGTCAGGGCCCTCTCGTCGGAGCACAGGAGGAGGGGCACCCTCTCCACGTCCGAGAAGGAGCGCCAATGGCAGCAGCGCAGCAATGTCTCGCCCGTCGACCGGTCTGAGGACCTCAAGCGGTACCCGACCGTCACGGCAAAGGACCTGAGGAGCTATAGGGAGCGGCCGAGGAGGGTCAAGATGCTCATGCGGGACTTCATCGAGGGTCGGTCTAGGCCCTGTTCCTCCTGCCAGGGTGGCTTGATGGGTAGTTGAAAGGACAGCTTGCTGACCAGGGGCTCTCACGTGTAAACAGATAGTCTCTACAACCCTCACTATGGCTACTTCTCCAAGCAGGTCGTCATCTTCACACCTGGCGAGCCCTTCGACTTCGGGTCGATCCGCGACGAGCTCGAGTTCCACGCCCAGCTGAGCCGGCGCTACAGCGAGTTCGAGGACGCGCTGGACGACAAGGAGCAGTCCGACACGCGCCAGCTGTGGTACACGCCGACGGAGCTGTTCCGGCCCTACTACGGCGAGGCCGTCGCCCGCTACCTGTGCGAGAACTACCGCCAGACCTCGTTCCCCTACCACGACCTGATCATATACGAGATGGGCGCGGGGCGCGGCACCCTGATGCTCAACATCCTCGACTACATCCGCGACGTCGAGCCCGAGGTGTACGAGCGCACGCGCTACAAGGTCATCGAGATCAGCACCAACCTCGCCAGCGTGCAGCAGAGCAGCCTCATGGCCACCGCCGAGTCCAAGGGCCACCGCGACAAGGTCGAGATCATCAACAAGTCCGTCTTCGACTGGAAGGACCCCGTGCCCAGCCCCTGCTTCTTCCTGGCCTTTGAGGTCTTCGACAACTTCGCCCACGACGTCCTGCGCTACGACCTGCGCACCGAGGAGCCCCTGCAGGGCACCGTGCTGGTGGACGAGGACGGCGACTTCCACGAGTTCTTCAGCCCCGTCACCGACCCGGACATACAGCGCTTCCTGAGGCTGCGCCACATCGCCACCGAGGGCGTCTACCCCCTGCCCTACTACTCCAAGTCCGGGCTCGGCGTGCCCAGGGGCGAGCCGTGGTGGGCGGCCGTGCGTAGGCGGTTCCGGGATGGCCGGCTGGCCGGGGGCAGCCGTGGGGATGGAAGCGGCCTCAGCGAGCCCGAGTACATCCCGACGAGGCTGATGGGCTTCTTCGAGGTGCTGGAGCGCTACTTCCCCAATCACCAGCTCGTCACGAGCGACTTCCACTCCCTGCCCGACGCCATCCGCGGGCTCAACGCCCCGATCGTCCAGACGAGGTACCAGAGGCGGCCGGTGCCGGTCTCGACACCCTTGGTGAGTCTATATTCCCGGCATTCACCTACTTGGTCTGCGCCATCGCAGGCCTCCAAGACTGGCTTGACTAACCACGTTTGAAAACGGCCCAGGTCCACCAGGGCTACTTCGACATCATGTTCCCCACAGACTTCAACACCACCGAGGCCATCTACCGCAGCATCACCGGCAAGCTGAGCCGCGTGCGCTCGCACGAGGAGTTCATGAAGAGCTGGGCCTTCGTCGAGGACTGCGAGACCCGCAACGGCGAGAACCCCCTTCTGAGCTGGTACCGCAACGCCAGCGTAATGATGACCTGGAACTACCGGAGGATGTAGAGCGCCCTCGACGACGTGGTGTTGTAGTAGGACCGGGGCATGTCGCTGTTCTTAAAATTGTCCAGGCAGGCTTGCGCACGTATTCAATCGCAGGCCCATGCCCCACGGTATGCCTGTCGATTAGACCCCTCGGCCTCCAGGCTACGTGGTATGATGTAAATGTCGGCCGTGGAATTGGATATTTTGTATCTACTTCGCAGCAAAGGCTTGACGGAAAGGAGAGGTCATGTGCCATGACAAGGCCAGTGTGCATGTAGGAGAGGATCTGGTTGGGCTTTTACCAAAAGACGCATATGAGACGTCTGTAAAGCAAGCCTCATCCTCTCTTCACGGCGGTCTCGACCTTCATCCCAGCAACTTTAAAGCACAGTATATAATGATACAATGCAAAGACCCCACTATCAAGAATACACCTTTGTCAGTGAAGTCGGCGCTGTCGCGCCGATCATGACTGTGCCCCTGACGGCTCTATTTTATTTCCCCATTAGACCTTCAGCTTTTCCATCTCTGCAACCAGCCACTCTTCGGCCTTCTTGACCGCATCCTCGAGCTTCTCAGGCTGGGTTCCCGCACCCTGGCGGGTGGGCTCCTTTCCTCCTGCCTTCCCGCCGATGATCTCCGTGACCGTGGTCGACCACTTTTCAGCGGTGATGCCCTTGGAAGCCAGATCCTAGATTGTGAATAAAGTCAGACTGGGGTACGTTCTCTCATGTGAGGGAAAGATTTGTGCAACTTACGGTTCCAACGTAAACACCATGTACAACTCCTGACTCCTTGGACCCGCCAAAGACGTACACGCTCTTTGCCTTGTCCTTGCCCTTGAAGTGTGTCATCACATCGCTGACAGCCTTCATGTTGGCGCTGATCGGCAGCTGTCCGACGAACCACGTCGCGTCCTTGTTCTCGGGCTTAGCAAAGTGTCCCGTCACCGTGTCCAGGGCGGTCTTGCTCTCGGCCTTCTGGCGCTTCTTCTGCTCGTCCGCGACACCCTTCTGGATCTTGGCGTACGTGGCCTTGAGGTCCTCCTTGTCGAGCACCGAGACGGTGAGCTGGTTGAGTTCCACGCCTGTCTTCTTGACCTGGTCCTCCTTCTCCGGCCCAAAGGGCAGCTTGTCCAGCTGTTCAAGCCTACCGGCGAATTCGCGGGCAATCCGCTGCACATTGTGTGCCGCGTCACCGGTATAGGCCACGATTCTTCGGATGCCCTTTGCAATGCCGCTCTCTTCGACAATGACCAGGTCTTTGATGATTCCAGTCTGGTCCACATGGGTACCGCCGCAGAATTCAACGCTGACCTTCCTCCACTCGGGGTTCTTGGGGTTCTCCAGTAGAGTGTCCACGTCGATACCCACGCTCACCACCCGGACAGGGTCGGGATATGTCTCTCCAAACACGGCGCGAACACCTTCAATCTGTTTCGCAGCGCCGAGGTCCACATCCTTGTAGTATATCTTGCAGTTCTGACGGATGTACGCATTGGAGCCATCCTCGACTTTCTTGAGCTCCGCGTTCGTGACGCCCTGCTTGTGGCTGAAGTCAAACCTCAGCTTATCGTCGTCCACAAGCGAGCCCTTCTGGTTGACGTCGTCGCCCAGGACTTCCCTGAGGGCGTGGTTGAGAATGTGCGTGCCCGTGTGGTTGTTGCGGATGGGCTGACGCCGGAGCTCGTCATACTCGCAGATAACCTTGTCGCCCGCTGACAGCGAACCGTGGTTAAAGTAGCCAACGTGCACAATGTACCCGCCGTACTCCTGTACGTCTTGGACCTTGAACTCGGCCACATCATCGTCCACAAGGATCCGGCCCGTGTCAGCGACCTGACCGCCAGACTCGGCGTAGAAATTTGTCTTGTCGAGGATGAGGCCAAGTGGTGTCTCTGCGGGTATATCCTTGGAGGATTTGACGAATTGCTCGCCGGTGAATATTAACTGCACGTTTGCGGTGATATCTCCCTTGCCATACTTGGGTTCGGAATCCGGCCTGGCCAGGTTGTGTTGGTTCTCGAGCTCTGCGATCTGGTGCACGTTGAGCTTTGGGAATGTCTGCGCCTTGTCCTTGACCTTCTTGCTGGCCTCGCGTGCTTCGTCCCTGGCCTTGGTCAGGTCAGCCTCGTCGGTTGGCTCCAAGCCTCGTTCCTCGCTCATCAATTTTGTGAGATCCTCAGGGAAACCGTATGTATCGTACAGCCTCCAGACCTGGAGACCGGAGAGCTTCTTCTCGCCCTTCTTGTTCACCTCGGCAACGAATTTCTCGAATTGTTTCTCGCCGCGATCCAGCGTCTTGGCAAAAGCGACTTCTTCTTCGTCAAGGATCTCAGCGATGTCCTTCTGCTTCTTGACGATTTCAGGGAACTGTTCGCCCATCTGCGCGACGAGAGCCGGAAGGATCTTGGAGAAGAATGACCCGATTTCGACATTGAAGTATTTGCGTGCGTATCGTGAGCCTCTCCGCAGTACTCTTCGAACAACGTACCCTCTTCCTTCGTTGTTTGGGACGGCACCATCGGCGATCGAGAAAGTGAGAAGTCTGATATGGTCGGCGACGACACGGTAGGCAGTATCGATGCCATCAACATCATCCTTGCCGTACTTGTCCTCGTATGGCCTTGCGCCAGTGACCTCTTGTATCCGAGCGAAGAGGGGGGTGAAGACATCGGTGGCGTAGTTGGAAATCTTGTCCTGCAGTGCGGAGACGAGACGCTCGTATCCCATGCCAGTGTCAATGTGCTTTGCAGGGAGCGACTTCAAGCTCTTATCCTGTTGCCGGTCGTACTGCATGAACACGTTGTTCCAGATCTCGACGACCAGTGGGTCGTCCTGGTTGACGAGATGGGCAGCATTGCGGCCCCCCACCTTATCGTAGTGAACCTCAGAGCAAGGGCCGCAAGGACCCTGGTCGCCCATCTCCCAGAAGTTGTCCTTCATGTTTCCCGGCAGGATGTGGTCCTCAGCCACGCCGACGGATTTCCAAAGCTCCTT
Organism: Diaporthe humulicola; assembly: GCA_038088545.1. NCBI lineage: Eukaryota > Fungi > Ascomycota > Sordariomycetes > Diaporthales > Diaporthaceae > Diaporthe > Diaporthe humulicola. The sequence continues at coordinate 357,103 of JBBWSL010000018.1, forward strand.
GGCCTCCAGATCGGGCTCGAGGCCCATGTCTGGATTGCCCTCAAAATAACTAACGTACAGCCTTGTGGGGTCAAGACCGTAAACCTTGGTCAGAAGCTCCCATGACATCTGGATGGCCTCCTTCTTGAAGTAGTCGCCAAAGGACCAGTTGCCCAGCATCTCGAAGAAGGTGTGGTGATAGCTGTCCTTGCCAACATCGTCAAGGTCGTTGTGCTTGCCACCGGCGCGAATGCACTTCTGGGAGTCGGCTGCGCGTTTCCAAGAAGCCATTGGGTCGGTCTTGTTGACAGTGCCGAGAAAGATGGGCTTGAACTGGTTCATGCCAGCATTGGTGAACAGTAGCGTCGGGTCATTGTGAGGGACGACGGACGAGGAGGGCACTGTCGCATGAGTTCATGATTGGTTAGCTTGGTCCAATTGAGCCCATGTGCCCCAAGAAAATACTGAAGCTCGTGGGTGGGATGGCATGACTGTTCGTCTAATCGCACCTATGGTGTGCCCTCTTTGTTCGAAGTATTCGAAAAAGGTCTTGCGGACCGTGAGGGCGGTCCACTTGCCCTCGTACATGATGGGCAGGGGTGCGGTCGTGTATGTATTTGCTGTTGTGGGTTGTTTTTGTTGAGAAAAGCTCCGGATCTGTGCAGTCGAGGACAAAGATGTGATCGTTCTCGTCGCAGACCTAAGGAATGTAGCGGTGGTGGGGCAGTCCTGTGCGGGAGCTTTCTTGGTGAGGAAGTTGGGGGGCGGCCCTGCGGCTGGCAGTGGCGATCGCGGGGTCCGGGTGTGGATGCTGGCGCTGTTCCTGGTGCTGAGCGATGAGGGGCCGATATCTCTAGAAGCGTCGTAGAGCTTTCTGGAATGAGTCAAAGCCGGTACAAGAAGCGAGCTTCTCCCTGGTCCGACCGCCCGGCTCTGCAACCTTCGTACCCCAGTAATAATCCTCAAGCTGCCCCAGCCGAGCCTGCCGCGGCCGCAACCACTGACGCTGCCACTGCCACTGCGCAATCGCGACGACTGCATCGACAGCCCAGCAATCTAAAACCAAATCTCCAGCAGATCAGTCGTGCTCCTTGCGAGTATCGGAAGCCTGTGACTCAATCTCGGGCTGCATCGGCCTTCACACAGTCATACCTTCCACTGCATCAACCGTGCAAAACCGGACTGTTTTGATTGGGGGAGTGGCCGGTCAGGAGAAGAGAGGGAGGAGAAAATGATGGTCTCCAGCTTCCACGACGGCCCATCGCAGGCCAGCACCATGCCGGGCGCGCCCATGCACATGCCGGTACCCATGGAGGGGTTCCATAACCCCGAACCCACCCCCAGCACCGGCCACAATTACCAGTACAGCCAGCATCACCACCAGCAGCAGAGCATCCGCCGAAAGAGGAAAGCAGACTCTCAGGACGCCCATAATGAGAGGTTATCAAAAAGACTCAGCCTTTTAAATATAGGTATGACCTGCACCCGTTTTCACTCCTCTCATCTTGGCTTTTATTTTGATTTCCATGCACCCATTGCATCAACCACAACTCCACTGACACTTCCGTCGCAGAATCCAACGGCTCCAAGCTTTACGTCCCGGTTGAGCGGCCTCCCCCACCGCAGTCCGCCAACAATGCTTCCTCGTCCTCGCCCTCGGCCGCAGCCATCCCTGGCGCAGCCGCGACCGCAGGCGGCGACGAGATGATGCTCCTCGACGACACCAAGCACAAGGTGTACATCTACAACCTCGACGACGAGCTCTCCTCGGACGCCGACAGCGACCCGGACGACGCCAGGCTCGTCTTCCTGCCCGACGTCGAGAGGCACCTGCGCGCGAACCGCATCGTCCCGGGCGTCCCCGGCGGCAGCGTGCCCCGGCCCATCCTCCCCAACAAGGACGGCGAGCTGGCGGGCATGCAGCTGGTGCTGTACGACGACGGCGTGCGCAGCGTCAGCGTCCCCGAGGAGCAGGACAGCGTGCGCAAGGCCATCATCGAGGCCCGCGAGAGGCACCGCCGCAGGCAGCAGGACGAGCGCGACGCAAGGGCCGCCGCGAACAACCCCCTGCTGCGCCGCGAGTCCTGCGCGACCTTTGCCACCCCCGTCCGGGTCGCCCCGGGCCTGCAGCAGCAGTTCGCGGGATGCGGTGCGGGTGTGGGTGTGGAAGTTGATGCGCCAGCTGATGTTGATTCTGATGCGATGGAGATCGACTGAGAGAGGGTAAACTTGGGTGCCGATTTGTTTTACTTGGTATGTCTTTTGATACCCGCATACGATTTTAGAGATAGCACGGAGTTTTAGGGTAAAGCAGTTTTGGTCTCTTGACTATTAATTTATGTCATCATTTTATCGGAATCTCGAATATTACAAGAGACGCTATTGATGATTCCTCCAGGGAAGATGTCTAAGTGAGTAATCGACTGTGACAGCCGTCATCATGCTGCCTGTTTCAAGGAACAGCTCCACGACGCTCTGTCACGCAGAAGTAACTTGGAAACCAACGCTTCACTCGTCCATTCAGCTCTCATCAAGAAACCCGAGACCTCCAGTCCCTCATCTCATTCTCTGCCTCCGATCCAACCACCTCTAGCCCCTGAAGGGGTTCGACGACCCCGTGTCGTTCCTCTGCGCGGGCGGCGGGCCAGGCGGGGGCGAGTCGTAGTCCTGTGTCGGGGCTAACTTCGTGCCACCCTGCGGGCCATCGTACATCGGAGGTCGAGGCGCGCTGGGATCGTACATCGGAGGCGGTGGCGGCATGTTTTGCATGTTGTACCCAGGTGGGTACTGCTGGTAGTAGCCAGGGCGGTAGTTGGTGTAGGTGGCCTGGGGAAAGGCGTAGCGCGGGTCGACACGGGCCAGTTCGGCGCGGGAGACGAGCCACTGTGGGAAGGGAGAGGGCGTGTCAGTACATCATGTGCCCCTTGCCTGATGGGGATGACGGAGTAGGAGGAAATTGGAATTGGGCACATGGGATGGGGCAACTTACTCTGTGGTATGCCAGAGGCACGAGGCCCTTGCGTATCCTCTTCTTTGCGTGGATGTAGCCAATTGTGATGTACAGAGTGATGAAGAGCATGAGACCCAAGAAGACGGACCATTTGACGATGAGGCCCTCCTGTCGCGGACGGTTAGCTCGAGACTTTCTCTCAACAATGGTGATTCAGGGTGAAATGAATCAAGGGTAATCGCATACTCTCGTGTACCAGTATGGAACTATGCGTCCATTCTCGACGACAAAGCCGTCTGGCGTTCTCGTCGGCTCGTTACCATTTTCCGACGTGGGCGTGGCTTGCCGTTGTACAAGATAGGCGTCCATCTTGTGTTCTGTGTGTGTACGATTGCTTGTATGTTTGAGTGTGTGTGTGTCTTCGTATGTATGTGTATTATGCGATCAAACCTGGGTGTACGAAGTCGTCGTAAGAGGTGCGCGTTGTGGCTCAACCACAAGTGCGTATGTAAGTCGGAGAGATGAAATTAAGCTGAGGATGATCGACTGGAGAAACCAAACGAACGTCGGGCACTTTCACTCGACAGGGCAGTGAGAAAAGTCAAGGGAGAGACGAAGGGAGATTGCATGCCAAGAGTTGACGGTTTTATTGAGGATAACTACACGAGCCCACCCAACCTTTTGCCATGCCAGCACATTCGCCCTTTCCTCTGCTCCCATTCGGCTGGCCCGTCAGGGAAATGCCAGGGAAGGGATGGGATGGGACGGAGCACAGAGTTTGGTGGTGACGCTGGGCTGTGCAGCGACGCAATGCGCCGACGATGGACCGCCTTGTTGGCTGCCAGGCCCCAGCTCTTTGCCCACTTTGGCGATTTGCAGACGTACGGGGGTTGTCGCGAGATCGACATGAAACTATGCTGCGACGTCGCCTGACAAGACTCCGGTAGCACGGGGGGGTGGCCATGAGCTGCAGCTGCGGCACTGATCGATTCGGATAGTCCATTCCTTTCAGCCGCGCCAGGATCTGCCTAAGCTTCATTTTTGATTTTCGGGCAATGCGAGAGGGCTGACATTGGACGATTCGTACCTCGAGCACATTATGACCGCTGTTCTGTTGGGTGATGTCTGAAATCGTCTCGACTTTCCCGAGGCCGTGGGTGGGAGATGAGACACCGGGCCAAGACCCCAACCTTGCATGCCTCTCCGCCACCCTCGGTCCGCCGACGGCCAACAACAATCAATGGCCACGACCACGAGCAAGCCTATTGTCACGATAATCTGGTATGGAAACACAAAAATGAAAAATGACTTGATTGAGAGGAAAAAGAAAAACCCAAAAAATGTAATGATGAGACTGGGACTTGAACCCAGGAGGATTGCTCCACCAGGAATAGATGTTAAGATTACCTTAACCTGGCGCCATAACCTTTTATAGGAGTCAGCGTGTGAATATTTTTCATGATTCGAAATTGTTGCGACTTACCAACTCGGCCATCTCACCGATGAATCCGTCGTGGGGCGCAAAATTCATGTAGTTGTGGAGTTGCGATGTTGCGCTACTCGCGGATCATCGCCGGCTGGAGCCACCGCGAGGCTGCTCACGTAAAAGGCCGTAGGCCGGCGGTCCTCGGTCACTGTCTTTTGTGACTAGCTTGCTAATGCATAGGCAGTTGGGCTTGATGAATCCTTTCAAAATAAGCTTACCTGAATTGAGTATGACCCGGGCAGACTTAATACGTGAACTGGTCCATTGCATTCCTCTCAGCACCACACCCAGGTCGGTTCCCCACCAGGGAGGGCATTGGGTGCACTTTTGCACGGCATCTCAGAAGTGCACGAATCCAGCCGGCCGGGTGAACGATTCACTGGGCATTGTGGCAGTCGGAAAAATATTTCCCTTGGCTTCGGCCAGACTTTCCAGCTTGTCCAGCAACTCATTTGAATCGGGCTTGGCTCGGCTCGTGGATACGAGCATGGTGGGAGGCTTAGACAAGGCCGTGGCCCAGCTACATACACAAGTGCCATACGCTCCGTAAGTCGTGGTTTCGAGTCAGCAATTGATGGCCGTATTCTGGAGTGCCATGCGCCAAGTAGCGAGGTATGCCGGGCAAGTTAATCATGGGCCTTGACGGAATAGTCATCGAACCAATCTAGGCACAAATTAAGAAATTGATGCGATTTAATTCGTGTCTATTTGAGAAGGAGCAGTGGATTGTAATGTGGCGATGGAAAGTCCGCCAGCCTGACCTCGCCGATTCCATGATTCAGGCCATCATCTGAGCCATGATTTGCCCCGACCTTGCCTTCCACACAGCACGATTATCACCTGACTCTCCCGACCCCTTCATCCATCTGAGGACCCTCCGCTATTGTAGTAGAGTTGAGGGCTCACCTGCAGTGTCCTATCAACTACTAAAGTGTATGTTTGTGAAAGTTAGAGACATATTGTCTTATTTAGCAAAAACATTACCCAGTGAAGGACTCGAACCTCCATCTCCTCTGTGCTGCCGCCACCCACCCAAGGTGCCATACCATTAGACTAACTGGACCGATTACCAGTTCTCAGAGTCTATATAGAAGGACCAGAGATGGTGTTACTTTAGACACTAGTTCATTCTAACTTACTCGCAAAGAGCCGGCCCACGGTAGCGTCTTATCAGCAGCAGTCATAGAAAAGATTCCACCCAAGTGTTCTGACTGTGTCGTGTTGAGGCATATCATGTGGATGACAATCCTCTCATCACATACGCTTGGTGCAACTGGCTTCCACATTTCGTAGATAATTGCGGCATCTATAATGTCATGCGACTTGCCCAACCTTGGAAATTGTCCAAGTAGAAGGCAGTGAAGAGGAAGTGTCTCATGAAACTTTATCTGCTATCGATTTCCCATTTGGAAGTCTACATACTTATATCGAGATAGTACTTATACTCTATCAAGACCATTGCTTAGAAACATCTGTGTACCAAATCTTCCCATGAGCGATATTGGGATAAAGTTATTTGAAAAAAACCTAACTGCTGCGCTGTTTTACAATACCGAATCGCGAAACCCAATCACTGCTGCGGTTCAAATCATCACTGGATCCTTCGAATATGAAAACAAAGGCCCATAATTACATATAGTAGTAGTTTCCTTTCCGGCCGTGGTGTTGGGAAGAAGATATTGAGAAACGCTTGTATTGGTTTCGAACACTTCTCTCGGCGATTGATAACACCGAGATCCAGCAAATTCTAAGGGCTTGTATATAGTGACGAGAATCGTCTGCGGAAAGATAAATTCCATGCCGCATGGTCTAGAGCAAACGAGCGATTGGAATGTTAAGTCGCCTGCGCACACTGCGGATCCCGTGTAAGCACGAGAGGTATTAGGGTCTCAACAATACAGCACCTGTTCTCTTCCATTCTTTACTGAATAGTACCTGTCCACGTCCGATCATTGTATGCTGCATCAGGAGAGTCATATAGACCCAAGACTGTAATCTAGCATGTATTTGAAAAGAGATGTGGTTTGTCTTACACCGATGGTATGTAAGGAGGCCCTCTTGATCCCGGCGTCTTTTTGTGCTTCATCCATTCAATCAAAATGAATACATGAAATCGTGTAACACATATACTAAGCAGTACATGGTCAACTCAACTATGTCTTAGCTTCTGCACAAGGAGCATTGTGGTCTCCAGCTCCCTCACCTTGTCACAGGAGCTGCAAGGGGACTTGAGGTTCAGGACCTCGGCTTTGGACCACGCTATCAAGACCCTCTCTCTGATTCCAGTCAGCTTCATTTTATTTCCGTCGCAGTCGCTACGTCTGAATCCGTAGACTGCCTCTTGTGGCCCTTCAATTTGCGGCCGCTCGGTCATGTCTCGGCAAAAGCCTAAGTGAGTGGATGCTGCTGGAGAAGAGAAAGAAAGACACAGAGAAGGTGCATATGCAAACCTTCAGGAACTGTGTTCAGCAGAAGACACCGTAGATGAATTGAATTCCAACAAATAGATCAGTGATCGTGGCTCAACTGTCGGAGCCCAAAACCAGGTTGTCCTCCAAGCAGGTCACGGTACGCGGAAAGCGGGTTTACGGAATTCCCTCGGCGTGGGCCGCATCGGAATATCCCCGGCTTGCCGACCCTTGGGGGGAAAGTTGGGGTCGATCTCCATAGCATCGGCAACGAAACCGGGGAACTCATCAGTCTGGCACACTCATATAATCGGTGGGAGATGGTGGGTTCTCCCGAAAGAACTCTAGGCAGGCCGAGGTTGGTGAAGCACAGTGGTCTTGTTCATGCATTCTCTTGGGAGCGTAGAGAACCAAGACAACCTGGCGAGCTGAAGAGCTGCCGGGGCAATAGGAAGGGGAGTTCAGCGTTACACCCGTCCGGGCTGTGCGCCGCGTGTGCCTCGAGGGTAGGTAGCACAAGTTTGAGAGAATGAGTAGACAGAGTATTCCGTCGCCACGGCTCCTCTCCCGCTGCAAGGGACCGAGAAAATAAACCGGGGCAACTGGTCTCGCCGGGTGGGCTTGCGGTCCATTGAGGTCTTTAAGACCCTTGCCCACTTACCGAAACGCGGGGCAACGATGGCCCTCCTCCTGGGCGCCGGTCTGAGGATCCTGGATGGCGTCGATTTATCCGTCCGACATTGGCGCAATGCAGTCGAGCAAATCCGCACGATGGGGCCGCGACTAGGATGATAGCTCCAGGCGTTAGTAAACAGGCGATGAGACGTTGGTCGCGCAGGATTATTTATGCTCTGGGGGACCCCTAATAATGCAAGTGAGAAGGGGGCGATGTGACGGCCCTCACATAGCTATCTCGACCAGCTCGACCTTCTTAATGAGTGGAATCCTCCGTGGCTGACATTAGGATCCACATCATCGCAGTGAACAACCTTTTCTAGCCCTAGAGCGAACGCAGATCCTTGACGTATAAAACCGTAGCAGGCGGAAGACGGCAAAGAGGAGACAGACAGTTCCAAGGTTCTACACGTTCCTACCAACACAGTATCGTCGGTCAAAATGGCTTCAAACGGCATACCAATTCACACCAAGGGGGCCACGGTCCCCTTCTTCATCAACGGCAAGGATGTCGTGGCAGACAAGACCTTTGACGTTGTCAACCCAGCAACGGGCAAGGCCGTCCACAAGTGCAGCAGCGCTACCGAGGCCGATGCGCAGGCCGCCGTCGACGCCGCGGCCAAGGCGCTCCCCGCATGGAAGGCACTGGTGCCGACCAAGCGGCGCGAGTTCTTCCTCAAGGCCGCCGACATTTTGGAGAAGCGGCGGGACGAGCTGGCCACCACCATGGCCGACGAGGTCGGCGTGCCGAGGCAGTGGGCCGAATTCAACCTTAGCGTCACCAAGGACCTCATCCTGGACGTCGCCGGCAGGCTCGTCACCATCGAGGGCACCATCCCCACGCCCCAGGACCCAAACACGGGCGCCCTCGTCGTGAAGGAGCCTTTTGGGGTTGTGCTGGCCATCGCGCCCTGGTGAGTAACTCGACAAGAGTCTTGAGGAATTAGGCGCTGACAAGACTCTCAGGAACGCCCCCTACATTCTCGGGGCCCGCTCCGTCATCTTCCCCATGGCCGCCGGTAACACGGCGGTCTTCAAGGCCAGCGAGCTTAGCCCCAAGACCCACTGGGGTATCTGCTCTGTCTTCGCCGAGGCTGGTCTTCCGGCGGGAGTGCTCAACATGATCGTTCACGAGCCCGCCAACGCGGCCGCCATCACCAGCAAGCTCATCGCGAACGAGCACATCAAGAAGATCAACTTCACCGGCTCCACGGTGGTGGGCCGCATCATCGGCAAGCTGGCCGGCGAGCAGCTCAAGCCCGTGCTGCTCGAGCTGGGCGGCAAGGCGCCCGCCATCGTGTGGGAGGATGCGGACCTCGGCCTGGCCGCGGACCAGTGCGCGCTGGGCGCGTTCCTGAATTCGGGCCAAATCTGCATGTCCACCGAGCGGGTAATCGTGCACAAGGCCGTCAAGGACGAGTTCGAGAAGAAGTTCCTCGCCAGCATCGACAAGTTCTTTCCCTCCAGCGGCGACGCGCCCGTGCTCATCCACCAGCCGGCGGCCGACAAGAACAAGAAGCTGCTCAAGGACGCCAAGGACAAGGGCGCCACCCTCCTGAACGGCGACTACGAGGCGCAGGAGTCGACGCCGACCCGCCTGCGGCCCATCGTTGTCAAGGGCATCAAGGAGGACATGGACCTGTACAAGACCGAGTCCTTCGGCCCCACCGTGGCGCTGTACGAGGTCGACAGCGAGGAGGAGGCACTCAGGCTCGCCAATGACACAGAGTATGGCTTGTCGTCGGCTGTCTTCACCGAAGACCTCAGGAGGGGGCTGAGGTTCGCCAAGGGGATCGAGACCGGCGCCGTTCACATCAACTCGATGAGCGTTCACGACGAGTCCGCCCTGCCGCATGGTGGCGCAAAGAGCTCGGGCTACGGGAGGTTCAACTCCATTGGGCTGGAAGAGTGGGTGAGGACGAAGACAATTACCTACAGGCACTAGGAATTGGGCAGCAAGCAGCCGGGAGGTCGGGGACCACTCGGACCGGTTAGCAGCAACAGATGACCTCCCGACAAGGCTCGGGCAGGGAAAATGAAAATTAAGGCTGCATTGATTCGTGTATCCTGTGCCACCTCAGCCTGAATGGTGAAGAAGTCTCGGGTAGCCAACATGTAGCGTGCCCTCGAGGCTTGCTGTGGAAACACAGGTTCCACTGGTCAAAAACACTTCCCATCCCATCTGCTAGATCTCGCATCTGCATTGGATCGGTCTGGAAATCTCGCAGATCGAGGTCGCATCTGGGCCGCATGTTCTTGATCGATGTTGCTTTTTTGGTTCCCACCCAGTCCGATCTCGCTCAAGCGTTGTTATGCCCGCCGTATCGGGAACAATTCCCCGGGAGCAATAGGAGCAGTAGGATTTGATTTCTGACGAACCTGACATCGAAAACGCGCATGCATGTCTTATATACCCACTTCTCATCGCGCGAGATCCAGTCGTCATCAGGGTCCCGGAGTGCGGCGGAAGGCAGCCGCTCAGCTCTAATTTGGCCTTCCCATTGGAAGATACCAACATGCCGCGTTCCTTTTGCGCCTATAGGCAAGGCTAGGGGCCATGTTTCTTACGATCCGGGAATCCGGGTCACGTTGATCTCGACTCCCTCCCCCTGCCTGCATCGGGCGGCGCCGCCACAACTTCCATATATTCATCACGCCGAGCACTTACCTGCCTCTGGCTTTCCCCCCAGACCCTCACGAGGATTTGCCAAACAAGCAAGACTTGACCAGGCACGCGTTTCGGGGGTATTACCACAAAAGTTCCCACTAATGTCAGACTATCTAACCGCCCTTCTTCCTCTGCCCATTCCGGCCTTTCCCTCAAAGCCTAATTACCATGCTTGTTGTGGAACCGACACAAGGCGGTGGAACACGATCCTCCCACTCCGCCTCATCACGTGTGATACGACTATGCGAGACACACGGAACTTGTGATGAGTGGCTTGCCCCCCATATCCCCCCCCCCGACCCGAGTTGCCGGATCTGGCCAGCAAGTCGCCATCCAGGACGTGAAGTGAATCGTCATTTTCGACACACCGCGGGGAAGAGGTCGCCTCGAGTCCGGCCGACTACTATGATCCTTCTTCAGGGTTTATTCTGATGACCGCACAGTGACTACCACAAGTATCTCCAATATGGGTCGCATGTCCATGTTTGTGGATGCTACAAGGGCTGTCGTCTGCCTGCTTGTGTACTTTTGTGGCAGTCCAGAGGCTCGCTTGATGGGAGAGGCTCTCACGGTGTTGTTTCCCGTCGCGGGATCTTTGGCTGAGATATCAGAAGCCTCGAGTTCGCCGTGTGGATATGTGAGTGAAAGTATACGCGAGGTGGCTGTGGATTTCCAAGTTGAAGTAAGACGTGCCCTCGTGGCGTCCCAACGGTTTGGAGGAGCAGCAGACGGCGTCGACAGCCAGCGTCAGCCGCAGTGTTCAAACGCACCACAGTGCAATTAATGTTCAAAAAAGTGCATCCTCATATAAAAACAGAGCCAGGTCATGGTTCTAAAGGAAGCACCAATGTAAAATGTGGACGTGTTCTCAGATATTGCGGAGTGTACCTAGGGATGCGTGTGGCTTTGACGACAACTTGGACTGCATGCCCCAAGGCCTAACAAGTACCGACCTTTCACCAGGAATATTGCAGATGCATCTCACCAACCGGAAGACTAGGAATCCGTTGTGTATGGATCAACTGTGGGTTCCCACCGGATCTGGCCATGGTCGCCATGCAGAGGCGGCTGAGGAAAGCATCGTTGGTTACGTCTGACACCGGTCTGCAACTACAATGGACATCCGTCTCGATCACTAGGGTGCTTGCTTCTGGCCGCCCCTAATTTGACAAAAGAAGTAGTCCCTAATCCTGGATGCAAGAATGCTACACTCACCTTGACCGACTGAGGATTTACTTTTGCCAATGGTGATTAAGGGAAGTGAATTCCCTGGCCTGGCCCACACCGGAGAAGTGAATTCTGATCTCATCATGGCAGCCAGTCACTATAAATGGGAGGAATTCTCACAACTATCTCATTGCTCTTGTTCTTGTATTCACTACCACAAGGCACTCTCTTCAACCCTCCTGAAAATTTCACCCTCACTCATCAGGCTTGTGAAGCACCATGGCACCAATCTTGCAGAACTACCACGGATACCTCACGGTATCTCACATCATACTTGCAGGAGCATCCCTTGTAAGTCACTGTTTGTTCTGCTCAACTGTAATTTCACTTAATGGACTGAGATTGAATCTAATGGCAACACTTCTAGGCCATTATCCTGCCCCTGGCCCAGTTCATCTACAACATCTTCTTCCATCCTCTAGCAGACTTCCCGGGCCCTCTGCTATGGCGCGGCTCCAACATACCCAAGATGCTATCTCAGATACGGGGCACAATTCACTTCAGAATGCTTGATTTCCACGAACAGTACGGCCCCGTGGTGCGACTTGCCCCGGGAGAGCTGACCTACACCACGGCCACTGCGGTGAAGGAGATCTACGGCAACCGCAGCGGCAGGAAGCTTATGCCCCCTCAGTCCTCTCTCGGTACCAACGAGAAGACTATGTTCGGGGCGACTAGCTTCCTCTGGCTCGAGGATCACAAGGAGCACGCCCGCCACCGCAAGATTGTTGGCCAGATGTTCTCGGAGTCGAGTCTCAAGGCGCAAGAGCCCCTGGTGCTCGGCTTCGCTGCTCTGCTGATGGAGCGCTTCCGTGAGAGGGCTTCGAGGGGCGAGGTCATTGACATGTGGGCCTGGTTCAACTACTATACCTTTGTAAGTATCCATTTCCCCCTCGCGAACTTCTCATACAAAACTTCGAGGCCAGGCACAATCGCCCCTGCTCGAGATTACTTGAGCACAAGCCACCACTCACCATGAACCAAAATTGTTGGGAATACGGGCTCTCGAGACAGGAATTCAAATTGCGCGTATACTGACAGTGCTACAACAGGACATCATTGGTGATCTGGTATTCGGCGAATCTTTCGGCTGCGTGGACCAGGGCCGCTTCCACCCCTGGATCAGCTTCATCTTCTCCAACCTGACCAACATGATGTACGCGCAGATGATCACGACCATGGGCTACCTCGGCAGCTTCATCCATGCGCTGGTGCCGAGGAAGATCCTGGCCCAGGCGTTCGCGCACGCCCAGTCCACCCGCGATAAAGTCGACCGGCGGCTGGCGCGCAAGGACGTCCGGCCGGACCTGATCAGCGGCATCTGGCACAAGATCGGGGCGCCGGGAGGCATCTCGCGCGAGGAGCTGTACGCCGACGCGCAGATCATGATCATGGCCGGCAGCGAGACGAGCGCCACCCTGCTCGCCGTCGCCGTGTACCACCTCCTGCGCAGCCCGGACAAGCTGGCCGCGCTGCGCGACGAGGTCCGCGGCGCCTTTGCCCCGGGGCACGAGCTCTCCTTCTCCGACGTCTCGAGGCTGCCGTACCTCCGCGCCGTCATGGACGAGGCCCTGCGCATCCACGCGCCGCTGCCTGCTGGGATCAACCGCGTCGTCCCCGAGGGAGGGGCCATCATCGACGACCAGTTCGTGCCTGAGGGGACGGTGCTGCAGGTCCCCGGCTGGGCTGCTTTCCACCTCGAGGAGAACTTCACGGACCCCTGGGAGTTCGTGCCGGAAAGATGGCTCGGCGAGGCGTGTCCCGCTCGGTACGCGGGTGATAAGCGCGATGTGTTCAGTAAGTTCTCCCTGGGTTCAAAAATAAGGGCCGAACACTTACTGACCTGAATTTCTTCAAGACCCTTTCAGTCAGGGGCAGAGATCATGTCTTGGGCGTTCTCTGGCGCACATGGAGACGAAGGTTTGTGTCGCGAGGCTGGTCCTCGGCTTTGACATGGAGCTGATGGAGGACAGCAAGGATTGGAACAAGCAGAAGGTATTCCTGCTGTACGAGAAGAGGCCTCTGAATGTGAGATTGACGGAGGTGACCGAAACCGAGAAGGGTGTAACTGTGGCGTAATTACTTCGGAAGAGGGCTGCAAAAATTGTGATATGCTGTTTGAAGAGGGAGGCCATCTGCATTTAGGTAGCTACAGACGCACCAGGCTGCTAGCCTCCACAACTATATTGTATAAACGTGGCGGTTCCTTGTAACGCACTTGTCCCCGGCACTTTGAGAGGACCAGGAGACATTCACAAGACCAGCCGATGATTGCAGCTCAGCAATTTCCACCATTAGGGAAGGAAGATATGAAAGAATAACGCCGCCTAACTCAACTGTGCAGGACGCCCATGGGTCCGAATTTCCCTTCTAATGATTCCCGACCACGTAGTCACGCCAATCACACCGTAGCAGCAAGCCCCAGGATCCCAGCAACGGCCGTTACGATACCCCTGGGGAGGTTCAGCATCCCCCAGTGGTCCACAAGATACTTCGCACTCTCCTCGCCCTGCTCCTCGACCTCAACACCCTCGACTGCCTTCAGACCCCTCATCTCCTCCGCCTTGCGCAAGATCTTCCAGTTGGTGGGGAGGACGAATGCTGCCGTGTACGGCATGATACTCAGACAGAGCAGGCCGGCGCCGAGATATGCCCTGGCCTTGGTCGCGGCGGCAGACTGGTAGTGGTGATAGGACAGAAAGAGGTACGACAGGCCGGTGAGGCTGGCCAGAGAAGGGTAGATCACCCTCGTCCGTCTGTAGCTGTTCACCCACTGGCGTAGCATCAGGGGCGTGGGAGACTCGAGGAGGCGTGGCACGACAAGGATGGAAAGCGCCAGGTTGCTTCCCGCGGTGAGGGTGGAGAGGAAAATGGACGCCGCCTCGGTGGCGCGGATGGCTGGTGACGATGGTTGAGACATGTTTTTTGGGTGTTTATTCTCTTGCTAGAAAGGTGGGAGAAACTATGAGAGTGGTGATTGTTTGGTTTTGAACAAAGCCATGCAGATGAGTACATTACTGAATCTACGGGCGTGAACGGCCGCCCGACGGACGTTCATGAGGGGAAGTTGCGATGCGGTACCGCATGGGGTGTCGTCAGCCCGAACCCCTCGGCGGGTCGTTCTGTCCCCACGATCTGCTGACACGACCGGACCAACTCCAACACAGTCGTTTTCCAGCTGTTCTGCCTTGAAACGGTGCGCCGTAATACACGTTTACGGAGTAAGATGTTATGAAATGAGCGCGTCTGTGTGGAGCAGCACAGCCGATCGAGAAGCCTCGCTATCAATGAGATGCAGATTTATGCGCAGAGACACAGACAATTCTGTCCCCTTGATTTACATTTTATATCATACATTGTACAGATATTACATGTGACATGCGCCAATAACGGAGAGTGGAGACATCCTCACAACCCCGTATCATAGCCACCGCGCCTGGCCCACTCAGTTCTCCTTCTCAAACTTGAGGTGATATGTTCTCCATTCTTCCTCAGTGATCTTGCCTGGCGCCCTCGCAACAGGCTCATCGCCCTTCTTGTTCTTCGGGAAGGCGATCACATCCCTCACGCTCCCTGTAAAGCTCAGAGTGGCGATAAGCCTGTCCCAGCCGAACGCGAAGCCGGCATGCGGCGGGCATCCTGCCCTCAGCGCTTCCAGAAGGTGACTGAAGTGGCTGACACCCTCGTCGCTCATCTTGAGGACGTCCCGGAAGATGTACTCCTGCAGTGCGGCGATGTGGATACGGCGCGAGCCGCCGCCGAGCTCCACCCCGTTGAGGACGAGGTCGTAGTGGTCCGCCGTCACCTTCAGGGGGTCCGTGGCCAGGAGGTCGAAGTCCTTGGGGTTCAGAGGCGCCGTGAAGGGGTGGTGCGTCGAGGAGAAGCCGCTGGCGCCGTGCTGGCCCTCTGCCGGGTCCGACGATTCGGTGTTGGGCGTGAAGAGCGGGAAACCCGTCACCCAGAGGAACTTGAAGGAATTGTCGGGGGGGAGGAGCTCCTGCGCGACTGCCTCGGCGTAGATGTGTCTTCGCAGGTCCCCAAGTGCGGTGGAGCCACCTTCGAAGGGCTTGTTGGGCCGCGCTTGGATGACGAGCACGTCTCCTTGCTCGAGGTCGGAAAGGTGTGGGAGGCCTGAGCTGCCGGCGTCCAGCACGGCTGAAGCTGCCTCGTGACCTAGTGGTGAGAGGCCAGAGAGAGGCTTGCTGGAGTCGATGGTGAGAGGAACGGGTTGGCCGTCGGGGTTTTGTCGCAGGGGCTTGGGCAGGTTGTCCCAAACGGATTTGATGAAGTCCTTGGAGGGATTGTTGAACCGGAACACACAAGCCTCGACGATAGGGTTCTCCAGGTCTGATATCATAGATGTGAAGCTCTGTGGCAGGATGTGGTCGATCCGTTGAATCTTTGGTCGTTGTCAGTGGGTTTGTACATATACTGTCTCGTAGAAGTACGAACCTTGTTCGGTATCCTTAGATCTGGTTTATCGGATCCGTGGAGAGACATAGCCTCGTGATAAGTGATACGGGGAAACTTTGAGTCTATTGCAGGGTACTCGTCGGCATCCTCCATGCCATCCGACCTTCGAGTCGGGCACAAGGCTCCATTGACCTGGCGCGTTTGCCAAACTCTGCGAATGAAACCGTACACGTCCTGAACAAAGCTCTCTACGAGCTTCATCACATCCTTGCCTTTTGCAAAGGACATCTCCAGATCAAGCTGTTTTGTACAACATCCGAATCAATACACAACATGAGCAATAGAATGGGACAGGGAACCGAATCCGGGTAGAAGGAGTAACGTCTTTCTCACCTGTGTGAACTCGGGCTGTCTATCCGCACGAAGGTCTTCGTCGCGGAAGCACCTAGCAAGCTGGTAGTAACCTCTGACACCGGCCGCCATGAGGATCTGCTTGTACTGTTGTGGGCTTTGGGGCAGTGCGTAGGCATAGCCAGGCCGCCTAGTCGGGACCAGGAATTCTCTTGCGCCTTCTGGTGTAGACTTGAAGAGGATGGGTGTCTCCACATGGAGGAAGGCCCATTGCCTGAGGGCTTCGCCGGCCCTTTTCGTGACGGAACTACGGAAATCAAGCCGTTTCTGGAGTGCCTCGTCGAACCTTAACTGCAGGTGCCGAGCATGTGGCGGGAATTGTGCGCCTTCTGATATGATGATATCCCGGGGAAAGGGGCTCAGGAGGTGAACATTTTGCAAGGCCATGTCGTAGTGGCTAATATTTCTGGGGAAATTTCCGCCGAACGCCGTTTTAGCCTTAGTTGTCTTCACATCGTCAATAATACCAGTGAGGCTGACAGAGCTCCACGCTGGGACTTGTTTGAGAGCCTTGTGCATCTGATGCTGCGGTGAGTCCTTCTCTTCCCATGAGGACTTGAACTGGAACGAGGGCCCGCGGTCCACGACGAGGTCAACAAAGCTCAACTTGGATGAGATGTCTCTGCGCTTGGATATGAAGCCATGGACAGTTACACTTTCCTTCGGCCGGAAACCTCTGGATAGGGTCTGGGGCGGAGGGTTGACTGTCCCAACCATCATGAGTAACTGACTCTGTCGTGGGTGGGCTTTCGGTATATTACATACAGTAATCTTTGAAGTCTTGAAACTTTTCTGGAAGACCCTTGGTATCAGCCGTGGGTGCACCTGACTCTTCGGCGTCGTCGTGCAGGTTGCGGCGTTGGCACCTGGGGAGGCTCTGCCCTTGTCGAGACCAATTGCTGTGGATGAGACCAGCAGCAGCAGCATCACCCGACTTGAGCCTGGCTCGACGCAGAATTGGGCTACATTGTGTTCTACAGGGCAGCCTCAGGCTCACGAGACCCCTCGCCGAAGGCAACCGCATAGCAAATCTGAGTGACCGATGTACATCGGTTAGTGGTGGAAAAGACCTTTATTTTGAGATCATGAGACAGGGACTTTGATACCGCTGGCTGACCTAGGGAAGAGCTAGAGATACATGGTGCCTTGTACCTGCGCGACGGGTGACGGCCGGGTCCACTAGGAGACGGCTATGATTGGCCGAAAAAGGACTTGAGGTGGGCCCGAGCCTGCTGGACCGCCCATATCTTGCAGCTCGCGTCGAGCACAGCTTTCTGAATTTTCCTCTCTTCTTCTGCAAGAAGTTGATCCTTCCAATTCATAACAATGTGAGTTTCAACGCCACAAACCCAAAGGTCGCACATCCCCCAATATGAATACTGACGGGCAACGCAGATGATGAAAGCCAGCGTGTTCCAGATGATCGAACCCGCCTCTCCGTCGCAGCCAAGGCTCTCCCCTCGTGGGCTTCAGGGCCTGGTTGTGACGAGAGGATTGGGTTCATGAAATAAGCGTTCGACACACGTTGACCTTGTTTATTCGGACGCCACACGGCATCTCTGACCAAGTTTGGATTGGAAGGATTTTCATTGCCCCATTGCGACTCTCCGCGGCTGTTCGTTGGTGGCACTGTTTATACCAAGTGGTCTTTCTTCTGTGGCGCACCATTTATCGTTCTGCTCACGACCTATGCTCTTCCACGTCCAATTCCGTGGCCAGTGTCGCGTGTACCTTGGGCGTGGTTCAGCATACTTCAGCATTGACACAAGGCGACTACACCCTCCGATTTGGTACTCATTATTCGTTGGTGCTCGGTAGTCCTGAGACATCAGATCCAACTTTCCCCCGTTTCCCTGATAATCGAAAAGATGCTTTCGCAAGGTTCCATCTTGAGCTTGTACCAGACACACCTACACCTGGGCGAATCCCACTTGATGTCGGTTTCGACTTGGCGATCACTTGTGCTTGTAGGTCTTGGTTGCAGTAGTGCAGGCTGAATAGAACATTCTCAATACAAAACACTCGAAAACATAGAAGAAGGTCGACTGCAGTGCTTGGACAATGCTTTGATTTCCATGCTGACAAGTCACCACATGCCGAGGGGTTGCCCCTGCTTGTCACGGCAATGTTTCACGAAACAGATGGGCAATGGGCTTTTGGGCTGATGTTTGGACGTCACACTAAGCCGTCCTGGGTTGAAGGAAACCGGGAAACGGTGAAGTAATGAGGCTCGACATCTCACAATTGATCTGGGAATGGACGTTGCCGTACTACGATGATAAGCACAATGGACCCTTAAATCTGCTCATGGAGACATGGCGACAGCTTCAATTGAATTTCCCGTATAGACAGACTACGTATTCTGCTGAACCAAATCATTGAACGTCATGTCTGCAGTAACCGACCCACCTGTTCCTGACCCTGCGTCAGTGATTGCCCTCCTGCCCTGGGCCTGGGCGTCTGGGGCCGTTCAGCTTTCCGAGCCCAACCAGAAACGGCACCACGCCGCCCAGGGGGTCGCCTAGCAAAACGTCGGTGCTGCCGTTAGCCCGGGTACTGTGGTGCCCAATGTCCGTACTCCGACCCCCGTCCAACGCAAACGCAGGTGCAGGTGGGAAGGCGTCACCTTTGGGCTTTTGGGAAGGACAGCCAAGGACCACCAGGTCGGCCGACGCTACGTTGGAAACTCGTCAACCACGTCCTCAACTGCTCCCACAGCACACAGTACTACCGACTGTCGCACCGCCGGGGTAGTCGACCAAACATCTCGGACCGTGCTCCCGACCGTCTCACAGGCTGCCTGTCTTTGTTGTCCCATGAGGCGACTCGTACATAATTATCCCTTTAGATTATACTCAGATTCGCTTACACCCGCAGCTTGGGGTACCTTGCTTTGATCGCGCACCGCACCCCCCGTCCATGCCATGGCCGCCCTCTGAACTGCCTCGAAGATCACCTTCTCACTCCGCCCCTTTTGTGGTGCTTGGCCTTCCGTGAATACCGACTGGCCGACCCATCGTCATTGTCATTGTCATTTTCGAAGGCCCCAGCCGCTGTCGCATCACTTAGAGCGCCGCAGCTCCCTTCCCTCGGTTGCAGCCCATCTCAGCCCAGCCTGCTCCACCGCCCGACAATCTCGCGACCGACTAATCTCCGGTACCTTTTTGACGACCTGCCGCTGCACCACGTCCTCCCGAACAGCGCACCGCGTGCCTGACTGCCTGACTGCCATACTTCGTCTCACCGAAGCCCCGAGACCGTCAAGATGGCAAGCTCCTTCGAAAAGTCCGTCAAGGGCGCTACCAAGATCAAGGTCCGTCACCTCCTGCCGGGTTAGCGGCACCATAGATACGATGCGACACGCCCCGGCTTTGATGGGCGCTGGACGCCGACGACATCATCGCTAACAGTCAATACCAATCTAGGCCGCGCCCCCAAAGACGAAATACATCGAGCACATCCTGATAGCGACTCACTCCGGAGAGGCTGGAGTGGGTGAGGTCTTCCGCGCGCTGCAGCACCGGCTGAGAGATTCAACATGGACCGTCGTCTTCAAGAGCTTGATTACCGTACACCTGATGGTCAGGGAGGGCTCGCCGGATGTAACGCTGGGTTATCTGTCGAAACACCGGAATATGCTGGCAGTGAGCATGTTCTCCGATGGTCAGTATACGCCCGCCTCGCAGATATCGGAATGCGCAGCTGTGTCCCAGGTCCCTTGCGACGAGTTGCTGACCCACGGACAACAGCCCAAACACAGGGACGAAACATACGGCATTATGCCAACTACCTATCCGAACGAGCGCGTGCGTATCGTGACACGAAGATCGACTGGGTGAGGGGCAGAGAGAGCCGTATGGATACGCTGTCCGTGGATAAAGGCTTGTTGAGGGAAACGGAGGCTATCCTGAACCAGCTCACGGCCCTCGTCAAATGCGATGTTCGTGGACCCGTGCAACATTTTGGAGATTTTTTTGGCTGACAGGGAGCTAGGTCATGGACAATGAGCCGGAGAACGAGATAACAATCACGGTCTTCAGGCTGCTGGTGCTGGATCTTCTGGCCCTGTTCCAGGTACTCAACCAGGCACTCATCAACATTCTAGGTAAGACATGTGAAAGCTCAGGCCTTACCACCAACTAATCCTGGTGTCTAGGTCACTTCTTTGAGATGTCCAAGGTCGACGCGGAAAGAGCTATGGATATTTACCGCAATTTCACCAAACAGACGGACGTGGTCGTTCAGTACCTCGGTGTGGCCCGTCAATATGAGCACCACACCAGGGTCGAGGTCCCCAAGCTGAAGCACGCTCCCGTCAACCTCGGACGACAACTGGAGGATTATCTTAACGACCCCGATTTCGAGATCCACCGAAGGCAGTACTTGGCCGAGTTGGAGGCCAAGAAGGGCAAAGGGGGCTCAGGGGCGTCGAAACCGTTCTTCGCCACGAAGAGTGAATCAGCTCCTAAACCAGCCTCCAACTCACCATTTCCCAGTGCGAACGGATCGTCGTCTACGGAAAGCAAGCCAGCGCCAGCAAAGAACCCGAATACCGACCTGATCGACTTCTTCGACTCGATAGAGCAGAACCAGACTCCTTTGGGCGCACAGCCCACCGCTCAGCCCGGCCAGATGGGCAACTCGCCTTGGGGGCCAGAAAATGGCTTTCAGCAGCAACAACAAGCTACGGGCTTCCAGAACGGTTTCGTACCACAGCAGACAGGATTCCAGGCGACGAACCCGTTCCAGCAACATATGGGAAACTTCCAACCACAGCAACAAGCCCCTCCGCCACAGCTGCAGCCGTCTTTTACTGGCGCTGGCTTCGGTGGTTTTACCCCCCAGCCTGGTTACCAGAACTCGTTAGCTCCTATACCACAGGAGTCTGCGATCTCTACGTTCCAGACAGGCGCATCGATGCCCAACCTTCTAGCACCCCAGCAAACCACCAACCCCTTCCGCCAATCCATGCTGACAGGCCAGCCGACTGGCATGAGCGCCCAGTCGGCACCCACAAGTCCGCCTACACTTCAGCCGCAACACACATCTACCAACCCATTTGCACGTTCGGCCTCGGCAGCTGGCAACCCGTCTCCGTTCCAATCTCCTCCGCCAGCGGCACCGTTGCAGCCTATGGCCACCGGGACCAATCCATTTGCGAAGAACTTTGGCGCTGCCCAGCAGCCATCAAGACCAGCAACGAGTGGCGGTCTGGTACCTCAGCCGACGGGGACGACAAATCCGTTCCGACAGTCGCAGTTTGTCAACCATAACACAGGCATGGGTTGGCAGCATAATCAGCAGCCGATGGGCGGTGGCCTGGACAACCTGGGATCGATGCCTGTATTCCCCAGGCCAGCACAACAGAGCCCCTGGCAGCAGTAATTAGTAGTTACAACAAGTCTGAATTCTGACCAAGAAGCAATGCAACGAGATTCGAACGGAAAGTCCTTTTTCCGATTGTGTTCTCGGTCTCTCTTGCAGTTCTGTGTTTGCAGAGCGTGGCGTTCAGGGCGGCTTATTTATGGACGGGAGGAAGGGTCTTTAAAGGCTCTGGGAAGGAAAGTCGGTGCTGGAGGCTGCGGAAGTCAGGGGCTGTTCATGTCGAGGTTCTGTCTAATGTAGAGATATTGAAGTCCTGGGCCTGTTGCGTTCTCACGCAGCCGGCACAAGTACGTTCAAGATTGCACGCTCTAGAGCTTAATGGACATGGCGTCCGTAGGATTTTGTATCGGATCCTCGTGCTGTTGCCCTGTGGCCCATTCGTGGAGCGGTTTCTGCTACCCTGCCCTGCGACACTCCAATCCACTCCGATAGTCATATGGTGTATTTTCTTTAACCGAGAAACGGCCCTGACCACCATGGTCTCGAGCCTGGAAAAACGCCGTCGCTATGCAAATCATAAAATCTTCCCCGTCAATCTCGACTAGATCGACTCGAGCAACCCAAAAAACTCACACAAGCCCCGCAGCCCAGGCGAGGCACCGCCGCAGGTCATGTTATGGTCCCCTGGCTGGTTCTCTTAGTCATCCACCTCCATCTTGATCGGTTGCTCGACCTTGACAATGTCCTCCCCTTTGGCCTCCTGCTTGACCTCGCGATCCATCTCCAGCTTTACCTCAGCCCTCTCCCTCTTGACGGCCGTCCTCGCGGCCTCATCACCCACCCCATCTGCTTGCGCAGCCAGGCCGGCACCACCCGTGGCGACATCCCCGAAGTCCATGCCGAGCTTGCCCGTTTCCTTCTCATCGTTGACGAACACAGAGATGCCGGCAAAGGCCTCGAACATGGCCCGGGCGTAGTACTCCTGCAGGTTGTACCCGCCCGCCGTGATCTTGTTGTCGTGTTTCGCGCTGTCGAGGAAGGGGTTCTTGTAGTCCTTCTCGAGCTTGTACCGGGTGCTGCTCAGGTCCAGCTTGCCAAATGGGTCGTAAGGGCCCGTGTCGACGTCCCTCGCCGCGTCGCCCTTCTTCTTCAGGCCGCGGATGGACAAGCCGCCGGCAGCCGCGGCGGCGGCCCGGCGCAGGGCGGCGGCCTCGGAGGCGGCGATCTCCTCCTTGCGGTGCTGCCCGCGGCGCTTGAGCATGACCTTTGTGGCCTGGCCCTTCGGGGCGCGCGCCAGGGTGTCGAGGTCCTCCTCGCGCTGCTTGATCTTGGCCTGACGCTCGTCCTCCTCGACCTGGGCGGCCTCGGCACGGCGCTGGCGGGCAGCCTCCTTCTCGGCGGCGATCTGCCTGCGGGTGGACTCCTTCTGCCGCTCGCCCATGCGCTTGTTGCGCTCGATCTCGGCCTTGTGCTCGTCCTCCCACTGGAGCAGCTTCTCGTTGGCGGCGGCCTGGTCGGTGGGTCCGCCGTACACGAGGTCCATAGTCAGGGCCTCCACCATCTCCAGGTACTCGTTGTATGAGGACAGGTCTTCGAACTCATCCTCGGCGCGGTTAAAGACGGCGGCCACGCGGCGACGGATGTCGACCTCGCGCTCGACGGACAGGTCGGAGAAGACGGGCTCGCGGAAGGCCTTCTTGCGCAGCGTCCTGTGGCAGCCCACGTAGGGGCACTGGTTGGGCCCATTCTCGAACAGCCGGTCGACGCAGTTGTTGCAGAGCGGGTGGTAGCACTCCGGGTTGATGAGGAAGCGCATCGACTTGTTCATGTACCGCAGGGTCTTGCAGATGGGGCACTGCTCCTCGCCGTCGGTGTTGGTCAGGGCGATTGCCTGGATGGGAGCCGCCACGGGCCCGGCGCGGGCGGCGGGCGCCCCTGGTTTGCGCGACATGGCGGGCGAGGGAGATGGCTCAGGAGCTCTGTGGCGAGCGGTTCATCGGGTTCGAAGTGTCACGGTTCCTGAAAAGGGTCGGGGTCGAGGAGGGGAGTTGCAGCGGAGAAGTATGTTGGTCAGAGGAAGATGGTAGCCGTCAAGGTTGACAAAGGGCACGTCAAACATAAGCAGTGGATGATCCGAGGATCAACCCACACTTGGCTACGTACTCAGACCAGGAGGTACCTGGGTACCCGGCTACCTGGAGCAGGGGTAAGCTTCCAGATGCTCGGGTGTGCCTTGGTGTGGTGGGTGCCTGCATTTTTTGGTTGCATAATACCAGCGCCGCTGGAGCTCCCCCAAAAAGTTGCCCCGCCATCCAGATCTAGGGCGGGTTGCTCCCCACTGCCAGCCAGCCTTCTACAGCTTCGACCAGCTTCCACAGTTCTGAAAAGTCTCAACACCAGACAGTTCACTGCATATCCCACAAGATGACGGACACCGGTACGAGACTCAGACTACACAGCGGCTCCTTGTCTTTAAAACACTACACAGGAGTCTTCCTCACCTACAATTAAGCTGACATCCTCGCAGAACCCACCGCCGCCGAACAAGCAGCCGCCCGCGCCAAGGAGCAGGCCGAGCAAGATGCCCTCCCCTACAAGTGGCAGCAGACTATTGGTGACGCAGATGTCACCATCACCGGAATTCCAGGCAACTTCAAGAGCAGAGACCTGGTGGTCGAGATCAAGAAGCAGAGCGTAAAAGCCGGCATCAAGGGACAGGACCCCGTTATAAGTGTATGTACGCTCTCCACCACTGCCCTCGATACCAAATCACCAGGGGGTGGGGGATGCAACCACAGACCAGAAACACTGACGCAAGATCCGTGCGGCACAGGGTGAACTCCACCAGCCGATTCATGTCGACGACAGCACCTGGACGCTGACGTCCGCGCCGGACGGCACCAAGACGGTCGAGATCCACCTGGACAAGGTCAACAAGATGGAGTGGTGGCCGCACGTGGTCAAGGGCGCCCCCAAGATCGACGTCACCAAGATCACTCCCGACTCTTCCAAGCTGTCGGACCTGGACGGCGAGACGCGCGGCATGGTCGAGAAGATGATGTACGACCAGCGCCAGAAAGAGGCCGGCAAGCCCACGAGCGACGAGCAGAAGAAGGCCGACATCCTCAAGAAGTTCCAGGCCGAGCACCCGGAGATGGACTTTAGCAACGCCAAGATCAACTGAGGCGGTTGTCGTGTCGCGGATGGGCGGAGAGGAGAGCATACCAGCACAGCGCATGGAAGGTTGGAGTTGTACGATACCACTTTTTACGAGACACGACAGGACATACTCGGACTACTACCAAATAAAAACATTACCCAACGCACGGAGTACTTTGTACTCTGGGGCATATATACATATTATACTTCTCTCTTTCCAGCATGTGAGGTGGTGAAACGAAACACCTAGACCACAAGGCAAAACCGATGAAGGCTTCACAGGTCAGGGGTCAGATAAGCCCCTCGGGATTCAATGTTGGAATAATACCCATACCGAGCGAGCAGATTGAAAGCTGCAAGCTCAACTGGTCATCGTGAGACGACCTGGGTTCCGTAGGTTGTTATCCAAAGGCAAGCAGGGGCCTAATTGGAGAGTTTTGTACTGGGAATGGGGCCAATGTTCCGATCTGTTGATGTGCTGGTTTGTCTTCGGTGAGAAGATCCTAAACAGCGGGTCGTAGGGCGAAGAGAAGCAGTGGAGTACAGGTCATGATGATAGTCACAGACAGCAACAAAAGCATGTTAGGTTACCTTTACAGTCCCTACCTACTCGTGTCCAGTCTCACTGCCTCCCCAACCTAGCAGCCTTGAAGCGGCTGATGCGCTTCCCCCCTGGCCCCTCGTCCTCGGGGTACTCGATGGCCTCCTCCTTCTCCGCAACGAATCCGCCCTGCTTCTGTATCATCCGGTTGCGCATTCGGTGGTACTCGACGGCGGCCTCCTGGTGCAGCAGCGTAGCGTCGAACTCGTCCGGCTCCATGGCGCCAGAGGGCATGTCCCGCTCGAGGACGGTTCCAGCGAGCGTCTTGCCGTCCGGTCCGGTCGGGGCAGTCCGCACCTCCTGGTCGAGGAAGCGCGGTGGGGCCTCGGCCGGACCTTTGGGCCTGACTGGGAGCTGGGTTTCGGCCTGGCCGGGCGTGGGCTCTGTTGCGCGGGCCTTTTTGAACCGCGAGGTCTTCTTCGGTGCGCTTGCTGTTGGTGCCGCTGGCTGTGCGGCTGGACTCCGCTCCAGGATTGTGCTTCTCATGGGGTCGACGTACGGCTCCTTGGGCTCGACGGCCGCAGGGGCTGGTTCAGCATTTGCTTCAGGGGCTATGTCCAGTGCGCTGGCGAACTTGACGCCCTTCTTCGCGGGCTTCGGCTCTTGCGCAGCTTCGTCACCGCCCTTCAAAGATGATTTGGTGGGTTGGGCTGTGGGTGCTGGCTTGCTTGAGGCAGCCGGTTGGATTGCGATGCGCGCGATGCCCTCTTCCGGTATGCTGCCAGCGGCCTTGGCCTCTTCCTCCTCTTCGATTTGGCGGCTCGACTTTATACCCAACCTCGCCTCAAGTTCCTGCATGCGCTTCCTATACTTGTCGTCGACGACACGTGACCTGGTCCGGCCGTGCTCGTCCTCGTCTTCGTCCACATCCTCGCCGTCTTCGAAGCCGTCATCCTCGTCAAGGCTGTACTCCTCCTCATCAAACTCGGACCCTGTGCCCTCGTCGACTTCAAGCTCAGCAACAATGGGCGCAATGTCCGTCATGCCGTACCTGAGCATCTCCCGTCGGAGCTCAGCGTCCTCGTCTGACTCGCCTTCTGGCATCACTGGGTTCGAGAGCGGTGCCTCTTGTTCCTTAGCTTCCTTCATGATTTGCTCAAGATGAACCCGCGTCCGAGTCCTTGGGTCCAGGCCGCTGAGCTCGTGGCCTGGTTTTGTGTCTTCCGCGAAAGACACGCCCTTCTTCGCAGGAGGATCTGCAGAGTCCACGTCCATGGCATTTGGGGCCGTCTTCGACGCTGGACTGCCCTGACTCTCTACTTCCTGAACGCGCCCAATGTGCTCCTCCTTCATTGGGGTGTCCTCGTCGTCTGAGAGTTCCTCAACAACGGCCGGCAACTGATCCTCCGTCTCAGGCAGGTCCTTGACACCAGCCTTCTCAAGCGCTTCACGAATGGCTGAGGTTGAGTCGCCTGGCCTTTGCAGATGGGACGAGGTAACGTTGTCATCATCGTCAAGCTCCTCGATGATGTCCGTGATGGGCAGCCCCGAGTCCTCGTCCATGACGTCCGGGTTGGCGACAATGTTGGTCTTTTCGTACTTCTCCTCGGCATCCTGAAGCTGCTTCTCCAGCGTCTGCACGTTTTTGGAGACATAATCAATCCGCCGTGAAAGGACATTGACGATCTGTGTCTTTGGCTTCACTGTTGGCTCGCCGAAGATCTCCTTGACTTCCTTGCTGGTGATCACCTGGCCCTCGAACTCGTCGCATATTCTGTCCAGGTCCGCGCGGTCAGCGGGCCCGGATATGGCTTCGACCTCTTCCTTGAGCTCCTCGTAGTCGGCGTCACACATGCGCCAGTGTGTGATGGCCTTGCGAAGCTTCTCGACATTTTCTTCAAGCTGGCGGCGGTGCCGTTCCAAGTCAAGGAAGTGGTCTTTTATCGAAGCCATGTTGAAAAGTCAACCGGGGTTGTAAGTGAAAGAAGGGAAATGGTATGCGGTCAAGTCGTCGAAAGAAAAAGAATGATCTGCAAGGTTCACTGAAAAATTTGCTTATGTAAGGATGGTCAGGCACCTTCAAGCTACCCCTGTAGACCCAGTGCCCTGGGACGTCAATGCCCACATCACCCCACTCCAAAGTTTGGACGGTGTCTGGCTCATCACGACTCTACAATCTCACTACTTGCCATTTATTCTCAAGCTATCTACAGTGCTTCATTACCTGTATCAGCCCCCTCACTATAGCTTTTCTGGATTATCAAGGTATAAGTATGCCAAACTCAACTGGCCCTAACCTTGAATATCACATCGGCCAACGAGGTTGTCATGGTCTCGTCCTCAGCTCGCCCCATGTGTCGTCCGCCACGAATGAGTGCGAGTGCCATTAAGCATAGTTGGAACTCTGGATGAATTTCCGACCCGAAGACCTTCTGAATGATCTTCTGCTTGAAAACGATCCCGAAGTATGCGTCAAGATCCCATGGACTTTCGGTCAGGTCTTAGTGCGCTCCGGCAGTCCATACGCAATAGCCGCTGTCACTTGACTCTGTCATCAAAGACGTTCACTCCATCCTCGGATTGAAAGCAAACCCACCAACGCGATATCCTAGGCTTTTCCCGGCGCTCGAGTTTCCTTCACCCATGGCCACCGCCGGGCCCCGTAAAGCTTTCCCCTCCATCCTATGCTTCGAATTCAACCATCACGCTTGGGCTTCTGTCTTCTACACTTCTCCTGTCTTTCTAAGACGAGGTCGAATATTGTCAGTAAGTACTCCAAGTCCCAAGTGATTGGCCAGACCTAGTACATGGACAGATCAGAGCAACAGAGTACGTCGGCGTGAGCGTGGAGAGAAGCCTCAGCAAGCCAAAGTCTTAGGCGTCTCGGGCTTGCTGGAGCCG
This sequence comes from Diaporthe humulicola, assembly GCA_038088545.1. Lineage (NCBI taxonomy): Eukaryota > Fungi > Ascomycota > Sordariomycetes > Diaporthales > Diaporthaceae > Diaporthe > Diaporthe humulicola. The sequence goes on from JBBWSL010000018.1 coordinate 385,246, forward strand.
ACGATATATGTTCCAGAGACCGCTCGCCCTCTTTGGCGGTGATTTCCTAGGTCGACAGTCTTGCGGTGGGTGGGATCGTTCAGGTAGTGGTGGATGTGGTTCGCAGCCGACCAACAAAATCGACGACCAACACAGTGATGCCATGATGAACTTGGGACCCGAAAACCATGAAATGTAGTGACCATGATGCTCATGGTATCGAGTAACCAGTTAATCGCTGTATTCGCGACGTTTGTCTTGTAAATTAAGGGACCTATAGGCAGTCTCGAGCCATGCCTACGGAGCAGGGGCATCCAGGGGTCCCCATGATCTTCCACAGGAAGCTGCACGTCTCGACTCTCGATGTTTTAATCTGGATCTTGGATTCAATCCCTACCAGCAACGGTACCGCCCCAATGGCAGAACAAGGGATGAATCAAGCTTCGCCGAGACTTCTGGCATTTCCTCTCAATACCACGGTGGTGGGTAGGCGGATCGTGGCTGGCCATTGACGTCCCCTGCGCTTATACGCTGCAGCTATAGACTGGCCCGAGCCGGTAACGATCAGCACACCCATATCGGCCTCTAAATTATCCACACCAGATTGCCTATCACCAGTCCTCCCCCTCCTCAATCCAAACCCACTTTAGCAATCACTCCAATCTTTCGGAGCTCGTTGCAGTCGCCAGAGAGACCTTCCAAAAACAGTCGAGATCCCGTCTCAATACGACCATAAACAACCATCTACCGACAGGGTCTCATCAACCTTGCTACTCTCTGCCGGCTCCGAGATCCCGCGCGCTGTCGTGGATAGATTATGGCACATGGGTCACCGCCGCTCGAAGAAGAGCGGACACGGCCAGGTCGTCAAGCTGATATAAAGTTATATCAAGCCTCTTGTCATCTCATGTTTCTTGGCTCGGTGCTTTTCCCATCAGTGATCAGAGCTCCATCCCTGAATCTGGATACTATCTGCCATTTAATAACCCGTTGTCTCTCATCTGATCTTGTAAATCAACAAGATGTTGTCCTCGATCAAGACCCTCACCTCCCTCGCCCTACTCTCTCTCCTCGCCAGCCCGGCCTACGCCGTGACATGGTACTTCCTGACCTATTACCCGGCCAGCGGGGCCCAGTTTACTGAGTTCTCCGGCACCATGTCGGTGCCCACACTCCCCAAGGCTGCCACCTACTACCTCTGGCCGGGCCTGCAGCCCACCGACAACTCGGGCGTGTACCAGAATGTGCTGGACGGCAGGTCGGGGACATGGTACTTTGGCTCGGGCTGGTGCTGCAGTAACCCGTCGCTGGCCTGGGGCTCTGGCTTCAACACATACGCTGGCGAGACGAATACCTTTCGCAACGTCAGGATCGACGGCACCAACTGGCAGTCGACCACCGTTCACGGCAGCACGGGAACGACCAAGACGGACTCATTCGCGCTGAGCTCCAAGAGCTTCAACCAAGCCATCTTTGCTATTGAGCTGTTAGTCCGCCCCTACCCCTTTGTAAAGCCGATGATGCAGAGGCTGATGGCGTGTGGCCGCATAGGTATGATGTCCCTTGGGATTTTGGCGCGCTCACCTTCAAGAATGTGAAGATCGTCGCGACGGGCAGCTCGAGCGCATCATGGTGCACTTCCAGCCCAAGCAACTACAACGGGGCTACGAAGTACACCATTTCCGGCGCCAAGGCTTCCGTCTCGGGCACGACGGTGACCTGTACGATCGACTCGGTCGTCTTGCAGGGCCCGGCCTGATTTAGGGGGCAGTATATCGTCTCGCCTCTTCTGATCGGGCAGGTCCATGGTTTGGACTCTCGCCACGTACACATCGGCATTGTTTTATGTATTCTTGCCAAGTATATGTATTTCATCATGAGACGGGGCATCTATGTGCACGCCGCTCTCGCTGTATATATTCAATGCCAGTTGCTGTCGCTGATGCCCAATGCTTCCAATCGTGCTAGAAATCAACCATTCGACTCCGACAATGCAAAAATGGGCGTCTCGTTCGAGGACCCTAGTGACGAAGCAGCTATGAGCGCCCTGGGCTGGAGACTCTTGCGACCTCCTCCACACCCTCGGTCTGGGGCCCAAGCAGCGCCGTCTCCTCATCCACAGCCTTTCTCGTCTCCACCTTGTTCTTGGGAGGCTGCGACTTGTGCAAGGCCGACCAAAGGGTACTCGCAATAATGATTGCGCCTCCAAACAGGCTCCAGCCACCGGGCAGGACGCCCCAGATGGCGAAGTCGAAGATCAGGGCAAAAATCACCTGTGTGTATAACATGGACGTGGCTTTGGGGCTCTTGTCAAGCTGTAGCCCGGACGTGAGAAGGAACTGCAGGACGAAACCCAGGGAGCCGAGGAGGACTAGCAGGGCCCACTCACGCGGGGACCGGGGCATTATGAACCCTATACCTGGTGTGGCCAGCAGCGCGACTACGGACCCGGCGGTGGCGATCAGGGCGAAGTAGTTGACAGAGATGAGAGCATGAGCCCTGTCGCCCATGATGCGTATTGTGGTGTACGCCCCGGACGCGCCGACGACGCCCAGAACGGCCAGCACGATGGCAAACATGCGCTGCGTTGGGGTGACATCATCCAGGTCGCCTCGAGTGGCGTCAGCGTGGATGTGGTCGTCGACCTTGCCGAAAATTGTCTTTGGGTGCGCGATGAAGACGACCCCTATCAGGGCAACGAGTCCTGCGATCAGCTCCTTGCGGGTGAAGGGCTGGCCAAGCACGACGTAGCAAGCCCAGGCGGTAGTGATGGGGACTGATGCGTGTTAATCACCCGCTGTGGGGCCTAAAGTGTTGCATTTTGGGACATTCCAAAACATGAAAGACGGGAATCCGTAGAAGGAGAAGAATGGTGCTTACTGAGGAAGCGGAAGACGGTGGCCTCGGCGAGGGGAAGGTAGTGGACCGAGTAGTACAAAGTAAATAGGCCAACGAATCCAAACAGCGCCCTTAACACCAGCCAGCCCCTGATTTCGGGATGTCCTAGTGGAAAATGTGGCACTGAAGTCCACCACATATATAGGGTGCTCAGGATGAGTGTTATCCCCATACGAAACGTGATGATCTGGTGGGCATATTAGCACGACCCAGACTTCCTGAAACTCCTAGACATGGGAAAATGTACTGACCTGGAGCGTGTGGAAGCCGCCACCGCCTTGCTGTAAGAAGCGAGCAATCGCATCCATTGAGGCGCCACACACGACGGAGGAGAGGATCAGAAGCGCACCCTTGTTGTTTTGCCATATTGAGCGCCAGGTACTCTGGGCGGACTCCGAAGGCGACACATTGTCGTTGTCGACTCGGGAAGCGTCCTCATTGGCGGTGTGTGAAGCCATCCTGGTGGTGTTATAATTTGGACCGGAAACGACTGGAAGTAGAGCAGGGAGTAAACGGTCGTGCAGAGGACCAGAGACAGCCCGACGTCGAGACAAAGAATCTTGACGAGGCAGGGCAAGACAACAATGCTGACATGTATGAAGAAAAGGCAGCTCGTAATGCAGTTAATAGAAACACCCCGAACATGCAAAAGAGTCATCAGACCGCGCGAACCCCGGGGGGCGTATGCGCCCTCGTGACAAAAATCTGCACTCGGCATGGATGGCCCATCCCCACTCATCTTATGCCGAACGGCAGGCCGATTGCGCTGGAGCTTGGCCGATCCTCCGGGTTACTAGCGGCGGAGGAGTGGTCTATCTGTCTGGTGTGGTCTGCACGGTATCTAACTTGAGTGTCTCCGGCTATGCAGGACTGAGAAGAGTCGAGTTGGACATGGCGTCGACCGGCGAGACATGAGGCTACACATGCATGTTGTTGGCCGTTGGTACCCGGCTGGGTCACAATGGTGCTTGCTTCTTTGACGCGTTGGTGTTATTTCCGTACGGGTCGTCAGGTTTAGTCTTCAGCGCGGGGTTTGATTCTATTCCTCGCAACTCACACAAGTAATTGTTTGGCGGCTCTGAGGCCAAGAGATCTGAAGATGTCGTCGACTCTGGGTCCTGTGGGGACCAGTCAAAGGATATGCAAATCAATTGATTGGCAAGAACCCACGGTGCTGCATGGGCAGGGCAGTAGTACCACAGTACGTCCGTAACTGATGCTGCCCGTCTCGCCCGTGTCCAGCGGAATGGAATGCTCCTGCCGCATCCGACCCCACCATCCAGCCATATTGCCAGCGTCACCCAGACCCCTGCTTACCTGCTTATGCCAAGCTGACGTCAACCCCTGGTCTTGTTGACCCTGAAGATAGCTCAAGGGCGATTGTGTTTTGTCTGGTAGCCTCAGCACATCACATACCTCCCTCGAAAGGTCGCAAAGACTTCAGTTCCTCGTTCGGCCCGCCAGAACACTCACAAGACTCGATACTCACTCAGCTTCCCCCAGCAATGTCTTTTCCCGGGTTTCCGCTTTAGCCGAGCGTTGGCACGGATTCTTCTTGGCAAATCGGTAGGGTCAGCGAAGTTGTTGTCGAGAAGATCAAGATCGCCGTCATCCTCACGGTATTGAGTCTCTCGGGCTTGATAGTCACAGTACTGTTTCTCTACAGGTGCTGCCGAGTCTGCGGTGATCTTCGGAGAAACAGACGACATCCTGATTCAAGAGAGGACCGCATCGAGCTCGGGCAGATGTGACCGCGGTCACTGCTCGACCGCCTAGAGTGCTTCGCCGAGCACGACGCGTCGGTTTCCGAAAAGTACGACGACAGCATTAGCTACATACACCATGCTTCCTGATCCAGCATTATCTATCACTATTCCTAGCGTGCAAGACGACGCCACTCTTGAATGCCGCATCTACCACCCTCAGTCTCTAACTGCAAACCCTCGAGCCCCTCCATGGCGCAAGCACGCCGCCGTCCTGGCTCACCCGTACGCGCCGCTGGGGGGCTGCTTTGACGACCCGGTGGTTGAGACCTTGGCCGCAACCCTGCTGAGGCAGGGCTTTCTAGTCGGCACTTTTAACTTCCGCGGGGCCGGAAACTCGAGCGGGAGGACCAGTTGGACATCCAAGGCCGAGAGGAGTGATTATGTGTCTTTTGTGGGATTTGTTTACTTCTATGTGCATTACCTTGACCCTTTTCGACAAGGGCATTCTCTCACGGGCATTCCTAACCTGCCGTTGTCTCCTACCACCGGCCAAGACGGCACACACGACGTCTCAGAACCAGAGAGTAGCGCCAACCCTTATGTTCTCCTCCAGTGCGGCTACTCCTATGGCGCAATGATAACAAAACTCTTGCCGCCACTGGATTCTGTGTTGCAAATATTTGCTGTCCCCAAGCATGCTTCGGCAGCGGCAGATATACGTCTACGAGCCCAGCACCTTGCCGAACAGCAGAACGTCATACTGGCCAGTGCACGTGCGGCTCTCATGGAACCAGCCAGCCCAATGTCACCCCGGAGAGCGACTGCTGGTCTACGGGTAGGGGGCGACGAGGACAAGAGGCGGAGCCAGGACCACGGAGGAAGGAGGAGTTTCGCCATCGACGCGGAGGAGAAGGTCCGGGCCGGTGTAGCAGAGCTCATGAAAAAAACAAAGATGCATCAACTTCACAGCCACCGCAGGAAGGGCAGTCACCCAAAGGAGAAGGAAACATCAGTCGGCAGCACCACCGCGGAAGAATCAGACAAGGGAAAGGAAGTGGACCACCTGCCGATTGTGCCCGGATTGCCATCCCCAGTGGTCGCCTACCTGCTGGTGTCCCCGCCGGTGGGGTGGGCCACAAGCCTGATGACGCTCAACCTGGGCAACCCCATGTCGGGCCTCTTCGGGAGGCACCCTCGGCCCAGGAGCAAGGACAGGGAGGAGCAGGCCGCCGTGTCAAGCCCGGCCGAGTCCAAGCAGGAGAGGCAGAAGCTGATCGAGAACCCGACGCTCGCCATCTACGGCGACTCGGACGTGTTCGTGGCCGTAAAGCGGTTCCGGGACTGGGCGTCTAAGTTGCAGTCCGCACCCGGGTCCCGGTTCAGGGCCCACGAGATCTCGACAGCTGGGCACTTCTACGTCGAGGAGGGGACCATGCAGCGGCTCGCCGATGCTGTGAGGGCGTTCTCGGTCGAGCTGTTGGCACAGGCCGAGGAGGGGGTGTGACTGTGATCGCTTTTCTTCGTTATTGTTGTCGGTGTCGTCTGGAATGCAACATGATGATATTGGTAATGGCCTTGAATGATGTTGATGCATTAGAATTACGATACCCTAGGATAAGCTGGAATATTACTTGAGCATGTTGATTATTCCATTCCGGCTCGGACCCCGTGAACTTCGTGTTGTTGTTATGAGTGCGCAAGAAATTCCTTTACCACATGTGACACTCGGACCATTTCCCAGTAGCGTACCTTGATATCCCAGGCCTACATACAGGCAAGAAAGGGTCACGACAACAAAGTCCCAAGTATTACACCTGCAGCACACGAATTCAATTAATTTAGGACGACAATAGAACTCCGCTTGAAGCATTTGATCCACGAGCTTACACGAAGCAAGTGAGACAGTTCAAGGGCATGTGGTTGTAAAACATGCAGTCTTTCTGTATTACCACGTACGTAGTGCTTGTCTTGTGTACTCTACAGGCAATGACAGGCAATAGCAATCTTCACATGCAAGCCCAGCTTATCTGTGGCTTCCCCACCAACCCACCTACCCACCCTCCATTACCCCGTGGGGTGCGCCGTGGCGCTGTATGGGGCGGGGCCCTGTGACTCGCGTGGTGTCTGGAACATCAGTCCTTTTCAAGGTCACTCGGGGGGTCCAAACGATTGAGTTCACGCAAAGGTGCAGCTGGTGTGGTGGGATGCAAATGCAGGTGTCTCAGTCAAAAACATCTTTCTAATTGCAGCCACAGATGCAGCCTTGCAGACCTCGACTGCTTGTTTCAAGGCAGCGCAGACATTGTCAAAATGCCAGTGCGCAGGACCGTACATCTTTCCCTTTTCCCGACGCTCCATTTTTCTTCCCCTTCCTGTTCTGCTTATCACAAGCATCCGTCACAAGCATCCGAGGACGTGCGTCTATCTCCTGCTTCTATTCCCTTCTAGCTCACGGACTAGAAAGCTCCATGCCCTCCGCCCGTCCGCCTCGGCCAGCGCGGCTAAATCTGTAATTTCCTTGGGGGCACGGGGATCGGAGGGGGAGGGGGATTTTGTTTTCATCGGAATCCCTTCTCCCTTGCCCAAGCGTGAAACCAGAGGCGGCCCTTGCCCGCACTGAGCCAACCGGCGGGAAGACGGCGTCGTCTTGTCTGCGTGTAAGTGTGTGTGTGCATGTGTGCATGTGGATAACAACTGCCTGGTCTGACTCGAGAGGCTAGACTTGTGGGAGCGATGACGACTGCGACGGGGGAAAGGGCAAAGTGGGATGGATGACCATGAATAAACCTTGTGGGTTGGGCTGTTGTTCAACCCTATGGATGGTAAGTTCACGGCTTACTTGTGGGTGTGGGACCGTTGTCGGTCGTCCGTGTGGTTTGGGCGTGCATGTGAAGGCTGGTGAGACTGAATCAGGAGCTGGGAGGGAGGTCATACAAAGTCTAGTCTGGGCAAGTCAGGTCAAGGTAGGTCAGCCTTTTTTCAGCTTGGTTCGTCTCACATCAGACCCAACACTGATGTTGTACGGCGCACATATCCTCGACGTTGGCTGCCGTTCCTGGTTGCCGTTGCCGAGGGACGAAAAGGGGCACCAGGAGGGAGGGAGGTCACAAGGCACAGCTGATGCAGGCTGAAGCACCGACGTTGCGCGACATCCCATCTTGTGCTTCGCTCTCCGTCTTGCTTGCTGCCAACTGCCAATCCCCCTCGCCCTCCCTCGGGAGGTACATCCGAAGCCCGGAGTTTATTGAACGGAATGGTTGCATGTGCAGTGTATCCGTACTACAGTACAAGCGGCGGCATCGGGTATGATCTGCCCTCCAGCCCCAGCTGACCGTCCATCAGGCGGGCTGGTGCCGTGTTGCAGCAGGCAGGTCATGAACTTGACGAAGTAGTCTACTGCGTGCTGCAGGTCTGGTAGCACCGCTTATTGTTCCCAGGTAGGCAAATCCGGAGAAGGTGGTGTGGATCATTCTGCAGAGTACGGGGTAGACTAGGCGGAAGAGAGCGCTGCTGCGACAGTAGGCCGCGCTGCCGTAGATCAGAATCCCAGATCCGGGGTCGCAGGTGACCTCTTGCTTCGCACTGCTTCGCACATCAATGGCATAATGCGCCCAATCATCGCGCTGGCCTTGTCATTTCCATCCTGCAACGGTGGGCCCCGCGGCTCGGTGGGGCCCCTGGGGCCCCCAACTGCCTACTCCCAAAGATGTCATTCCCGCGCCGGCGCAGCGAGCCATGTGCAGACTAGCATCGCTGTTGCATTGCCTGCCTCGTCCCGCCGTCTTTCTTGTCCTCGTGCATCGCCTGCATTCTCCCTGTCGCCTCTTGTTAGGCTGTCGAGTTTATACATTACTCTTGCTCTTGTTCGTTGGATTGAGCCTGCACTTGACCTGCCTTGACTCTCCACCGCCTTTCCAGAGCATCGATGCCGAGCCGATCGGGCCTCGATCTGCATTTGCATTGTATTGTACCCCGTGTCGTAGCGTAACTGGACCGCCTCCCGTTCCGAGCACCGTTCAACTTTGGTCCTCCAACACTAGCATCCTGCCATCCTCTTCCACGCTCCGTCTCTCCCTTGTCTACTTCTCACAACTTATCCTTGAACCGAGCACCTCGACAGCGCTTTCCGCACCACGACCTATACCACAACAGTCAGAACCGCCTCTCTGTTCCTGCCTATAGACAATTGCAACATAACATCCGCAATTCCCTACCTGATACCGACTCGAACCCGCGAGGAAACAAAAACGGTACACCTCCAAGTACACGTCCTGATGACGACCTGAAAGGACCTCACCGACCACTCTGAACGCATTTCCAAATGTGCCGACAAAGACGACCGTCCCATATCTCCTACCCGTTGCGATGAACCAATACCTCCACGTTCTACCGTCTCCAGCTCACACACGCCGCGATGGACAACAACCCGCCGTGAACCAGACGTGCTCCTCGGGCGCATTACCCGCCCACCGTCTCTCCAAGCTTATTAAGGGTGCCAACGAGTACCTTTGTCCAGCACAAGATGCAAAGGCCAGCCCAAAGGCGGATGAGGCTCAAAAAACCGAGGAGCGCAAACATATCCTGGCCTTGCGCATGAAGAACGTGAGTCTTTCTGCCCCCGTGCTGTCTGCTAGACCTGGCGACCCTAACCCATATGCAACCGACAACAGGCGACTTCAGCGTCGCAATGGACCTCGGCTGCTCAGGAACTCGACCTCCTCGAGGGGAACCACAACTGGAAAGCAGAGGAGAATGGCGTCGATGGTGTCTACCGACCCGATGTTGTGCGCGAACGCATCCGCGAACTCGACGAAGCCCGCACCGCCTGCGATATCCGCCGAATGCTTCATCTGGTGAGAACGGCCCTGTCGCGTGAGCTTGGTGGTATCGGCAACGTCGACCTGTACAAGCATTCATACCTTGGAACAAAAGACCTTATCGAGCAGTACGTACAGTCTGCAGTGAAGACCATCGAGGATCTTGTCGAGAAGAGCGGTTACCCCGGCGCACTACCCGACGACTTGGACCACAACGATATCCTCGAAGCCCTGGTTCAGACCCGACAGAGCTATGGCAGGTCAGCCCTGCTCCTCAGTGGGGGAGGCACTTTTGGGATGATGCACGCCGGCGTTCTGAAGGCCATATTCGAGGCTGACCTCCTCCCCCGCATCATCTCCGGCGCCTCTGCCGGCTCCATTGTTTGCGCCGTCTTCTGCACCAGGACGGCGGACGAGGTGCCTGAGGTCATCAGCCAGTTCCCCTACGGTGACCTCGCAGTGTTTGAAGAAAAGGGCAAGGAAGAGACAGTACTTGATCACGTGAAGAGGCTTCTTACCGAGGGCTCATGGTCGGACATTAAGCACTTGAAGCGGGTGATGAGAGGCCTGCTTGGCGACATGACCTTCCAGGAAGCATACAATCGGACCAGGAAGATCTGCAACATCTCAGTCTCTACCGAGTCAATCTACGAGCTTCCACGACTTTTGAATTACATCACCGCGCCCAATGTTATGATCTGGTCAGCGGTGGCCGCTTCATGCTCGGTGCCATTCATCTTCAGCGGTGCCACGCTCCTTGTCAAGGACCCGCAGACTGGCGAGCACATGCCATGGAACCCGAGCCCTCAGCGATGGGTCGATGGCTCTGTGGATAACGACTTGCCAATGACAAGGTTAGCAGAGATGTTCAACGTCAACCATTTTATCGTATCGCAGGTCAACCCCCATGTCGTCCCATTCCTTGCCAAGGACGACAGGCTATACTCAGAGCATGACGATTCACGGCCGGAACTGTTTGGGACGTCCCATAACTCGACACTTACGACCACGCTCACGACACTAGCCAAAGATGAGGTTTTGCACAGGCTACAGTTTCTGGCTGAGCTGGGAATCTTCCCCACGGCTGTCACTAAGCTCCGCAGTGTCCTGAGCCAGAAATACTCCGGCGACATCACCATCCTGCCTGAATTCAGTGTACAGGATCTCCCACGCATCCTCAAGAACCCGTCCGTGGACTTCATGGAACGAGCTACCCTGGCGGGTGAGCGGGCTACATGGCCGAAACTCAGCCGGATTAGGGATCGCTGCACGGTGGAACTGGCCATCGATCGATCAATTCAGGTCGTCAGGGCAAGGTGTATTTTCAGCCAAAGCCAAGTCAACCTGCGCAGACTCGTTACTGGCGTGGAAAGGCTGGGACTTAAGACGTCTTTTGCTCATGGCTTGCACACTGCGGTCGCGACCGGCCCGGTCACTGCCAGTGCCAACTCACAGCCATCTCCCATGTCAGACAAGTCCAAGCTGCGACACCAGCGTCGAGGCTCAGGAAGCAGCATCCCCATGCTCGCGAGACACCGCAGGCACCTGACTGAAATCGAGAATGTCATTACGGATGATGACACTGCGGATGAGGAGCGCTTAGAGCTCGGGATGAGGCGCGCTGGGAACACATTATCCTTGTCCGGGAGGAGGGATGTGCCCAATAAGCCCAGGCTCAAGAAGTCACTGAAAGGACTTGCAGTCTCGCTGTCCAACCTGGGGCCGATGACTAGCCCGATCCCCGCCTATGTCAGCGGGACGGAGAACGAGAGAAGCGAGTTTGACTTTTCAAAGCCGTTATCGCCGCCGAAGACGGCTGCTCCCGCGGTGGATTTGTTGACCACTCCTCCTCAGGCTCCTACGCGCCTCCTCAGGTCTCCGATCACATTCTCCCGATCTTCGCCGCATTTGATGTCGTGGCCCTCGCCTCGCCTCGACATCTTGTCACCCACAACTGGCGACCTTGACACCTCGGACCTGCACACCAGCGATGGAGATGTCGAGTCAACCGCAGCGGACAGCACATCGGACCCTGACCCATACACCCAGTCCTGGCTCCCAGACGACGAGGACACACCGCGCAAAGAAGACCGCTCGGCGGATATCGAGATAACGGTCGAGCAGGCTGATCCCTCTGACGATGGAGCAGGAGGGTCGCCGTTGGGTGCGGCTCTTGCCGATGATGAGAAAGACACAACAGATGGCGAAGATGGACTGTGGGATTGACTCGTCGAAGGAAGGGTGAGCTTCGAGGGCAGCGATGCTGAGACGACGGGTCGCGGAACTGTACATGCCGATGGCAGTGAATTATACCTTGCGGACGGATGGCTGGACCCCGACTTTAGGGAGACCCAGCAGGACCAAGAAGATGTGCATATACTGGACGAGGATACAGGCTGGATGGCCTAGTTTATTCTGCGCTATGGGGTTTGATGGTTGCAGAACAACATCAGGACGCAAGTCCCGATATACATGCACAAAGAGACGCAGCATTATGATTTTGGGAAGCATTGATTAGAGACTAACATATTGTCACCTTGCTGACAGGCATCACGACGGGTTATGGGTACACCGAAGGGCATTCTATGGCGTTTGACTGCGCAGTCCGAGCCGAGGTTGGCAGAGATTATTTGTATAGAAATACTAGAAGAATTACCGTTTCTGCAAGATGATGCAACCCGTAGTTGAGCACCAGCCACACAAAGCAGCCATCTTATTTCATGCTGATATGATATCGGGCATCCCCAACGTTACACACCCGCCCAGGACGCGTCAAATCCCACAGCCAACATTAATACGTGAGACCTCGAGCAGGCAAGCACGTTTGGGTGAACAAACGACGACGGGAAACACCCCGTTCACGCTTTGTCACGCCCGCACCAGCAAAAGGCTGCCTCCCGTCTCCCATTTCTGCCTAGGCGCGAGCGATCGCGTGCCGTCTGAAGCCTCGGAGATCCAACCGCGCCAGACACGGTCTAGTGCCCGCCGACTTCCAAAAGGAGGGCGAGGGCCAAGTAATTAAAGGCCGTCGCGGGGCAAATGAACAACGACACCCCCTCGACGCGTTGCCGCCATCGCGAACATACCAAGGATGCAACCTGGTCGTGTGTCACCGACGCATTAATTTCCAATCCGCATCACAGGCAAAGTAAGTAAGTAGCAGCCACATCCCACGATAATTCACACAATCCGCTGACATTTTTCTCTCGACCTCCCATCTCTTTCTCGCAGAGAGGGACGAGGCAAGTCGTTCGGCATCGCAAGTTGGACGGCTCCGCTGGCAAATGCGTGCTCGACCCCCTGCACGCGCCAGCCCTCTTACATGCCATTCGACTTCGACCGCATAATCGACCACCAGCTCTACCTCGCGACACAGCAGTGCATCCAGCCATACGCCCAGCAGAGGAGGGTCAGCAGTGCCCCCACACCCGCCGCCGCCGCCGGTCCTCCCAGAGCAGCTGGTGCGCGCAAGTCATCCCTGGGCTCGCTCGTCTCGCCATGGAGCCCCTTGAGCGGCGGCGGCGGCAGCAGCAATAGCGGCAACAGCAGGTCCTCCGCCGCGTACGGCTACCAGCCGAGGCGGCCGCAGGGCTCCTCGCCGGTCGACCTCTTCTTCACGGCGCCGGTAGGAATACCGCTGCGCGGCAGGAGTGGGTTTTATAGCGGCGACCAGACCTCTGCGCACCGGGCTCGGGACGACAGCAGCTCCAGTCTCGACCAATTCGTCACCGCGCCCGTTGGGGACTTCACCATAGGCGCTGGTACTGGCGCTGCTGGCCTACTGCCGCCGCTAAAGCCACGGCGCGGCAATGGCTCCAGGCCGGGGAGCAGCGACACGGACGACTGGACGTTCGCGACGGCGAGCGGCGGGAGCGGCGAGGGGACTTGCTCGGGCCTGGACACGACCGTCGACCTGACGCCATCGCCACCACCATCATCATCATTACGGACAGGCAAGATCGCCAAACGAATATCAGCAGCTGCACCACAACAGCAATCACAGTCCGCAGGTCCAGCCTCGGCAAGGAGGCCCGCCCTCAACGGTGTCTCATCCATAACCCTGCCGGTCCAAGACCTCGAGCGCACAAAGCGCTTCTACGAGCACGTCTTCGGGGCGCCGTGCCTCCCCTCGTCCGAGGACGGCAAGTCCGCGGCCCTCCGCCTCAACCACGGCGCGCTGGTCGTCACCCTGCGCGAGTCCCCGGACAGGCGGCGGCGGCGTGGGGACAACAGTACCGGCAAGGGGGTCCTGCTCAGCGTGCCCGTGGACGACGTCGGCGAGGTGTGCCGCAGGCTGCGGAGCTTCGCGGGCGGGGACGGGGACGGGGGGGATGTTGCGGGCCAGGGGTTCGCGGAGCCGGTGGCCGGGCCTGGGGGCGTGCGGGTCGTCACTTTCTCTGACCCTGCTGGGTATTTGTGGCAGGTCGGGCAGGAACCTGAGGATTCTTGATGCACCGCCGCCTGACTGGGTGTTTGGGGGGGGGGATACCTGAAGCTGTGGTGTGGGATAGATGGCCGCCATAGAGGTGAACAGCTATGTAGCTGAGGCCAAACACAACTAGAGGCATAACTACTATAGTTATATTCTTTTGGTCTACTGCAACCCTCGCTGCTGTCCGTGTCACCCGCCCTGGCCAGGAACACCTGTTCATGCTTGGCCTGGCCCTGACCCGCGACAACCGTACCTGTGTTGGCAGGCGACTGTCGAGTGTTGGCAGATACCTCAGGACTTTTAGGGTCTCTGTGATGATAGGAGGACTGATTGAGTACGATCTTGAGATGTCTTGGACTCGATAGTAACGATGGGGTTTTTGGTGTATATGTAAGTGTCTATTATCCTAGTATCGGATGATGAACATATTAGAGCTATTGATAACAAAGGGACCGTCCGGTAGCAAAGTAGTAGGCTGTAAAACCCTAGTGTGTATTCAGATTTGTAGTAATAATATGAGGGTATAGGATTCCCCCTACCGAGGTTCAATACTGCATGCTTGTTTTCATGCAAACGTGCGAGCATCCAGGTCTCTAGATAAATGCGGAGCCAGAAACTCGGATGCAGGCTCAAAATCGGCGCAACGCTAAATGAAGTAGTCTCTTTGTCTTGAGCGCGCCTTTTGCCAGTTAGGATTTGAGTTCTTGTCGCGATCGCGGCCTCTGTATTGACAATTTAGCTGCTGTGGACGGAGACATAGGCAGAGACGGTCGGTGTGAGGATGAGCAGGGCAAAAGGGGAAACGAGCACAAGTGGCACAGAGAGCTTTGGACACCTGGTAAAGAGCTGGGTGCTGCCTGGGTGGCTGCCTGCATTATGCATAAGAGCCTCTGCATCAGTTCGTCCTGTTAGTGTGCAAATACGACTCCACTCAAATTGCTCTCATAGTCAACATTGAACTTTGACCTCGAGCACTAATTCGGATGCTTGCCTATGGCTGGGTGTGTGATGATGCCTTGACGATGCTTAGGCCAACACGTAGTCCCACACTCTGTGTTGCTAGTAGTCAATCACCAAGTACATATGTTGACACAATTTCTCGTTTTCGAACAGCAATGCCAAGTATCTCGCAAACAAAGATCTGCTGCGTTATGAGTAGCTTGCAATGAGAGGCACAGAATCCAAAACACGCTTATGCTATGTACCTAGGTACTGTACAGAATCCCGCAATGGGGAGAAATACGTCCAAATAGCGCACGTGAGGTCGATGGTGCTGTTCAAGTGCTGAAGCACTGTCCACCGTTGGCGGAGACGACACTGCCGGTCATCCAGCCAGACTCGGGGTTGCACACGATGGCGACGACGCCGGCGATCTCCTCGACGTACGCGGGCCGGCCTCCCCACCTCTTGGCGATGGCCTTGACCTCGTCCGTGTCCCACTCGCGGGCGCCGGACAGCGGGATGACGGGGCTCCAGAGGGCCTGGGCGGCGAGGACGTCCTCGCTGCAGTTGCGGAACATGTCGGTCAGCACGGAGCCCGGGTTGATGGTGTTGACGGTGCAATGCTCGGCGAGCTCGCGGGCCCAGGTCCGGGTCATGGCCTCGAGGGCGCCCTTGGTGCCGTTGTACAGGGTCAGGTAGGGCAGGCCGCACTTCTGCCCGATGCTGGAGATGTTGACGATGCGACCTGTCGCACATGTCAGCCACGTGTCAGGAGGCCCACATGTATATTGCCCGAGCCCCGAGAAGGATTTCCTGGGTGGGATGGGGCGAAGGCAAGAACGCATGTGGGATGCTTTTTCGGTTGTATAGTGTACGTACCGGAGCGGTCAGTTGGGAGGTAGGGCTTGGCCTGGCCGACGAGGAGGATCGGACCCAGGACATTAGTCGCGTATGTCTTATGGAACTCCTCTGGAGTCACGCCCTCGACGGGGCCTGTGGGCATGACAGCCGCCGAGTTTATGATGATATCAATCTGCAGCTTGCCCGTCTTGGGATTGGCCGGGAATTTCTCCTTGCACGTGTCGATGACGGCCTGCGCACCCTCCGGGGTGCTGATGTCGGCACGGCACGGAACGGCAATTACATTGTGCTTCGAGCTCAGCTCCTGCGCGAGCTCTGCCGCCGCCTTGTCAGACGCTTCGGTCAGGTAGCCGATCAGGACATTGGCCCCCTTCTGCGCCAGGTTCGTGGCGATGGCGGCTCCGATACCTGCAACCCCTTTCCGTCAGTCTGCTGCCCCGAGCGCGCCTATCTTCGGAGGGTTGATCTATCACATACTGCGTGCGGAACCGGTGACAATGGCAAGCTTGCCTTCGTGAATTCTCGGAGTTGCCATATTCGTCAGTGTTCTTTCTACCCCTGGTCTGTCAGAGTCAAAATTAGGAATCTAGGAGGCTTATTGCTTGAAGAACGAGAAAGCTGGGAGCAGTGCAGGATGCCGGAAAATTCTCAGGCCCCTAGCTTGAGGCTCGCAACACGCGAGGGTCCGCAACGCGGTGATTCCCCGGTGTCGACATTTGCGGGCCGCATGGAGCAGAGTTGCGTGTAGCACTGGGGGAAGCATGGGTTCTAGACTTGTGAGTGGAGGTGGATCCCATACGCGGCGGGAGGGAATTGGTCGGGCGGTGGGGAAGAAGATTCACGCATGCCGGGACTATTGTAACTTGTGCATCGAACGGCGGGGGATAATAAGAAAGACAACTACCAGCATAGATATCGAGGCAGGGATTGTATATCTGCATGAGGAGAATACAATAGCTGTTTCTGAGGGATGCATATCAAGTTCGATAGCGACGGGTTAAGGTTTTGCTCATACGTCCCCCCACGCCAGACGGATCAACCGGCTCCTGGCAGATCTGCCGCCCACTTTGTAAATAGACGGCTTTCTATCGCTGAGCAACAATCCTGGGAATGTTCCCGGCAGTACTCGAAGAAATTTGGTGATTTGGTTTGTCATCCTCATTTTCACGGCACACTATCAACGTCACGCCGGGGAAACCCAGGCCCTGCTGGCCCACATTACCGGGTTGAACTAGAACTGGGAGACAAGCCCCTTTTTACAGTAGTCCGGTTAATTCTGGCAGCCCACATTCTCTTGTCATCTCTAGGTAGTCGGGCCGAGCAGATTTGTAGATACCTTCTATGTGTTTTGTGCGGGGGGTGCAGGCATGTATGTAAGTGTTCTGCAGTCTTACATACCGATATTGCGCATTTGGCTGGGTGCTGTATGGCCATTCCTAGATTTGGTCATCTTCTCTTGTCGCACTCATATCGAACGTTTGCGTGGAGAATGGAACATTTCGCTTACGAGGCGAGGTCAGGATACGCATGAAGATGCTCCACAGAAGCTTCAGCAAAAACTGCTTCATCTGTTACCTAATTTTTGCACCATTTGTGGGCGGTTCAGACTAGTCTCGCATGAAACCAGCCAGTAGGAATTTGGACTTGCGAGAAGCCATCTCTTTCCACTTTTACCTGATGCCAAACCCAGTTCCCAGTTGACATGTCAAAAACAAAGTAAATTTCCCAGTTTATGAGATTGAAGTCTGCAAACTTGGGTCACCATGGAGCATGGCAGCAGGGAACAGACCTCTTGGAGTCCTGTCGGCCCATCTCAGCGGTACCACATCTCGATCGGCGACGTCTCTCACCACCAACATTACCCACAATGAGGGCTTGCTAGCTGCCAAACACCCAACATTCCCGTGTTTCACTGCCCTCACGATCCCTGAATTTCCTGCTTAGGCAGCCGATCGCCTTGTTGGTTCGGAGGACTGCCCTCAACGAGTTCCTTGGCTTTCGACGGATGTCTCGCCTCGACCGGAAAGCCCACCTCGACGATAAACTCGGAGGCTTTTCATTGATCCTCGCCTGACAGGTTACCTACCTCCCTGCCACGGGATTGGCCGCCTCAGCTCAGGGGTAGCTGGTCTCCATTACATAGTGACGACTCGAGCGCGACGAGAAAAGTATCCCGATAACTTTGGCAGGCCCTCGCATACGTTTCATTTTTCCGGCTCGTCTAGAATTCTTCTCCCCGCCGCACTCGGTAGCCTAAGATCGTCTCTTTGTGTTTTTGACTGTGCTCTCCATTCAGCCTCGCCTTTGCATGCTCACCCTATTGCACCAGCTATAATGGTCGAGGACGATGCAAGAACGGTATCGCTTGGCGGTCTAAGCCTTGCTATATTCGTCGTCTCTCTTATTTGTCTTGGAATGTCTCTACTTTCCGTGGGCCTGAGAACATACATTAGAATCTTCGACAGTGTCTTCGGCCTAGACGATGGTTTGATACTTGCGGGTGCAGTAAGGCTTACACCCACTCCATGTGCTTTTATACATGCACCGTGACTGACGGACCACTTCGCTTGCCTAGGTCATATATACTGTCGATGTTTCGCTTGCATGTTACGGCACCACTGTCGGACTCGGTACGAGAGACACGGACCTGAATATGTGGTTGTCTATCGAAGGAAAGAAATATCTAATGCTGTGGATGATGGTGTACGTCATTGGTCTGGCGACGATCAAAAGTTCCATCTGCGTCACGCTGTTTCGTGTGGCAGCCGCGAACAAAGCGTACAAGATCGCCATCTACGTTCTTCTGGGCTTGACTATCTCCACCTTTATCGTCACCATCGTGGGGATACTTCTCCTTTGCAGGCCAGTCTCCGCGAACTGGGACGGCCAAGGACAATGCGCAGGAATGAGCTCAATGGTCGCGCTTTCCTACACCTCGACAGCCTCAACCATCGTCACCGACCTATCACTGGCCATCCTTCCAGGAATAATGGTGATGGGCACACCTATGAAATTGATTCAGAAACTGTCGGTGGTCGGCCTATTATCTTTCGGATCTGTGTAAGCTTCCGAGTCCCTGAACTTGAGTCTGGATGTTGAAAATCTGTTCGCAGCTCACTGACACGCTATGAAACCACAGAGCCTCATTAACCACCATGGCAAGGGCCCCATTTATTCAACACTATTGGACACCTCTTGACAACTTGAATTGTATGTGAATACACTTCTGATCGGCACGAGTCAATTCTAATCGTACTACCAGACTGGACGGGTTATATTGTCCTCCTTTCCAACGTCGAAAGCGCTATAGGCTTGATTGCGTCCTCTATCCCCTCAATCAACAAATTCATCTACAGAAAAACGACCCTTGCTCACAAACCTCCACCGGGGCTCAAGCCTGACCGAAAATCACTAGTCACCTTCGGAAGTGCACCAGTTCGACCGAAAGGGTCCAGCAAGAGGTTCCTGAACCCGACGGATCAAGGCACGAGCTTCGCAAGCGTTCATACAGGCGACTGGGCGCGGCTTCAAGACCAGGATTCGGATACCTCAAGAGACGAGGCCGGCGGAATTCGCGCTGAGTACACATACCAAGTTGAGCTATCGAAAATCGATACGAAATGAGGGATTGGACCCGAGTCAGTACCTTCTTGCCCTGTCTATTGGCGGTGGAACGAAGGTACGATGTGTCTATAGGCATCTCTATTGAGATTTTGAAGCCGAATTCACAGATAGATAATGTCCAATCGGAATATAATGGTCCTAACAGATGTAGTCACCTCCGAGCTCACGTGAGCCAGCTTGCTGGGCGATGTCGTGAAAAGGAAGCTAAGTGCACAGACTCGGCAGCAACCATCATGAAACACCTCGGTAACCTACAATACGTGGATGAAGGTGTGACAGCGTGCCCCCTGACTCGTCCACTGCTGGCGCTGTCCAAATTCAGCGGTTTCCGACAATCCGGATTTTGTCTTCATCGTTTCACGTGCAAACAGCAGGACCTTTACTGCCACCATGGTTCTGCTACACAGCGCCCAAGCCCAAAAGTATGTGATCCTCCTGGTCGTGATCACCCTCTGCGTAAGCTTCTTCTATGAGTTCGAGACTCTCACGGGAGTGACGTGGAACGAAGCCGGGCACTCCGTCCTTCAGATACTGCCTCCTCTCCGTGGGGCCGGTGGGCAACCCCCTAAAGAGCTTAAGCATGACGACCTCTTTAACATCCCGCCTGTCAACGAAGAATCCATCAAATCTGTTTGCAGATCAACGCAATGGAACGAGAGCTTGGTTTTCACCTGCAATGAGTCGTTTGGGGGCATTGGGAATATCCGCAACTCGGTCCTATTATGCGTACGCTTCGCCATTCAGGCAGGGGCAGCCTTGGTGCTCCCTCAAATCCTGATACGGGACGACGACATAACGAACTACAAGACACAGAATGCCACTGACTTCAGCTACATGTTCGACACGCAACACTTTTTCGAGTCTATGCGGCAGTCTTGCCCGGAGATGACTATTTATCCAACCCTTGAAGATGTCATAAAGAGTTCCAATCACACCAGCGACTTGAATCGATTGCGCTTCCAAGCAGAGTCTCTCACAGGCGATGGGTTGATCCGAACAGAATTATGGCGCGAAAAGTTCTACGATTGGCTAGAACAAAAGCAGACCGGCCCCGTGACCGGAAAGCCAGCCCCAACCGTCATCGATCTCGAGCGCTGCTATATGTCTTATCCCATATACTCGGACGGAGAAGCATTCGCGGCGTCATTCGGTTTGGTCTTGCAGCTGCGAGAGGACATCAGGTTGTTGGCCAGTAAAGTCCTAAGGGGCTTAGCGGAGAAGTTATCGTTCACTCATCTCGAGCTCAAGAACGACGTCTTGCCTGACGCGTATTTCGGGGCACATCTCAGGGTTGAGAATGACGCGCAGGTCACCTGGAGTACGCAGTTCGGGTGGACGCATGCCACCTACGAGAAGCAGGCCGAGGACTACCTAGCGCAGGCTTTACAGCCCCGCAGGTCGAGTCCAAGAGGAATCTACGTGGCCTCTGGGGATGTCGAAGGAACACGGCGGTTTGTCGAAGATGCTGCCCGGAACAACCTCACAGCTCTGGGAAAATTCGACGTGCTGCGAGGTGGCGCCGACTTAGAGACCCTGGAGGCATTTCGGTGGGACCAACAAGCGCTCATCGACTATCTGCTTCTCTTGAGAGCTTCAGACTTTGCCGGCGTTGCGCACTCGAGCTTTTCATGGAACATTGCTCTGAAACGCCACACCTGGACAAAGAAAGAGGGAAAGTACTTGGATGCCCCGGAGAAATTACACGACGACTTGAGTGTGGTTTACGGGGTTGTGGGGACGGAGAACTTCCCAGAAGCTTTGTGGCCCTAACCACGGGGTCTACAGAGATATCTCGGTAAGGGAATTATAATGTGGAGGGACACCAAGAATCTGCGATTATAGGTAGATATGAAGTTACACCTAAGGTCACACACACTGATCTGAACCAGAACTGAAAGCGATACAGGTAGGTTTAGTGTCGTTCATAACTTAGCTTTTTCAAAAATTAGAGTGCCCAGCTTCTATGAGGTTCTTGTCTTGTTTCTGTAGAAGTAGAGAGTTTTGAGACCGGCGACTGTACATATTACCAAGGCACCCTGTGGCGAAAGCAGGTGTCAGTGAGAGTTGAGTAACCACGAAGATACCTAGTGCATGCCTTCCTGTTTGTTAATGAAATCAAAGGAGGCAATGAGTTTCTGTGAGGGCTTGCAGACTTCACACCTCGCTATCACCTGATGTCCTAGGTGACAGACGATAAGATGGGTGCAGCAAACACAATTTGTTTGTCTTCGGGCTTCCGCCTACCGCGACTTGTGTGCTTGTATCTGTGGAGGTCATCTCCGATCTAGGGAGCCTCTCTACCTGGCTCGGAAGTCGGCGATCTCTCTCAGAGGCCAGAAGGGGGAAATAGACGTGAGTCTGGAGCAGATTTGCAGCAGCAGATACCCAGGGCTAGACTCGCATATATTCCGGTCGAGGAGTTCCACAACAGGGCTGCTAGGTTTAAATAGGTTTAAGCTTTGCCTTTGGCCTATAAGTCGTCATCCCATCCTTGTCAAGACGTTATCCTGTGTTGCAAAATGCGATGCCAATCTCAAAGTACCGGGCCAAGACAGCGGCGGAATTCTGTGCTGCGTGGTTTCTCGCCGTTGACGAGCTCGGCAAGTGCACGAGTGATTTTGATCCCGGATGGCGCAATCGATTTTCCAGACGCCTCGGCGGTATCCCCACCTGTTCCTGCGATAACCATGTCCACCTACCCACAATCTGAACTGAAATCGCATGCGTAGAGAAATTTTAGTTCATACGGCGCCGGTTTGGTGTAACTATACATCTTGGACCTGCCGAGACAACCGAGTCCCTGGAGTTGGGTCGAGGCCCGCAATGGAGTAGCTGAGGTTCCGGCCTTGCAGCGCCCAGGTCCGGTCTCTTGCCGCCGTTCTGAGCTCTTTCCGATTGTAATGTTTTTCTTCGACTTCACCTCGACACAGATTCACCATTACCTGCCGTTCCAGGAACGTTTCTAGCATGTCAGACCCAGACACCGGCGGTCGGACAAGCCCCTCCGCCTCCAGCCCATCCACAGAGCGGTCATCATTGTTAAAGCAACCGAGTCTCAAAGCTGTATACGGGACCGATACCTCCCATTCAAACAGTGAATATGGCAGCTCCGAGACCAGTTCACTACTATCTGGTAGTGGGGATGAGGAGGCTTCCATTGGCTCAAATGTCACGCCTACCGAGGCAGAAAGCCGTCAAACGCAGGAAGCTTTAAGCTCCAGGGCAATTCTGTGGATCGTTCTTCCTATGCTGTTGGGTCAGTCTCATTCTGGCTCTCACACACTGAAAAGATGGGCACTGACACTGACACATACCCGACACAGCCGTCTTCATCGCCAATGCAGATGGGTCGATCGTAATGGCCACACACGCCGTCATCGCCTCCGAGTTCATGGCCCTCGAGTCGTCAAGCTGGCTATACACCGGTTTCATGCTGGCGTCAACGGCAACACAGACAACATTCGGCCAGCTCAGCGAGATCTTCGGGAGAAAATCTATCATCATCCTCTGTTACGCGATATTTGGCCTGGGCTGCCTCGTCGTCGGAGCTGCGCAGTCCATGGCCACCGCAATCGCTGGGAGAGTGCTCTCCGGGGCCGTCAGCGCAGGGTCAAACGTGCTCGTGTCTTTGGTCATTACGGACCTTCTTCCCGTGCGTGAAGTTGCCACCTGGAGGTCGTATGTCAATGTGGTTGCCGTCAGTGGCCGATGTATGGGTGGTCCGCTTGGGGGCTGGCTGGCTGATATAATCGGTTGGAGGCTGTAAGTGAAATCTGCATCACTCACTCTGACCAGTGTAACTGATTCTCGCCAGGTCTTTTGTTGGCCAAGCTCCGATTTTCGCGATCTCTATGTTACTCTGCTGGATTTCTCTGCCGAGCACGAGAGCAAAATCTGTGGCAGCAAAGGACTCGATAGCCAGCCAGACTAAGGTCGGCAAGCTACGTCAGGTCGATTTCATGGGCTCCGCACTTTTGGCGTCCTTCCTGATACTTATATTGCTGCCCCTGGAAATTGGAGGGAACAAGATTCCTTGGAAAGACGCTCGAATACCAATCCTGTTCGGCGCTGGAGGATTTTGCCTCATTTTATTCGTCGCCGTTGAGAAATGGTGGGCGACCAACCCACTTTTACCACTCAATCTATTCTGCAGTCGACATACTGTTGCATCCTTCCTCGTTCTGGCCCTGCAATGTGCTGCCCAGCTGGGAGTAAGTTGCATAAATCATAAAATCACTCCGCTACTCCGCTGATCATGATCAATTAGATGATGTTCTCCGTCCCTCTTTACTTCCAAGTCACGCAGAGGATGTCCAACACTGCAGCTGGAGCTCATCTTATGCCGGCAGTCATGTAAGCAGCTTTTGGATAACATTTTAACCCCTATGAGAAGAAACATCTCTCATCTACAGCCTCTGAGTCAAAGGACTCGCTAGGCAACTTAATTTGGGACAGACTATGGCCACACTGTGGCCCTTCCAACCCCCCTCCCCTTCTCCCCTATCTGTATGAAACTACTGCTTTAGTGCTTTGATAGCTAACTCTGACTGCTGCAGTGGCAATGCCATTGGAGGCAGTAAGTACCATTCTTCTCCTTTTACTGTTCCCGGTCTGCCATGTTTGGAATGCTCCAGACCTTGGAACACGTAGCAGTGATTAACACGCACTAGTCATATCTGGGTATTTCATTCGGAAGTGAGTATAAAATCAGCCTCCAGTCTTGATATCCTGTAATCTGACAATACTTTCTTAGCACGGGCAGGTACAAGTGGCTCATATTTCTTGCGACTTTGATGTCTGCGAGCGCTTATACCTTACTACTATTGCGTTGGCACGGTCAGACCGACTGGTTGGAGAGTCTGTACATTTTCCCTGGGTGAGTGTCAATCGCTGCGTGCGACCAAATGAGTGGTCAATTTCTGATCTCTGCATTTCTTTAGCGGCTTTGGTACCGGCGTTGCCCTCTCTGCTGTCTTCATCGCCGTTCAAGCTTCTGTGGACAAATCACAGGTGGCACCCGCGATCTCAGCTCTGTACCTCGCCTCCGGGTTCGGTACTGTCGTCGGCCTCGCCGCTGTCAGCGCAACTTTTCAAGCTGGCTTGAGAAACACCCTGGAGGCCCGCTTAGTGAACATGCACCTCAGTCAGGAGTCAAGAAGCGAGGTATGCTGTTCCCCGAGCGGTCAATTATGATCTATAAAAAGTCTAACCGTATTTCAGATCCTTGAAAAGGCCTTGGCCAGCGTTGAGTACATTTACAAAGCAAACGGAGATGTCGCCAATGCGATCAAGGAGTCCTATGTCGATGGACTCTGGTATAGCCACATTGTGTCTCTTGGGGCTTCGCTACTAGCATTCCTGTTAACACCTTTGCTGCGGGAGTATAAGCTTTGATGATAGAGTGCGTCAGACACACAAGAGACCAGATCCCATACAGTTGTACTCCTTGGTCAATGTGATCAGTGTCGTGATAATTGCCCGTCTTCACAAAGCCCAAAGACATCCTGCTCATGGAGAGCAGACGCATAAAATGTGGAGGTTTCTGAAAATGATTGAAGAACAGCGCGTCTGGGACGAAGTTAACTCATACGCTTGGCAAAATGAATATGCTTCCCGTTGCCGGCATATTAAAGACAATTCCAACTGTCTTCAAAGCCTTGAGAAGGTGAAGAGATTCTGACCCCTGTGAAGACAGGAGCAATTGTGGTCCCGTAGTCAATGGAGGATCTATTTGGGAGTCAGCCTGGCTCCGAATTGCTGACCCTTTGAAGTTCCTGTGCGAGTGGTCCGATCAAGGGATATATGGTCGGTACGCTTATTATGGATATTGCGTTTTCGAGACGCCGTGCTGAATTCATGAATAGGTCTCAGCCCTCTCCAATATAAGAATGCTGTAGCCAAGTTATTTTGGTCACTCAGCGTTACCATATACCGGTAGTAGATAAACACAGGCTAACATGTTCAAGTATGGAAGCAACACTTATCGTCTTGGCGACCTAAATCTGTCCGCCCGGACGGAAGACATCCTGGAATGAATCCTCATCATCACATTCAAGCGCGACGGTCCTGAAGCACACCACACCGAAAATTCTGGTCGGAAGCCACCTCAGATGACGCATCATCTCCCGGTCGATACGCCAACATGGACCAATGGTCACAGGACGGATGGTGGCCTCTGGTGAAATCCTTCAAGAATTGTTCGCCAGAAGTACGACGGCGAGCGATATGGGAACGCCTGGCGATGCAGTTGCAATCGGCGCAACCAGGTTCAAGACAATCCTCGTCGACGCCGTGGTTTGTAACAACGACACCAAGCCAGACAGGTTCAATCAATGCAAAGATTCTCTACACTTGGCGGTCGTGCTAGATTCTGAAGTCGATGCTGGCTCTACCTCTACAGTGCCCAAGGACAAAACGCAGGGCGTGGCCTTGGACCCAGGCCTTACTCATGGCTCATCTGAAGGAGGGGTGAAGGTCGGAGCAGAGATTATCGAATTTCATGATCCAAGTGGTGAGACTGCGATGACTGTCAAAAGTGGAATTTGTGTCTCAACTGAGTGTCGGTCTGGTATGTACAACAGCAATTACAGCAATTATCAGGTTGTCGAGTTGACAACTGGGGTTGAGACTGCAAATTGTCAGGGGTGGTGAATTTATACCAGGCGTGATATGGGCGAAACAAGGCGAACCCCCCAAAATTTATATGTCCAAATATGAGACCCAAAGAATGAGAGTTCTACATTTTTGAGCCCAAAATTGTTAGTCAAATTCTACCACGACTTCGTTGTCCGTCTGCTGGAAAGGAAAATTGGCTCAGCAGTGAGAATACAGCGTGCACATTATAGGTCCACTGCCCCCATAAGCTTTTACTGCCACCCGCGCGACCCCACCCGCACTCGGAACACCTTATGCGTTTCGCTGCAACCGGAACATGTAACTGTACTTGGTGGTTACCGTCCAACCCCCCCCCCCCCACGATTCGAACGGTTCTTTATAAAGCATAGCCAACTGGGAAAAGTATGAGTTGAAGGGAATAATATTGAAGGAAGGGCCCACAGCTCATCTGAAGTTCCGAGCTCTGCATCACTGCAAGTTAGCCAGGTCAGCTTGCGAAGAGGGCCACCCTGGCCAAGGGAGAATCTTTCACGGGGTCACTTCCCTTCGTGATTAAGCTTCCCCAGGGTCATCGTCCGTCACGAACCGCCACTTTGGTACTGCCAACATGTCCATCACAGGGGGCAAGGCGCATGGGCCCCTCAGGTGCTTCATCGCCATCCTTGCTTTCCTCGCACTCGCAGCTCAATGCCAGCAGGGCGGGCCAACGCAGAAGCCGATCGTGCAGGTGCCGAGCACGGGAGCCCAAAGCACCGGGGTCCCGATCACACAGAAGCCGACCGCGCCGGAGCCGGTCGAGTCGAGCGGCCCCAAACGCCACCCCGCCCTCCCCGTGCTGGGCTACGTGACGCCGTGGAACTCGCGCGGCAAGCAGCTGGTGGAGGACTACCGGGAGAAGTTCGATCTCGTCAGTCCGGTTTGGTATACCGTCCACGCGGACGAGGCCAAGACCGACGAGGTGTACGTCGTCAAAGGCGGGCCGCCAGCCCAAGACGACGAGGCTTGGTATCAGAGGCTGCAGAATCCGACCGCGTTGTCGGGCGCTGCGAAGCCGCTTCAGATTGTGCCGCGCTTTATGCTCGACGGATGGGATCAGGAGAACTTCCAGAATCTGCTCTTTAACGAGACGAGGTGGCGGCTTCTCTCCGACGCAATCATGAGCGTTGTGGTCGAGAGGTCTTTTGATGGCGTGGTCTTCGAGTCTGGTGCGTCCTACGCCCTGGGAGCACCTCTCACGAAACTGTCGGAGCTGTTGCACGCCGAAGACAAATTACTGGTACTTGTCATGCCGCCGGTCCGAGCACCTGGCGATGGCATGACTGATAGTAAGCAAGCTGCCCAGCACCATTCCCTTTCATCCTTCACAGTGGCCTCCATCCCATCCTCTTTGTCCATGTGGCAGTTGCGAAAGTGAACATAGCAAGTCACGGGTGGAGGCAAATCGAGCCTCAAAGCCCCTGATGTGCAGAAATGCTTGCCTAAATCCCCATTTCGACTAGTGTTTCGTCAGAGACTCTGTCTAACTTGAAATACTCCAGTAATACTTCAATCCCTCGCAGGGCTCTCGCATTATGTCGATTACTTCAGCATTATGACTTACGACATGACGGGACCGGGTGGTCGAGAGCTCCACGACGGTGCTACGTTCCCGGAAGGCAGCTCGATCAGACAAGCGATCGCAAAAGGGCAAGCTCGGGAGCCCGGCCCGAACACGAGCGCCGACTGGGTTAAAGACAATCTCGTGGCATTTGTTGAGGCGTCTGCAGCTGGCGCAATGGACCCATCGCAGTCACCCGCAGGGTCCAGGTGGGCGTCTCGGAAGTTCCTCATGGGCATGCCCCTTTACGGGTACAAGTACCCTGTTCTATTCGTTGACAAGACCACTGGTGATTTTGTGAAGCGGCCGTCCGAAGGTGCGGGCACTGAGGCAGTCAAACCCATCTTAAGGGGCGCTGGGGAACCCGTTATCATGACTGAGATCCTGGACATGATCAAGGAGGGAAAGGCGAAGGTGCTCAAGTCGGAAGAGGATGGTGAATACTTTTTCGACTATGAGAAGAGACCTGGGACCGGGAGTTATAGAGTGTTCCTGCCCACGAGCGAGAGCATCTCCAAAGTCTTTGACACGATAAAGGACGTCGTCGACGATGATCTCGAGTACGCCTTCGGTGGGGCCGGTGTCGCCCTCTGGGAAGTTGGGCAGAGCTCGACTGGTCTCTTGGCTTCTATATGATGCGAACTACGCTTACTGGAAGATCCGACGATCCACAGATGTGTGTTACACCAAGGAATTAACAGCTGGGAACACATTCTACGGATTGATTCTAATGGAGAATACCTGACACAATTCACCCACTATTAATCATGTTTGGACCCAGATTTCTTAGGAATCTTGTGGAGGAACCAGTCATGCCAACTGATGCCTGTCTCATTCATAAGGCAGGTAGGTTGGAAGTCATAAAATGGCACCCCACCCCAACCACAACCATGTCACATTGTTTTAGTAGACTGGTCATAATAAATGAACTAAACATAAATCTGAAGAACTATTCAACGCAGAGTATGTCTGGTCCCCTCCATTTTCCCCAGTCATCCTGGTGGAGAGACTCGTGCAGCTCTCCTGATTTCGACGGCCAAATGCGGCCCGAGATGCCAGCCACCTACCGAACGAAGAGGTCGACGGGACAAGAAACCACCGAGACTCTCCGGCACGTCCAAAGGTTAAAAGCAGCACACCATCCTCCTATTAATCAATTTGAGAAATTTGTCCGTGTGGAGTTGCAGCAACATTCGCCGTCATGTCTGACCAAGACCGCAGCGCAGCGTCCTCATCCGGGCCAACCGACCCGCTCGCCTTCTACAACCCCGTCCTCCGCGGCTTCAACCCGGACCCGACCATCTGTGTTGTTCCGGCCAGCGGCGACACGCCCACGACATATTTCCTGTCCACCTCAACCTTCGAATATTTTCCGGGGTGTGCAATCTACACGTCGATAGACCTGCTCAGCTGGAAGCTCATCGGCCACGCGCTGAACAGGAGGAGCCAGATCGAGCTGCGGACCGTCGAGCCCGGAGCGGGCAGCTGGGCCAGCACGCTGCGTTACCGTGCTGGTGAGAAGCGGTGGTATCTTGCTAACTGCCTCTTTCAGAGGTACAGGCCTGCGACTGATGTAAATTATTCTTTTCTCGCCTCAGGGTGCCCTTGTCTTGGCCGCTGGGAGATGCTAGCTCACTTTCCTCTGTTTTGTAGGAGCGCATCTTTCCTCGAGGGTTTTATGTATTCACAGACAACATTTGGGATGACAATGCCTGGTCTGATCCGGTATACTTTGACAACCCTGGCTTCGATCAAGACGTAGGTAGCCAGCCCCGCCCGTGAACAAGGACTACTCGATTTTGTTGAATCTCTTCTCTTCCCTCCTGATTTGACACTCACCCTCACCTGTAGCTATTCTGGGACGATGACGGCAAGGTGTACCTCTCAACAACCACAAGGCTCTCTGATCGCGCCCCGGACTCCAAGCAGAAAGACTTCGCCATCCACATCAGCGAGATCGACCTCCCCACGGGGCGGACCCTGACGCCGCCGGCCGTGATCCGCAAGTCGCCGCACGGGATCGCGGAGGGCTCGCACATCATCAAGCGCAACGGGTTCTACTACCTCTTCACCGCCGAGGGCGGTACGGAGGCCGGCCATCAGGAGTGGGTATTCCGCAGCCGTGAGGGCGTGCTCGGCCCTTGGGAGAGCCAGCACAGGCCGCTTTGGTACAACGGCCCTGACGAGGAGGTCCAGAGGACTGGCCATGCGGACGTCTTCGAGGACGGGCGGGGCGGCTGGTGGGCGGTTCTGCTCGGGGTTAGGCCCATGATGGACAAGAGGTCGAAGAAGTGGCTGGAACCCCAGCTGGGTCAGTATCATGTTCAGGTTTCCCACCTCTTGTTTCATTGAGAGCCTTCCAGAGCTCGTGTTGTGTAATGATTCTGACTAATCTGGTGGGCGTATCAGGTCGAGAGACATTCCTGGTGAAAGTAGATTGGGTTGACGACTGGCCAGTCTTTAACGAGGGCAAAAACATCTCCCTTTTGACACCAGGGCGAGACTCGATCGTCGAACGAGCTAAACCAGACGATGTGCCAATGGAGTGGCAGGCAGATCTTACGAGACCCAACCTTGAACTCGGCTGGTACCAGAAGAGTGAGTAGTTCTTCCATGTACCTATCACGATTCCTTGCCAATTGCCCGAGCTCACATTCGCTCTTCAGACACGCCGCTGAAGCAGTCATACTCGCTCACCGAGAGGCCAGGTTATCTTCGGCTGTGGGGGAACTGCTATGACCTGTCCAGCCCAGAGGCTCCAGCCATGCTCCTCAGGAAGCAGACGTCTTTCTTCCAGACATTTGAAGTCACCATGGAATTCAGTTCCCAGAGGGTAGGCTGCGAAGCTGGTATTGTGCTCTGGTGGAGCCAATTTTCGTATGCCACCATAGGGGTCAGAATTGGTGGGATTCTCAGCGACTCTGCGAGACCACATGTTGTTTCCCGAACCCCCAAAGGACGACCGGGTGAATTCAACGTGAGACTTCCTCAGCAGAGATTGGGGACCACGTATAGTGTTGCTGACATGTTTCCGGCACAGACTACATCGTCAGATGTCTCGGCTAGTACGGCGACGGCCCCCAATACGACAGTGCCTGTGAAGCTCACCCTCGCCTGTGAAGGCAAAACGTACACGCTGGGTCTCGATATAGGGCCAGGGGGCGGCCAAACGCATGTCTCCTGCTCCGCAGAGGATTTGACAGTCATGCCGCCAGTCGGGGGAGCTTTCACTGGTGTGATGTTTGGCGTCTTTTCCTCTGGTCGAGGGGAGCCAGTACTGGATCCAGCAGATTTTACCGATATTCGCGTGTCGACCAGGACAGCTTAATGGAGGTTATCATGGCGTCTACTCTGACAAACTTGAAAGTTTCGAGCCCATAAGATGGTTGCTGGCCGAAGCACAATGATGTGTTGTTGACAGTGGACCAAGTTTTCGGATATGCCTGGTGTACGATTCAAGTGCGAATGATGTGAGCCGTGGATAAGAGGGTCCACAGGACTCTTAGGGAAGGGGGAGTGGCGGCTGCAAGACGGGCAGGCTGACCCAGTCCGTGATGAGGCTTAGCTGCATGCATATTGGCAATTCACAGATGTGTACATGATGCGATCATGGGCTTTGGCCAGAACTTGCAAGGTACGTGATATTCTGTTGGAAAGATGGGCACCGTTATCGCGAGAAGCTGGCTGCGAGCACAAATGAGTGGCCTCGATTGCTCAGTACTGCATCATCTGGCGTGACATTCGTCTATCACGGTGCAGCATGCGAGCCTTAAATGCGCATATGCAAAGGATTGCAGATGCAACACACAGACATACACCAACGTAGCCTACATATGACTGTGTGGCCCGGCAGACCACCCGACGTTGGGATTTGCAAGCGAGCAGATATCAGTAGCGCAGACAGGTACGTACTCCTACAGTATGTATAGCGTAAAGCGTAGGGCTGGCTTCTGGGGAAGAGAAAAAGGAAGACAGGTAGCTCGAGCTTTTCCACGTGGTGGGACGGCTTGCAGGTTGGAGTCGAGTGCTAGTGGCCTTCGAGTCAAGAGGGCAGAGCTGAGAGTGTTAAGGATAGGCATTCTGGCCATATAGAGCTGACGCTGTGAACGAGGGCACCATGGACGGAATGAGAGGAAGAGGTCGACGGATTGTGTCCCGGATTACCACATTCAGTAACCCGCTGGGCGATCTCGACCTACCCCAGACCAGCTCCAGATCCCCCCCTTCTGATATCCCTACCCCACATTTGAGGTTGACGACAGTCCAGTGTCGACCCCACCACACATAGACATGTCAGGCAAA
The DNA here is from genome assembly GCA_038088545.1 of Diaporthe humulicola. NCBI lineage: Eukaryota > Fungi > Ascomycota > Sordariomycetes > Diaporthales > Diaporthaceae > Diaporthe > Diaporthe humulicola. The sequence goes on from JBBWSL010000018.1 coordinate 417,019, forward strand.
GGCGGGCGAGTGCCGGGTAAACCTCGATACCTGGACGAGGGAAGCACCCATCCTCTTGCCGAAGTAGCCTGCTGTTACAGCAGGTCAGCTGTCCTCCATTCTCCCAGGACAACTGGCCGATGTTGCATTGCAGAGAAACTCAATGCCGGCTGAGCCCAATGGCCGGTACAGCAGGGGACGAACTGCCAAGAGCCATGGGCACTTCTTAGAGTCTGGACTACGCTTTCGAGGCCGGCCGTCCTCTCGTGCCCCGCCAAATGCCCACAACGGCAGGCCGAAGCTGGCCAAAACGGCAGCGGCGAGAGGGGTTGGGGGCGAACTAGGCACCTTGTAGGGAACTAGCACCTCCAGCAGAACATACGGCAGGAACCGAAGGTGAGGAAAGTACGAGTACGTCAGGAGGAGCTAGATACTCCTTCCTTGCCCCGGCTTCTAGGGCGGCCAAGGTGCTCCGGCTGTCGACATACACGGCGTCCCTCTCGCAAAAGGGAATCCCGTTCGGGTACAAAGCCTCGATCCACCCCGAGAACCTGATGACTTGGAAGTTGTGTCAACTATTGGCAGCTAACCCACGTCACGAGTAAACCACAGTCACCCTCCTTCCCTGACCTTGTTGTATGCCGTGCCTACTCGGGTGTGAATCACCTCAAGCCCTTACACCGAGCACACATCACTCACTCCTCTGCCCAAGGCCCATCTTGAACAAGCCGACTACAAAAGACAAAGACCACCGGCAACACCCATCAGGACACCAATCAGCCATTTCAACTCTCATTCGCACTCGCACTCGTACTCAAAATCAAACCCAAACTCACAGAACACATTACAACACGCAGCAACATGTCAGGAGCATTCAGTAGACTGGCCCCCAGGGTTGCCGCCTCAAGGCTCCTTCCCCGGCTGCCCTTGGCTGGTCGAGCAGCAATGAGCGGTCCCAGCAACTTCAAGAACTCCACGGGAAACTCACACGGCCCTTCGCGGCCCAGACAGTTCCACGTGACAGCAAGCCGGAGCAATCTCACATTCGAGAACACCGGCCGCCTGCCCGAGTTCAGCCTGAAAGACAAAGTCATTGTCGTCACCGGAGCCGGCCGCGGGCTGGGACTAGTCCAGAGCGAGGCCCTCCTGGAGGCCGGCGCAAAGGTCTACACCCTCGACCGGCTGGAGAAGCCCGATCCGGACTTCCAGCGCGTCCAGGAGCGCGCCAAGGAGCTCGGCACCAGCATCTCCTTCAGCCGCATCGACGTGCGCGATAACATCAGCCTGAACGCGACCGTCGAGAGGATCGCCGAGGAGAATGGCCGCATCGACGGGCTGCTCGCGTGTGCCGGCATCCAGCAGGAGACGCCTGCTCTCGAGTACACCATGGAGGACGCCGACAAGATGTTTGGTGTCAACATCACGGGTGTGTTCATGACGGCCCAGGCGGTGGCCAGGCAGATGCGGAGGCTGGATCGGCCGGGATCGATGGTATTCATCGGCAGCATGAGCGCAACGGTGGCGAACAAGGGACTGATCTGCCCGTGAGTTGTGCCCAGCCTCTTAGACTACGTGGTGATTTTGCATTCTGACCAAGACACAGAGCCTACAACGCCTCCAAGGCCGGCGTGATTCAGCTTGCGCGCAACCTCGCCATGGAGTGGGGCCCTCACGGCATCCGGGTGAATACCATCTCGCCTGGCTACATTGTCACAGCAATGACGGCGCCGCTTTTCGAGCAGTTCCCCGACAGGAAGGAGAACTGGCCCAAGGAGAACATGTTGGGCAGGCTGAGCTACCCGGAGGAGTACCGTGGCGCGGCTGTCTTCCTCCTGAGCGACGCCTCGAGCTTCATGACTGGCGCCGATCTTCGCATGGACGGAGGTCATTGTGCCTGGTAAGGCGTCTCTGACATGCTCTCTCAAGACAGTCACACTAGCAGCCCGGGATTCGGTGCTAGACAGTTTGGCATTGGGACATGGAAGGATTCTTGCGAACTCGTCGGTAGGATGCGGCATGTTGATTCCTGGTGTTGGGGGGTTCAAAGTCCGATGGGCACTGGTTATTCCCCTTCGTAGCAAGGTGGGAGTGGCAAATGAATTTTGGCGTTGCATTTATCAAAGTTGCTCAGCATGGTGCGATGGTCTTTTAGCACTTCCAAAATTACCAAGTCTTTCTAACAAGGCAATCGAGCTCGAAAGTCGTAGCGAATTGGCCGACGGTTGAGCTATATCGACCACTGAGTAGTGATTTGTATCCCGCCGTAGTCAGTTCATGCCTCACGTAGACTTCAAGATCCGGTTGCACCAAATGAATGGCTGCTCTTATACCCCGGATATGAATGATTAATGCGTGGTGATTTAGCACGTCCGGTCAATGCTGGGTGCGTGGCCATACATACACTTGATGCTGACTACCTGCTTTCCCAGGGGTGCAGGTGACTGCAGTAATTCCTGCAAGAAGCTGTATACCAGCGCCTCTTTTCTCTCGCCCTCTGTTTGGCACTTGGTCATTTTCCTACCTCGTGCCCTAAGGTTCCGAGAGCGTGTCGCATAGCAGTCGGCCGTCTTGAGATGGCAGAGGTGTTTGATCAATACCGTGGCCATTCCATTGCGTCTCTCTGGACCGTTTCAAGTTGCGAAGTGGGTCATCACAACAAACATACTGAAGATCCAGAGGGACATCTACCAAGAGGTAGCCCATCTACCGCGAACCGGGCACACCTCGGCAGCTGATCATTGATATGTCCCTTTCACGCGGGAGGAAACCGACACCGCGCCTCATGGCGCAGGGCCCCCTACCGGCTGAACCATTTCTCTCGGCCCCAGCCTCCTCACCACGCCCCTCCGAAGGTTGAAGCGGTGCTCGATCTCCTCGTCGCGCGCGCCGCGCTCCCGCATGACGAGCACGTCCCGGATCATGCCCGACGTGAGGAACCTCCTGCCGTGGCCGCCCGAGAGCCCGAGGCTCTCAAACTCCTCCTCGGCCTCGCGCGACAGCCTCGCGCGGGCCTCGAGCGCCGAGAGGACGGCGTTGTTGGACGGCGACGGGAAGATGGGCCCGGCGCCGTGGGGCTGCTCCTGGGCGGCGGCGGGCTGTGACGACGTCGGGGACGCGGTCGACGAGGGCGAGTATGTCGGGTTGGGCTGGACCACGCCTATCTGCCGCAGCCGCTCGGCGAGGCCCGGCTGCAGGCTGTTCTCGGGGGGTGAGGACATGTGCGGGTCGGAGCCGTCTCGGAGGATAGCTGTTTCGCACTCGCGTCGTTAGCAGACGGTCCTCGTGTGGGAGGGCGGGGGGGGGGGGGGGCGCTGAAGCCGAGTGCGACCACAACGAACCTTCATTCTTCGACAGCGAGGCCTGCGGGGATTGTGCTTTCCGGCTTGGCGGCGGTCTTGACGCTGCAGCCGGCCTGGGAGCGGAGGAAGCCGAGGAGGGCGGCGGTACTGCTGACCCGGGAGCTCTGTTTGGGAATTTGCGGATGGTGCTCTGCGCAGCGGATTTGGACGCGCCGGAGCCCATTCTGACGTGGTTGTCGTGTCGTGAAGCGAGTGAGGGCGTGTCTTCGGGTGCGAGATGTTTCTGCTATCCTTGTTACTAACTGGGGAGGAGGATTGAAGTTTGTTGGGTGTTTAGACTCGGCGCGAGGTGAAAGTGTTCTGTTAAAGTTGATCATCATCATGACGAGCACAATTATACCGGAGCTATGACAGGGGTAGGTAATGCTGTCAGGGTTCGACCCTTATCGCGCCAAAAGGGACGGTCCAAGGTTGTGCGGGCTTGACCACGACCTCACTCCTCGGTCTAAACCAAAGGATGGCCTTTCTTCGTTACACAGGCTGACGGAGCGGGTCTCGCCCCTTCCCGGTTCCGATCATGGCTTGCTGCATCTCATCTACACTAGAGACCCAGAATTACATGTGGAGAGCACCAGCAAGCGTTCGAATGGGTGGTCGCACAACTACCTAGGGTATCACAATCACGGCATGTCAGCAACCGACACATGTAGGTGACTGGCCAACGAGATGTCGGCGCTAAAGCTGCTCAATCGAATCCACGATAGATTAATCTAGAAATGTTTTCCCTGATTCCCCTCTCGCTTGGCAATACCGTGGCTGAGGACAGAACCACCACCCGCATGATCACTTGCTGAAGGCCATGGACTTTATCACAACTCACTCTGGTCATGGACCAACTGGAATACTGGCTACGATCGTGGTCGTATTCCTGGGATACCGGCTACTTTTGATGCTCTACAACATATCCCCGTTACACCCGCTGAGTCGAGTCCCAGGGCCCAAGCTGGCGGCGGCAAGCTATCTTCCCGAGTTCTATTACGATGTCATCTGCGTGGGAAAATATACCACCAAGATCTATGAATTGCATAAGGAATATGGTGGGAGCAACAAGCTTTAACACATTGGTCCCTACAGTTAACACTCGATAGGGCCCCTTGTCCGCATCAATCCTGACGAGATCCATTGCAATGATCCTGCCTTTTCAGACGAGATATACGCTGTTGGCGGACGCAAGCGTGACAGATCTCTTCATCAAATCAACGGCGCCGCCGTGTCAGTATACATGAGCTCTCTCTATATTCCACGCCTCGCTGACCCTCCTTGGTGACATAGAGGCACCAAGGCTGAGTTCGGCACAATAGACCACGACCTCCACCGCATACGACGAGCGCCAATTGCAAAGTTCTTCTCGCGGTCCGTCATTATCAGCCATGAACAAGAACTTGCCGCCCTCGCCCAGCGGCTTTGCGACAAGATCATGGCCGAGAGAGGCAATGAGACACCCTTTGACTTGACCTTGGCGTACAGCAATCTGTCCACCGATGCCATTTCGGCCTACTGTTTCGGCGAGAGCTTCAACCTCCTGGACAAGCCCGGGTGGGGATCCAGCTTCAGGGAGCCTAATCTGGCAATGCTCGGTTTCTGGTTCATTTTCCGCTTCTTTCCTTTTCTGAAGAGCCTGGCCGAGCTTGGCACGTGGTATGCTGCTCTAAATGTGGGGATTCAGACCGAGATCACGGTCGCTGACCAACGTGCACAGGTTCCTGAAATACCTTCCTGAAGATGCGGCACTGTTTATACGTACCATGCAGGTTGATGTGCCAATTTTAGTAACAAAGACCATTAAGGATGTGGAAGCTGGGGCTGTCTACCCACGCCCAATCTTAGTTAAAGCCCTGTTGGAAGCGAACCTGAGCCAGGAGGACAAGTCGCCCGATCGAATGTCTGCAGAGGCTCTAGGTCTTCTAGGAGCTGGTACCGAGACAACAGCCTGGTGGGTTCCTTGAAAACCTTTTCCGCTTTCTGGTCGTCTTTCTCTTCCCCTTTTTTGCTTTTTCTGTTCTCTCTCTCTTGCTCGAAAACCCAATGGCACAAATGACAACTCTTATTATGTGTACTTCCTCTTGATTCAAGATCATTTTCGCGAGAAATTGCTAACATGTATCCAGGGCTCTTTCCGTCATGACATATCATATTCTGGCAAACCGAAAGATTTTCGATACCCTGTCGCAAGAATTAAAAGAAGCAATTCCAGACCCGCAACAACTACCACACTGGGCTACTTTAGAGAAGCTTCCATACCTTAACAGCGTGGTGCAGGAAGTCCTACGGCTCTCCTACGGGGCATCAGGACGGTCACCTCGGATCGCGACCCAGGAAGACCTATTCTACAAAGGGGAGTGGCAGGGAGAGCCGGTCCAATACGTGATACCGCGAGGGTATGCGATCGGCATGTCCTCCTATGTCTCTCACCACGACGAGACTTTGTTTCCAGAGTCGCACAAGTTCCAGCCCGAGCGCTGGCTGGATCTGCAGCATAGAAAGGAGCTCGATCACGGTTTCCTTGGTAAGTGGCTCACAGATCAGTACACACGCGACGGCTACGAGCTAACTAGATAAACCAGCGTTTTCAAAGGGAAGCAGGATGTGTCTTGGTATGAAGTAAGCATGAACCAACAGCCTTGCCCCTCTTAGCGTTTTACAAGCCGAGTATCTGACGTTTAGAGTGAAGTTTGGGTCTTTGTGAACTCTATCTGGCAACAGCCGCATTGACTTTGCGTGTGTTTCCACATATGCGCCTGTATGAGACGACTGAAGAGGTACGTGAGCAGCACATGTCTATCTTAAGTTCTTGTTTGGAAGGTGTCATCTCACGGAGTGCTGGTCAAGTTACTCCGCGTACCACGTCAGAGTCTCTTCTTTGGCGTCATGCTAATGACAAGTTCTCATAGGACGTTCGCTACGATTGGGAGATACTGGTGCCAATGCCCAAGCGTGGGAGTCTTGGCGTGCGAGCAACGATTGTATAGTGAGAGACCTTTGCCATTTTCCGAAGTAGAAGATTTGAGTGAGTCAATATTTGATTTAGTGTATATTGCTTGTGATCAAGGCTGTGGCAGTGAAAGGGTATACACAGGACATGCACCCATATGTGTATAAAAACAGAGATATATGGACTCCTTGGTGCTTTCCTATATATTTCTTGACTTCCTATGTAGAACTTGAAACAAAGTGCTTGATTTCTGGTTTTCCAAGCCATTTAAATAAATTGCAGCTAAAAGAATGGCAACTCAATCATGAATTGTCCAGTTCAGCTCAACACTCGGTGTTTCTTCAATTTTTACACAGGCATAGACTGGAGAAGACAGATTGTAGGCATCCTCAGTCTTGAAAAGGGAGTTTGAGCTCATCAAATATTACTTTATAGGGCCCACAGACCATCCGGAAGTAAGGTACAATTTGAAAGTACTATATTGTGTCGATTTGGAGACTGGTTCTGCCTGTTCTTGGTAGAATGTCAATTCACATACCTACACAAGACCTTGAAACTAATGTTCGATCGCATCTGCATAACAAATCCTCTACAGCTTCAATGATGACTCAACTATGCGTTCTGGTTTTAAGTGCGTTGACTGTTTATAATTCTGTGCGCGCGGCTTATTAAGATATTGAGCCGCCCAGACACTATCTTGAGAATGTATATCGAGAATTACAGTTGTGTGCTATGGCCGACAACTCTCTTTCCTTTCCTTGGTGCTTTCTTTTCTTGGTACTTGATCGGGGGTATAGTTGCTAGATCACTGCCTCTGGCACTTCAATTCTTTGCCACTCGGGCCCAAGAACACCGCAGTGTCAAGCTTAGTACAATTTAACTGTCCCTGACGCACAGGTACTTAAACATTCACATGTGCGCCGGACAACTTCACTGTCACACTGGGGAATCGAAGAATTGTCGCGATAGGTCGGTGTCAGCACATCATAGCTGGAACCTTAAAACCTACTAGAGGATGTTGAAGCTCACATGATGGGTCTGCCTCGTTATTACCAGGTTTCATCTTTGCGTCTAGCACAATTCATCGTTCCCCCACACCGTGATGTGTCATGTGGGACCCAACGCGAATTTTGCATACAACAAGTAGACAACGATATGATCTCAAGGGCCCTAGCCACGTGTCAGCTTTACACCCAGGCGCAGCTCCTCGCGATACCATCGTGGTGTAGCACCAAAGGCCTCTAGTGAAACCGGAAAAAGCTTGCTATCCTCCACAATAAAGTCCTCAATTCGGCACAAAATCACAAAACGCCTTGATGATTTCTTTCCGATATTCAATTTCTATCAAACTGCCAGTGTTGACCTGTGCTCTCCGCAACACGGCCCCGCCCGAGCAGCAACCTGCGAAGGTGGAAACCTTATCTGGGCCAAGCATCTCGGCAGATGCGGAACGACGGAAGGCAAAGCGGGCCCACGGCATCGGACGGCTTGTCATCTCGGCCGTGTCGCTACCGGCATCATTCCAGTGTTTACGTTGCTTGGCCCGCCCTTGCGCAGGGCCTACGAACAGGTGGGAGAGGTTGGGAGAGATTCCTTCTGGTGCCAGGCCCTTTGTGCGGCCCAAGAGCGATGCTGGTACACTTTTTGTCAATCTCACACAAGTCTGCATGGGACGATGTCTGAGTGGGCGGTCCGTCTGATATATGTGTACTTGCTAAGCCTTGACCACGCAGCAAGCGACGGAGACGGCAGTACCCGTGGTTTTCTTGGGTCTGACTCCTCGGATCTCTCTGTGGCGTTGTCATATGGCGAACGAACAATCATGGGAGTATCGTCGAGACAGCTGCAGAATGATGCACCACCGCCGACGAGGTCGTGAACGAGAATCTGGGTCGCTCTGGATGCTAGAACAAGCCATCGCTGGCCGAATTCGGTCAAGCTAGTGACAAGGCTTCGTGGCTAAATCCAGACTCATGCGGCTCAGTCTTATGATCTGCAGCATTTATCCTTTTCGTCTCCAATATTTTGGGATTGTAATCTGGGGTACTTGAATTTCACTTCAGTGATCGACGGGTGGAAATGCCGAGCAGTAGAGTAGGTATTCTGCCCTACGAGCAAGGGAAGGGGCTCTGAACCCGCATGGCCCGTCCGGGTCCACCCCAGCCAGACTGGCGCTCCTCCACAGGGTAGTCCGACGTCCCAACCCCATCTGCAACACGAATGGTTCAGGAGTGTGCCCCATGGCGCCATCCTAATCTACGCCGCCGGGTTGTTTCCGATGTGGCGGAAAGATCTTGACGGAACTTTGGTCCGGCTCGGGTGTGCAAGATGATCTGCTAACAACCTTGGAAGCCTTGACTGCACAGACCGTGAAATCACATGCCTATTGTTTCTCACAGTTTCTTAGCATTCTAGTTGGCTACAGGATCTTATTAGTCCCGTTGAACAGTGTTGAAGTTGTGTTAATGGCTGCATCTAGGTACCCTGACTCTTCAAGACAACACGGTGTCGCACAGTCCGTGGCATCCTAGTATCAGGGCTGTCATTATAGACCTCTCGATCCTGCAAGAAGCGACAACTGCAAATCCGTGGCGTGCAATTCTTCCATATCACCACGTGGCAGTGTAACCGGCTCTGAAGGTCGCCGACAGTTGTGGCTTCTGCCTTATACCATGATCTCATCGTCGATGAGCATGACAATACCTCTCAAGGTCCATAAGGTCCTAGGTGTGTTTGTGGAACCCTGTTCCAACCAATCCATTTACAGATTATATGGCGAAGGAGCTGTGCAGAATCGGGGCATTGTGATTGATTTATGGTCTTCATGGATTCTCCTGAGAAACGAGATACCCTGCATGCACTACTCGATCTCGAGTTGTGTGACTATACAATACCTCCAAAATTGTAGATGTTTTGAGCCTCGTACTGAGGTCAATAGCATATGGCGCCACCAGTATTTAAAAGCTGTTTTCTATCTTGTCATAAAGCACAGTCTGATATCGGAAAATATCTATGGGCTAGATCTTCAATCATTTTCCCTGTTCTTTTTGCTTTTTTTTTCAGCGCTGTTTATTATGTATGCCCAGACGAAGACCTTTCAGTAGTCAATGAGCGGTTTGAGAAGGTAATTTGGTGCGCGTCTTCAACGCCGATGGCATTTCGAGCCATCGTCCAATCTTGACTTTGCTTGCGAGGGATATAATTCAAGCCGCTATGCGAAACCTCTGACACTGGCGGACGCCGCTTGCTCACTTGCGACACTTGCAAGTGGTACATCCCGTTGGTCAGGACGGGAAGTCGGCACAAACACAGTCGAGATCGTGAGGCTTGCATTGGTCTACTCGTAGAGGGAAGGTCTTAGCGTTGGCTCAGGGCCGAGCCAATTTAATTTACCCGACAGGGCATGCCTTGACAATAAGAAGTGCCTCGTAAATTCCGAGGCGATGCGTGGTGGAAAGAGCTCCAAAAAGAGACAGTGGAACCAGGGCCTTCACAAGTCCCGAGATAGCTCTGGCATCTGTGGCATGGATGGCTTGCTCGAATGTCCTGTGTACTTTGTGTGAGCGGTCAGCCTTCAGAGAGGCGCAGACCTCAGCGGTCCCTAACAACGTCGACGGCAATTATGAAGCAGTCTGGTGAATCATTATCCAGGCACGTCTGAGAGTCTCCCAGACAAGCCACCCCCACTTGTCCGTAACTCTCAGGCAGCCCCAATGAAACCCGGGGTAGGTCGCTAGTTTGCAATTTCTTGTCTCTGCTACGATGGTCCACCATGTCTGTATATTGATGTCAAACGGATCATCAGACGATGCTAAGGCACAGGCGAGTCGTTGCGAGAGTCGTGGCAGTTGGAATGGCGGCTAATATTAAGTCCGAGCGTATACGCGCATGTAGCCCCCAAGCTCCATCCGGGGCTGCTGAGGACAACCCGCGCGGTGCCAATGCAAGGGAAACCATGCTTCACACTGCCGTGGCGGGAAGACTGCGGTGCATGTACGTGCGTGGCCTCAATCTCCCTCGTGCTTCTTTCTATAAGATTGGAAGGACAAGGGGCAATAAATGAAGTCGTAATTCTCGTCACATTGTAGGATACTGAGACACAATTAAGGGGAGCGTAACATCTCACCGCCCTAGGTTTACTACTGGAATGGGAGGGTCGAACAATTCCGATGGTATGGGCCGGGTGACGCAATGTCCGATCCGTTGAAGCCGCCTAGACGGATCAGTGGCATCTTGGATCGCTTGTTGTGTCGTTCGAGTCAATGTTACTATAGCAGCCCACCAGAGTGACGAAAACAGACCGCTCAGTATTCCGAGAAGAGGAGCCCAGAGGAAGATCGTCAAGATTAAGTTATGAAGAAACTTGCCGATGGGGCCGTGAAATGGAGCGTCGGATGTCCAGAGAGAGGCCCAAGCACCCAACTGCAGGCCAATGATGGATTCACTTTTACCTCAAAGAGCATTAAGCGCGCCTGCACTTGCGAGCCTAACTTTGCTCAAGCCTTGGTTCTGATCATCTTCACCATCAGGCGACCCACACCTCCGCTTCCTCAGGAACGCTCATGACCTGGAAGCGGATACTGCCCTGAGTGTCTCCATGCTAATCATCCGTCACTGATTCGTGCTGTCGCCTAAACTGCGGGAGGTAGCGGGCGCGCGCCGGAGCAAGGCGTTTCAGATGCGCCATTCTTGCCCTTCCCTGCTCCCGACCCAGGGTCCGCACTCCATAAATATCTGGATCCGCACGCTTATCGGACTACAGCCGCTTCTTGTACGGTGGGCTGCAGTGGGCTCATTATGATGGTCACTGCCATCCTTGCCGTCGGCGGTCCGGCGGTCATTGCCAAGCCTCTATCCGCGAGTATGCGAGCGCCAGCGACCTTTTCCAACACTGACAGGCCTTTACACACTACTAATCAAGAGTACATATGTACCTGGGAACAAGATGCCGAGCCTGACCACCCATTGGCGTCTCATGCACAGAATCAGACCTTTCCAGCCCCTGATGTCCTCACGCCAACAACTTCCTTCCCCGTCCAAGAATCACCGGCACGTGCGAGACCTTGAACCTTGTCACCCCTCCTCCAAAGTATGTCGAAGGGGGCCGCGTCTTCCCAGGCGCCATCTCAGGCTGCTGGGATGGCTTGGCTTGGAGAAGGCAGCCCTGCCATCTCATCTTTTGCGTTACCTTTGTCATACCAAAGACGCGCCGGGTGCTCAAGCCCACAATAGTTCATGGTACGACTCGTGAAAAGGATACTCTGTGCGGCACCGCCCACCAACATTGCTACCCATCCCATTCCCTTGGTTCCAGTTTCCTTGGTGCTGGATTGGGATCGTTCTACCGAGGACATGATTAATAGCGCCCGGCGCGGTAGATGCTGGCGGTACACTGGGGCTAAGCTTAATCCCACAAGCTCGTCGTCCATCACAGGGGTAGAACAAAGGATACATATGGAGTTAGTCCCTCTCTGGTTGAACACAACCAGCCCAGAGCCAGTCCATTTCCTGCTGTCGTATCCCAGTGGATCTTCATATTTCTCCCTTCTGATGTCTCACTCGGTTTTAGTCGACCCTGGCGCATGTTTCCCCTGGATCTCGGCCTAGAGGCAGTATCCTACAGATCCACCCACCACCTGGACAGCCTCATGGGGGTTTGAGAATATTGCCCACTCACATGTTCATATATAAGTGAAACCGCCCCTTGGACTCCACTTCGGTCTTGGGCCTCACGGTGCAAGGGGTTTCTTCGCAGACCCGGCTGGACGGACAACCATATTATTATATCTGCCACTTGGCCCACGTACGCCTGCTCACCTCTGGTGGGACTCGACCTCAGGCAGGCCTCACTAATCAACCGCGATGGACTCGACTTCGACGCCTGTGGACCCAGGGCTGGCAGCCCAGGACATCTCATGGCTCGCTCTGCTCATTATCATCCTGGTCCTCTCGTTGGCAACCATCATTGTCGGACTCCGCTTCTACACGAGGATAGTGCTGCTCAAGCAGTTGGGGCTCGACGACTACTTTGTTCTCTTGACATTGGTATGTTGACGACATCAATCTGAACCTCTTCCCTCGAGACCAGCGACTAACTTGCTTTCAGGGATTTGCTATAGCTACCGGCGGCGCCGTACTCTCAAGTAAGCCGGCGAGGTTGACGAAACTCGGTGAGACATGAAGCTGACTCGCTCTAGCCATCCCTTATGGCCTTGGAAGGCGTACCGCAACACTGGATCCTTCGGTCATTCCCTTGTATCTCCGGGTGAGTTCGAAAGCCATCATGGCACTGGTGATGAATTCATAGATCAATGATCGCTGACGAGACCATAGTCTTTCTGGGTCTCCATTGTCTTGTACAATGCAACTCTGATGATGATCAAGCTCACCTTTCTGATCCAATATTACCGTGTACTCGGAGTATACAAGATGAAGCGGGTGATATGGATGTCTGGAGTAGTCATTATCATGTGGGCTTTCTCGCAGCTACTCACCGTCATCTTCAGCTGCACTCCAGTTCAAAAGTTTTGGCAGAACGAGTTGGAAGGACAATGCCTTCCCAACTTACCATTTTGGTACATTAATGCCGCCGGAAACATTGCAACAGACCTTGCCATCCTTGGGTTGCCCTTGCCCGTGCTGGCGAAACTGAAGCTTCGCCGGCAACAGAAATACATCCTCCTTGGCATCTTCTGCTTGGGATTCTTGTACGTTTCATTGTTCTTGTGCCCTGAATCCAGAAGCTATCGGATCGATACACTGACACTTTGTGAACAGCACCTGCGCCATCTCACTCATTCGCCTCGGCTACCTCAAACAAAGTCCCGATTTTACGTGGGACAATGTGCCGACATCCGGCTGGTCCGTCAGCGAGCTGTGCTCCGGTATCATCTGCGCGTGTCTTCCGACTCTTCGGCCATTAATGTCTAAGATCAAGCCGCAATGGATGGCAAGTTATGCGTCACGGTCACGGAGGACAAAACAAACAGGATATGGAGACAAAAACAACTACGGCGCCAATTCCGGCAAAATCAAAGCGATGAGCAGTACCGGAAACTCGAGAAGTACCCGCGAGAGCAAGGACCCCAGCCTGTTTGTAAGCTCAAAGGAGCTTGGCTCGACGTACTATAGGAGGCTTGGAGACAACAACGACATCGAGATGGCAATGCCGGCACCACCAAGCCCGTCGTTCCAGGTGGACAGAAGCAGGTTCGACGACACGCGGTCGTCAACAGATGGCGAGAGTACATTTGGTGCAGCACTTGCCCGTGGCCCTCGTGAGGAGACGCAAGACATCCCGATGCAAAGCCTAAACTCCCGACCAAAGCCCCAGCCTGTCCAGTTTCAAAGCACGGACAGCACCGAATCGAGGAGGGAGTTCAGCAACCGCGGCAAGGAGAACGACAAGGCGATGGAAATACTGGGCGTGGATCAATATGACACTGGTGTCACGACACACATAGTGGCCGACAAAGGGCAGTCCTCGATGTTCCCACAGCACTCGCGAACCGTCAACAAGTCAAAGTCAGGCGCGAATCTGTCGGGCATCGAGGTGAAAATGGACGTCACAGTCTCGACCACGCCGTCGCCTGTGACCAGGCCGAAAGACGTGTCGGTGAGGAACCCGGACCTGTAATGTTGCTCTTTTGCTGTACATAACGATAATACCTAGCTACATACCCCCTTGATGAATTTGATGAGTACATGAGGCTCTTTCTCCTCGTGCAGGTCACATCCTCCCGCGCGAGTCACACAACGCTGATAGGTGAGGTCATCACGGTGCCCCCCTTGTTCACCCTCGCGTCCGGAACATGATCCGGCACCAATCTCGCGAGCTTGTGCAGTGTGGTCGCAGCGCTGCCCAAATCCGGGGGACGCAGTAGTCTTGTGTTGTCAATGGTGCATACCACCACACTGACCACCACTCTAATAAAGTAGCCTGAACTGTATTTGAGCGCGCCATGGATGTTCGCGTACGACCTTGGGACGATGTTACTGACGTAACGCGGTATATTGGCACTGCAGTGTGGTATCTGTCACACTGCTAGCCTCTCCGTAGATCCCGAATCCTACTAGGTTTGCTGTGCTGATCTCCGTTGGGGTGCACAGCCGGATCCGAGCGCCAAAGCAAGGTTTTATAAGGTTCGAATGGCGAGCGTTGAGCAGACGAACCACAGCGGGCTTGCAGGGCCAGGGACACATGCAAGCCATATGTGCGTGCATGCAAAGCGGCATGGTGCCATGCGAAGTTTCCGAAAGCCAAACTTTAAAAACTAAAGCTATTTCCTTCCCAGTCTTGCCCAGTAAAGATACTTTTCTTGTATCTCGTGAGGATAAACGGAACCCTGGGTCGACACATGTGACTGGCACGTTATTATGTCTCGACCTACGAGACCCTCTCTGAGCCCGGGACCCAGAGCTCTTTCAATACACAATCATCGGAAACCCGTTGAAAGCCAAGGCATGCCACTCGACGAACCGCTGCGCTGAGTATGAAATAGACTTTAATTTACACAAGACCCCCGAGAACCAATTAGTCTTCGAACATGTGGGACTTAGCTCTTTCATCCCATCGCCTGCCCCGCGAGCCTCGGGATTCGGGACTAGATGAATTCTTTTGGTTGCGCAGAGGCCAGCGGGTATGTTATAGTTTGTACCCCCAATATTACACTCAGGCCCAATCGGAAGTCAATAGCACGGACGCCCGGCATGGCGGTTCCAGTCACGACAACGCGCACGACGCATATATTGCCCAAGAAATAATGAGCTATGGACGCACTGACTGCTGCGATCGATGGAGAACGAGGCAGGGACGCAAGCCGATCTTGAAGGGACCCAAGGTTGCGATGATGCATGAGACTGACACACCCAACGGTGGCAGCATCCGTGTGTTGATATTAGAGTTGGCCAAAACCCTATCGCCATCAGCTCATTTTGGGGTTACGTCTGTCTACCACCACCTCGCTCGTCACCTCGGAGACCATTCAGGTATCGATGGGTACGATTGGGCAGGCACACGGCTATAGTGACCCGACGCGTGTCCCAAGCGTAGAGCGGTTCCTCGCGAATGGGAGAGCGATATGGAAAGACTCATCTTGACTTTTAGATTCAATCTCGGTCGGGTCATGTGTTGCCATCAGGAATACAACAGTTACACCCCCACCCATTATCAATTATAGAAATCAAACTTTGCTGGGATCACCGGGCGTCAGGACAGAATCAAAGTACAACCCACACCTAGATATCGTGAACACTCGAAGTCAAGTAAGATTTAAGGGTCTTCCAAGGTCCTCAACATCAAAACATGGCTGTATGCTTGAGAATAACGCTAGTAAAGTTGCACAATGTAGCCTCCAGCTGTGATCGTCGTTTCGTGGTTCCTACCTAGGCACGCAGCTAGATGGGTCTACTGAAAGCTTGACAACCCGTTTGGCTTGTGTCCTCAAAGGTCTGGTGCTTACACGCATCAGATAATACCTGAAGACAGGGTCATTCTTTTCATCGAGAGGTGACGTATGAGCCACATGCAACGGAGGGCGGACACCCTTGTGGGTCTGAGGACGTCTGACTCGATACAGTTCATACTCGGGTAAGATCTCCGAGACATTGCCCACTCGTCTCACGGGTCAGCACCTTGCTGGGGTCCTGGACGACGTCGAGTTGAATCAGCTTTGGTTTGACCGATGCTGTGCCAACGTTGACCGAGTCCTGACTCTTGTAAAGCGCGCAAAGATTCCAGAAGTCCCCTTGTAAATACATGTAGCCTTGACCATTTCAGGAGAGGTATCTATTTCATATCATTTGGCTGGGAAGCATGCAGATTTGCTGTGATTTTGAAGGGGTTCCAATGTTATTTCTAATGTACTTCCAACAATAACTTTCGACGAAGAAGACTTAACAATTAACTTGTCCAATCATATCGCCTTAGACCGGGGGGTTCCGCAATCCTTGCGCGCTGTATGGAGTATCCAGATGCCCTCGTTCTCGACGATTACTATTGCAAGTTGCATCGACTGTAGAACTTTTTACGCTAATTTCTGAGCAAATGACGTCTGAAACAGCAAGACTCTCAGCATCGCTTCCACCCCGTCCTTGCTCGAGCACCCTCCACAAAAATATTCAGAGGTCGATGTTGCCATTCCTGTTGGCCCCCTCGGATTATTTTGTAACACGGTGACGACGAGGTCAACGAATAGGTTGCCGCGGCACGGGAGGAGGTTTAAGCTTCCTGGGCCACCGCGGTGGGCCACCCGCCGGCGGCGCAACTCGGGAGGTACCAACCCGCCCTCCTGACGCCGCAGATCAAACATGAAACGTGGAGCGTTGCCCGATCTCTGACCGGCCGAACATCGGCTGGCAGGCAACGGCAGGGCTGATCGTCCGGAATTCGTCCAACCTCAGCATGTCGATGTTGAAAATTGTGTGTACAACAGGAGAAAGGCGGCACCAGGAGTTGCATCCGTGACAAATCCGCTTTGCTGCCTGTCGCGGTGGAACACGACTGCACGACAAGCTACATGTGTATCGGCCGTTCGTAAAGTAAATCTGTGGATCACCGAAGTCTACACAGGGCTAAAACTGTTTCCTCCCGTGTTTCTGCCGCGTTCTGCCAAGATTGCAGTGATGGGCGCCAATTGCGGGAGCATTGTCAAGCATGGTCAAGCACTGCATGATCTCCTTCTTGTCTCTTTCAGAACGTGGTTCACCGTTCCTTGGCAGCCTGAATATTTGTCGATCATACGAGTGCCGCGAAACTCAGCCAAGCCACAATCTAGCCATATTCTTGATATTTAAATCGCCCCAATGTGGTCATGTTTACTTGCGACTGTGTTCTTCAGCCTCGTCCCATTTCAACTTCTTCATCCCATTCTTTAAGAGGTGAGTCGAGTCGACTTGAACGTCTCCATCCTTTGACATCGTCAACGTCAAACTAACTGTGATCCAGCCGTGCTCCCTTCATTCACTTCACACAATAACAGTCCCGGAGACTTTCTTTAACCAAGTACATATTTATCCAAAATGAAGCTGTCACTCGCCGTCATCACACTCTTGGCTGGCTTCGCCGCCGCCCTGCCTCAGAACAACAAGGGACAAAACAACAACAACAATAATAATGGCCAAAACAACAACGGCAACGACAACCAAGACGCCGCAGCAGCCAATGACGACGTGAACGCAGCTGCCAATGACGGTTCTGGTGGTGTGGCTGCCGCCGCTAAGGCAGAGGCAGCCATCCTTTTGACCGAGAACGGTGATGGTACGTGACCATACGGAAGAGCGATTCCAATCGACTCTAATTTTGGAAGACCCAAGCTGACCAAGTGCCTTCTTCCAGCTGGCGCTGCTGACTCTGGTGCCGATTTCGAGAAGGCGGTTCAAGCCATCTCGGACTCTGGCAACCAAGAGGACCTGGACACCCTGGAAGCCGCTGGAATCGATGTCGACGCAGCCCTCGACGGAAACGCAGGTGGTGGTAACGGAGGCAATGGAGGCAACGCCCAAAACGGCCAAAACGGACAGCAGGGCCAGAACAACCAGCAGGGCCAAAATGGCAAAAATCAGAATGGCAACTAAGCCAGTCGCTGGTGATGATGATGGACAGGGCTGTCGGCGCTCGAGGCTGACACTTTTCCTTATTTCTTCCTTATATAGCTGGTATGCGGGGCTCGAGGGAAGTTGGACCTGGAGTAAACCCGTCCATTCATTTAATAGAGAGTGGCCAGTCATTAATGATACCTATCTGAGCCGTCCACGTTTTCTGCCAAACCCAGGTAAGGTGTTATTGCACACTGGTAATTACGTAAGTCGCCCTGCCGTAGCAATGTCAGAAGCAGGATATTGGTGGCCGAACAGCCTACCTTATACAGAGTGCTGCCGCTTCTTTGAAGCTCGGAGGTTGACGGTTGAAGCTTAATTTTAATGGACCTAGACGGAAGTAAGTCTGGATGATACGATCAAGCTTCCAGTGCTCGATTCCGTTGGCAATGCCCACCTGACCTTAAAAATGCCAAAACTTTGGTTGAACCTGCCGACTGAAAGTACCATGTAGCCGAGGCCTCCATCTAAACCACACAAAGCGAAAAGCCCCATTCAGGGACGGTTTAGTCTATCTTCGAACTTCGTTTAAAGCGTTAGGTCAATTCAGCGTCAAATTCGATTCAGATAACCAGTATATACATATTAAACCAGACACATTGTCCTTCGTTCAAATCCTGTAGGAGACAACTGCCTACCAGGAAGACTAACCCGATCTAGTGTGCAACCTTCCGTGTTCAAGAATAGCATATCTTGATCAGGAATCCACCGACACAGAGGGCCCCGCAATATCAGTTTAAGTTAGGATAATCATTTGTATTTTACTATGTGCTCTGAAAATAAAACTTGGGGACTTGAACAGTGATTCCTCAAGATTAGGACTCTGTATCTCATCAAGGTCTCACGATCTATGGCTTCCAAGCCGAGATGCAGTTCGTCAATGCCCGAAACTGGCTTCTAAGTAAGTGATGCAGACGTGGTGACATCAGTTGCCTGATGCTGCTGCGCAACTTCCTGGAAGATACGAGCTTTCATTGTCGCGTCAGCAGCGCCCGCACGATCATTGAAGACTTCATCCATCTCCTCGAGCGTCTTTCCATTCGTCTCCGGCACGCAGAACCAGGTCCAGGCACAGCTGAGCAGGCAGAAGACCGCGAAGAAGACGTACGCGCCGAACCCAGTCCCCTGAACAAGTGGTGGTGTGATGAGGCCGATAATGAAGTTCCAGAGCCAATTGTTGCAGGTAGCGATGGAGACACCTTTGGCGCGCAGTGATGAGGGGAAGACTTCTGATGGCATTGCCCACGGGACGGGTCCCCAGCTGGCGCCGAATGCTATCATGTAGGCCAGCAGAAACGCGACACTGACCCATCCCTGATGAGTAGAAATACTGTTAGTAAAGCCCTTTTACCAGACTATCAGATCCAGGGAGCCACTTACCTCAGTGACGTGTTTTGTCCAGTCGTACGAAAATTTGCCCACGAGGATAGCGATTATGAAGTGCGCGAAGAACATGCAAGCGCTCCCAACTAGTAGGATCTTGCGCCGCCCAAAACGGTCCATGGTCCACAGACTGCTCACAACGCCGATCAGCTGCGAGATGTTTAGCACCCCGGACATGATGAGCTGCATGTCGATGTTGAGACCCATGGTCGCAAACAACGAGGGGCTGTAGTAAATGAGCGCATTGATGCCAACCATCTGCTGGAAGAACATGAGTCCAGCACCGACGTGAGTCCGGCGCAAGCAACCTGCGCGGAAGCAGTCGGTCCACGAGACCATCTCAAGCTTGATGAGGCTGGCCTTGTCGCTGCTCCCGGCGAGCGTCGGGTGCCTCTCGGCCATGACGGCCTTTTGGAACCTCGCCTCGGCCAGGATGTCCATCCATTCGCTCCGGACGCGGTGGTCCGTGTCGGGGAGCGCTCGGAGCTTTGCCAGTGACCGCAGCGCCGCGTCCTCGTGTCCCTTTGACGCGAGCCATCTGGGCGAGTACGGAAGCAGGATGGCGCCGAAGCCGAGCAGAACTCCGGGAAGAATTTGTAGGAGAAATGGAAGCTGCCATGACCAGTGGTTCGGGATAACGCGTGTTCCATATGTGATCCAAAACGCCACCACGATGCCGAAGACGATCGAGAGCTCTTCAAACACAAGCAAGGAGCCACGGATTTCAGGAGGGGAGATTTCGGAGATGTATACTGGAACTACCATCGAGAGCCTGGGGACATTGCAAACAGTCAGCCAAAGAAGGTGCATTCAATGTGCGGATCGAGCTCTTCGGTCCTGTCGTTTCAAATGATCATAAGGACAGCAGGACAACAATGTCCCAACTTGCAAGGGACAGCAGTGAACTCACATTCCAATGCCCAATCCTCCGATGAACCGACCGCCCACCAACATGCCATAATCGATAGCAGAAGTCTGTAGCGCAGAGCCAATGCAGAAGACCACCACGGCTACCATGATTGACCGCTTTCTAGACAGCCAATCCGCGATCCAACCCATGTTTATTGCGCCGATGAGCGCGCCGAGGGTGATCATAGCCGTCATGAGGCCCTTCTTGAACCCAGCGCCGGACGCGTGGTCCGACACGTCGGGGAAACGGTCGAGGAACTCGTCCATGGTCAGCGTCACCCTTTGCATTAGTACGTGTTAGTCACATGTTACGTATCATAAAGTGAGGCGGTTTGGAGCATCCAAAACATGAAAGACGGGTTTACTGTAAAAGGAGAAGAATGGTGCTTACGAGATGACGCCCTGATCGTAGCCGAAGAGGAAGCCACCGATGGCCGAGAAGGCGGCGCAAAGGGTGACATAGCGGGTTGCGAATATGCCCTTGAAGCCGGAGGGCCCGTAAGGTTCGACGACAACGGCGGTTGTCTCTGTCTTGAGGGCAGATTCTTGGTGTGCTACGTCGGCCGCCTCGTCGATCGACTTGCCATTAGATGACATGTGCTCGGCAGGAGCGACATATGCTTTGTCCGGGTTCGCCATTGTACTACTCGCAGCCTGGGTGTTGAGCCAGTCTAGAAGAATGAGGATATCGTCAAGCGAGGAAAAGTAGCTGTTAGAAACTTGGAAAATGCCCTGGATTTATAGACTTGTACCTTACGGTGTCGACTCTGGATTCACGACTCGGGTAATTACTACTCCGCTTCTGTCACTGGGCGGAGGGGCAAGGCGTTAATATCTTGGGGTGTGGGGATGGTGCCTCAAGTATCCGGGGAAGCGTGGGGGAGCGTTGGAGATTGTGGGGTATATTCGATCAAATACGGTAATTTGATCTGGTTCAACCGTTGGCTGAAGCTCAATGTCTGCGACGCACTTTGTAAATCCCCTGGCCACAATAGGCTGTCGTTCCCGAAAGTGGGCTCTGTTCTCCGCCATTTTCTTGGAACCTCTATGCCGACAGGATATTTCGCCGATAATGAACACTTTTTGTCATGCCACGGCCACTCTGACAAGGTCCAGCCAGCTCACACGTAACTTTCCTCATCTAGCTCTATCAAGACAATCCACCTGGCTATGTCATCTACGCGTACTGTTTCTTGGTAGATCCATTCTTTGGAAGACGCATCCTGCTGATGAGTGGGAGCGCTATCTAAACAGACAGTGTTCGAACGCAATCGACTTAGATCTCAAATACTCGGGATTTAAAATACCTCACTACCGGTTCGCGCCGCCCTCCCCCAACACAGGCCGTTCATATGCACGCTGCCTCCGGTAACGTGGGTCTTCGTATCAGTAATCTGGTGCCCAGGCTACGATTTACGACCTATCACTGTACCAACATGATTGACACTTAAGGGCAGGCTTATCACCACTGCAACCCGGCAGCTATGCAGGCTCGGGGACGTGTTCCTAAGTATTGAGTATCTGGCTGGTTAACCGCAGGGTAATAGGTACCTAATTATGGTATAACCGTATGAGCTTTCCAACTAGCTGGATGGTGCGGGAAATGGCAGCTTACATGCGGCCTCCTTTCGCGTAGTGAAAGGTAGCGTAGTGACGAAGATGGTCCCTCCCTGGTCTCTCTTCAGGCGCGAATAGACTGATCAGACTGATCGGCTAGTCTGGCCTCGGGAATTTGGCGATGGCATTGATAGAAGAAGCTGTCGAGAGGAATGCGAAGGCGGTGGGCTGGTCTGTGCTGTTTCAGGTTTGCGTCATTGCGGAACTTGGCTTTCAAACCCACTCAAGTGCTCCTCCCTCCCTTCACACCGCCGGCCGGTGGACAGGTTGAAACATGGAAAGCCACGTCTACAAGTGCACAGTGAACGAGTACAGGTCTAGAATTCTCGAGAAGAAGGGCGTCGACCTCGCTGCGACTCCACACCCGTCACGTGAACAAAGCCACGGTCACCCGAAACAGGAGCGGCCAGGCCCCGGGCAACAATGAGGCGCCTGCGGCAATTTGCGGGTATCTTCCGATTGGGCTGCGGTAAAGGAAATAAGAACACAGAAGTTGTCAGATACAAGGGTACGAAGCCTGGGAAACCAGTGAGGCCTGGTACGGAGTTACGCATTCTCTGCGTTGGGGACTCCATAACGGTCGGCTTCCTCAGCGACCAAGATGGCGGCGACGGAAACGGGTACAGGCTGAGGTTGCTTGATAATTTGCCTCGTAAGACATCTTCTTGTCTGTAATCCAACAATCAACGGATAGTTGACTGGAGTATAACTACTACAGAGGACCAGGTCGTATATGCTGGGACGGAGTCAGGTGGCACGATGAAAGACGGTTATTTCGTGAGTCCACTGCCACGTGCTGCTTTTCTTTTGTTATCCTGAACACAGCTAAAGTCTCTTCACTTTTACAAGGCGGCCTGGTCAGGCAAGACAATCCAATTTATTGCGGACAACATGGGCCCATCTCTCACCCAGAGACCAAACGTCGTCTTGATCCACGCCGGCACAAATGACATGAACTCGAGCAACATGATCTCAACCGAAGGAAATGACCCAGCTGCGGCCGCGGAGCGCCTCGGCCTACTCATCGACAGGGTCACCGACGCGTGTCCCGATGCGGTCGTTCTAGTCGCCATGATCATCGGGACTTGGGACCCGGCCCAGGCACGGAGGACCAGCCAATTCGACGCGCTTATCCCTGGTGTGGTGAGACAGCGACGTGACGCGGGCAGGCGGATGTTGGCTGTGGATTTCACGTCTTTTTCGAATAAGCTTCTACGGGACGGTGTGCACCCGACTAATGAAGGTTACCACGTATTTGGAGATTATTGGTATGACTTTATAACTCAGATCCCGGTTGAGTGGATTCAACCTCCAGTTGGCAATGATCCGGATCGCTGGTGAGCGGACCTCTGGAGACCATTATCTTCAACATCCCGCGTTGTCGCCTACCTAGTTCTCTTGTGGTACAGTTCCGAATTCAACAAAAATCGCTTGCCGTTCGGGTCTAGACATTGTTAGTGGATGTTTCGCGCCGGGAACACGATGTTATATGAGAGGCAACATAGACTTGGTCTTGTTTAGAAAAAAATCAGAACAGTAAACATTTCAAATACGGATTAGAGTCTACTAGGACTACACAGGACTTCCACCTCCAATGTGGCAGGTTTGTATGATGTGAAACGCCAGTCTTAAGGTATCATGATCCTTGATATCTACCTACCTATGTATACCACGAATAGATATTGGAAGGGGTAGAAAGAGGCGGGTGTCTTATGAATGCACACATTTAAGTTCATAAAATTACACGAGACATGTTGTTTCACCCATTGCCCTGCCCCATTTAGCGACACAGCTGACAGTGACCGATTTAGCATAAAAATAGCTGCTCAACCTAGTTCCCAAGTACCATTTCCCCATGCATTCAATTCATTATGCTCTGGTCCTTTTTCAAGGGTGATCTGGGGCAGAGGGCCGTTTAAGGTATGAGGTTGCAATCGTTATAAGATGCCATGTTTTACTCTCCAGGCCCGCTGGCCCGTATCCTACAGGACGAAACAAATGACAAAGCAACGAGAGTGATATATTTACATCCATATTATTACATTGAGTAATCTCACAGAGAGTAAATAAACTCGGGGTTCTCCCTGTCCGTCAGGTCGAAGAACTCCTGTCCCTCGATCTTCACGTACCCTGGCTGAGACCTGAGCTCTGCCTTCTTCTTGTTTTGATACCGACACCAGCAATAAATGAAGCCGATATCCAACAGGCTGACCACATAGCACACGACGATAGTTATCTCAGCAGGCCTGTACTGCGGTGCGTCCTTCTCGCGAAATACCTGCGGTCCAATGATATTCCCGACGCAGTATCCGATCAGGTACATCGCAGCGACAGTGGTCTTCTTGGTCCAGCCGGCGACGTTGGTCGAGATGAGGGACAAGATGGCGACGAAGGGTGTTGGGCTAGCCTGCGTCAGGTAGTAGCCGATGAGCCTCCCGACGCTGTGGTCGTTGTCGAGGCAGGTGATGAGCAGCATTCCCAATATGGCGAGGATCATGCCGGATGTGCAGACGAGGAGTCGGTTCCCGAGGCGGTCACCCAAGATACCGCAGGCGACAAGGGCGATGACCTGCCAAGAGATGTCAGCAAGCCACTCAGGGGTGTGCAGAAGCTTGTGTGGGCTTGGAAAAGCTTGGCTTCTTGGGCGGGAGGAACTAAAGGAACAGCACACACCTCGACCGCACCGCCAGGAGTTCCCAGCAGCAGGGATTGCTCGTTCGTAAAGCCGAATGACACGATGAGCTGGCTGAAGAAGTTGCTTATTCCGCCGTTGGGTATGTCCGCGACGAGACTGTAGAACACAAAGGCCCAGACCATAGGGTCCGTCAAGGCTTCTTTGAACTGATAGAACTTGAAATGCTTGTTGCCCACGCCCTGTTGGTTCACCCTGATGCGCTCTATGGCGAGGACTTTCTCCTTCTCTGTAAGGAATCGAGCGTTCATCTGATTATCGGGCATAACGAAGAGGAAGATGACGCCAATGAAAGCGGTGAACAGCCCAATAACCAGGAACAGCAGCTGCCACGACTCGATAGCCACAGGGTGTCTAGCTGTGCCAACGGCAATCCCGTAGGCGACAAACCCACCAAGAATTTGGCCCCAGCCGTTGAAAGAGAACCATATACCTGTCCTTGCACCTTGTTCCTTGGTGGTATACCATTGTGATGTGAAGAGAGCGAAGCCGGCTAGGTGCTGTCAGTTACCCCATCACATAACTCAAATCTCCCTTGAAGAAAGCTCTAGAAGATTCCCGAAGTGGCAAAGACAGGTTTTAATGTCAATACTTACGGGTGACGGCAGCTTCAAAGACACCTAGGAAGAATCGCACAGTCATAGCACCGGCAAAATCCTTGGTCGCAGCCATGCAGCAGAGGACTAGACCCCACATGATGACATTGAAGGCGCTCCATTTCCCGAGGGGCAGCCGCTGCAGCAGCCGGTTGGTTGGGTACTCCCAGAACAGGTAGCCAAAATAGAACATGGACCCAATCCAGCTGTATTGATGGCCGGACAGGCCAATGTCCTTTTTCAAGCCCATAACGGAGGCATAGCTCACGGTGGTTTTGTCGAGGTAGTTGAGGCCGTAGACAAGGCACAGGAGGGGCATAAGATTCCAGTCGATCTTCCTCAGTAGCCTTCTCTCGTCCTCTGGGGTAAGCTCAATGACCTCGCCGTTCTCGCCCTGGAGGACCTTGAGAGCCTCATCGGCATCGTTGCGATCAGCGTGCTTTAGGATCGTGCCGGCCTTCTCATCGTTGCCGGCCGCGTCATTTTCGGGCGACTTCTCGATATCAGACATGGTCGGATGCTCGTCACTGGGGACCGTGAAAATGGATAGAGAGAGGGGGTGTCCGATATGTTGGAGGGGAAATGGCAGGTTGGGGCAACATATTTATCACTGGCGTGTTACTCAATACCATCATCGGAATTAGTGGAAACGGTCCGGGACAAGGTCTACTTCTTATCGCGCCGGCAGATCGCCTAGACGTCACATTCCGTCTGACTGATTGAAGAAGAATGGGGTCAGCTCCGGGGTGGCAGGGCCGGCGCATTCTAACGTGGCGTCGTGTTTATCTTGGAGCATCCCCGGAAGTCGGGCGATGGGTGGCATGTCAGCTTATCAAAAGGGTAGTCTGTGCACTTGATGATACGTTAGTAGACTACCATGATGCCAACCTGTTCAGTCTATCTTTGCCCGCGTGGCCCATAATCATTGACCCAACATAGCGATCTCGGATGGTTTGAATCGCAGCACAACCACACTGTGTCTGACACCCCAAGCAGGGCAAGCTTGGGTCTGGCAATGGGCAAGGGGGCCTAGAGGGTTCGCTTGGATGTACCATAGGTATGCGGGGTACATAACATGACAGCTGATTCCCCCTGTCATCGCACCCCAAACCGTTACTTGACTGTATTTCTAACCGGCAGTCGCCCGGCAAGTGCAGCGATCTCTCCATCTCCACATCTCCAGCCTCACTGCCCGTTGTGGTAAATGATGATATCAAATTTTACAACTCAATATATTCTTTGTTAGTGTTTTTGGGGGGCTTTAATTAGGCTGTGTTGTACGTCAAGGGCGATCAGTAATGTGTTGGAGCTTGAGAAGGCTTTGATAGCAACAACAGTGGGTAGGATTATGGTGAAGCAGCCCAACATTGCAGCCCCACACTATATGAAAGCGTGCATGGTATCAAGTTGTTGCGATGTATCTTTGGCACCACACGCTTGGGGTTAGAATCATTCTTGACAGGGTAACTCCCATAAATCAAGTGCCAATGTCTCTTTTGTCTTCTCCATGTTGCTTTATCTAAAATGTGTGTGTTTCCCCAGAGTATCATTCCCAGCCAAAATTGAATATCAAATGTCGGCATACACTGTATTTTACCTGGCAGTCCTTTCCAGTCAATGCTGCGTGCAATTTAGAAATTTTAGAGCACAGGTTTATCACTGGCTCCGAGGATCCGGTCCATAGCACAGGTCATATCAGCGGACAGGACTTTACACTAGTAGGCAAGCTTGAGCAAGTTGTCTGGACGGGTGACAATGTTGTTAGTTCTCAGTGCCCTCTCTCTTGACCAAGATCGTATTTTTGGTAGAAGAGGAAATGTTCAACCTGTGGACTTCTAGCTGCTCTGAGGTTGGTGTAAAGCCTGACCCAAGTCTCGCACCAGTCTTCCCCAGTATCTTTGATAGTGATTATTCCACAAATAGGCTCTTCCTCGTCTGGCCTCCTGATATTGCAGTCCATGTCGAACTTACCAGTCTTCTGGTGAAAACGTGAACCTTGACCGATGCAAGAAGAGTCTCTACCAACCTCAGCTACGACGGCGTCATGGGAAAAAGTCAGGCGGCTAGAACCAGAGGAACAGTACTAGATCGCATAGTTTCGGAAGTCGTCCAGGTACTTGAGACCAATCCTGTCGGCACGGATTTCGAGCCTCGGTCGATTCGGACTGTCGCTGCAATGGCTCGATACTTCGGCGGCATCTAAAATGGGCCACTCTCGGAAGTGTCTCCTGCGTCTCCGGCTCAAATGCCACCAGCTTTCAGAAGGTCTCTCCTGAGCTTGAAGAAAGAGCATGGTGAAAATCCAGGCGCAATTACATGCCCAACAGGATGGCTTTATGCTTTCCCTGGCCAGTCAGCCAAGCTTTCGGAACCTGCTGATCCCGGTAAGGCGTTGGCCCAGATTCCCGTTCCTAAGAAGTGGAGATTAAAGGAGTCAGGACCTCGAAACCAACGTTGACAAGTTGGCAATGACAAGACACTCACTTTGGAAGTGGGCGCTGCGACTGCTGCGACCGTCCCGCTTTCGTGGAATGCTATGGAGACCTGTTCGATATGGGTCCAAGAATACGGAGCGTCGAGAAGGCAAAGTCGGCAGTCCACCTATTTTGCAAATTGTCATCCTTCGAGCCCTTCTGTGGGACTCGACTGTGAGTACACTATGTACATCCACTTTGGGAAGCCCCGTATTTTTAAGCATGTTGGTTCTAGGAACCAACGGATGTAACTCAAATCCGGCACAGATTTGCGGCCATCCAATGGACCAACGTGCAATCTGCAGCGCCTAGAGAATGACGCCCCCATAAAAGTCTTGAGCGCTAATTTACACAGAAGCAGACTTCTCGGCATCTCGCAGACCAGCCGTGCAGGAACTCTTCAACCAGACATATGAAGCCCACATTCGCCGATTCTTGTTGATGCAGGTGGCTTGTTTTACCTGACCATCTGACACGGATCCGTGCTTGCGTTGCCAATGATGCGCCTAAGTACGGAGATGGAACGACTTGCTATCCTCCTTAGCATCCCCCAAATTGCCTTGGTCCTCGCCGATTCTGCAGATTGTGCTCCTCGCCCCATCCCGGTGAATATCGGAAACGTCACACTGTCGAATGGCAAAACAGCATGGGGCGTAGAGCTCGCGGTCGGTTCACCAACCCAGAGTTTGGCATTCATGCCGCAATGGTGAACAAGTCCCCTCTTTGCTTGACAATACAGTACAAACCACAAACATTATCCACCGTGTCGGTCTAATCATATGTATGTCTCGTTACAGGCCCATGAACAATACCATGCTCTATGGAACCGAGGGACACTGTGCACTGCGAGGTGAGGATTCGTGGAGCGACGCAGGCTGCATAACCTACCGCGGGGGAGCTTATGACAGCCAGGCTTCAGCATCCGAGAGCAACGCGTCTGCAGGCTCATACCCAGTGGACGTACGTCACCAGTGGCCGGAATACCCAGACAGAGAATATGTCACCGATACCTTCACCCTTAACGACAACACTACTCTCCTCGACTTTCCCCTGGCGGTGGCCCAAGACAGCTGGGGGGAGGAAGGGTATTTAGCTCAAATGGTTCTTGGGCTTGGATCCAACTCGACAATACTGAATGTTCTCAAGAACTCCGGCAAGATTGCCTCGCGCACCTGGTCATTCTTTTATGGCCTCGTGGGCGCCTCAACACGCATGAACGGCCATATGATTTTTGGCGGCTACGATGCAGCAAAGGTGTCTGGGGCCAGTTCCGAGCACTCGTTCAGCTTGCCCAGATCCTCTTGCCCGTCGCAGCTCGTCGTCACGGTCACGGGGATGGCCCTGAGCTTCCTCAATGGCACTCGTACTAGCATCTTTGGGCCATCGGACTCGAGTGCCCTAACAGTCTGCATACTTCCGACTCTACCTACAGCGTTAAGAATCCCGCTCGTGCCATATTTTGAAAATTTCATGAAAGCGACAGGCGCCGATATCGAAAGCATGAATCGGACCGTGGGATTATACTATTACAACATGAGATATCCAGCACACATCCCACCGTCAGTACTAGAGAAGTCTCGTCAAGTCTCGTTGCATCAATATATTCTTTGGGCCTGCATGAAGCTGAGGGCTTGGCTGACCATTTACTCAGCTACGATGGCGATATAATCGTCACGCTGGATACAGGACTCAGCGTTACTCTACCGAATGAGCTTCTCGTTGTCCCGCACACCTATATCGATCAAGAAACAGGCGACATAGTTGCGGAAGATGGAAATGAGCCCGACCTACTTATAGACTCGTCACAAGGCATCAACGCGAACGACATGGCAATGTTTGGTTCGGTCTTCTTCTCCGCGGCCTATCTGACCGTCAACGTCGACGCTGGGAAGTTCAAATTGTGGTCGGCGAACACAACCGGAAACTCCAGCCAGGATCTCCGTGCTCTGGATGAAAAAAACGAGGATATCACGACGGTTTGCAAAACCGAAGGAAACCCCAGCGTCGAAAGCAATTCCACGGAAACGGCGCCGACCGAGTCCGACATCCCTGCAGGCGCCGCTGACCAGGAAGGCGGTCTGGACACCGGGGGCAAAGTGGGGATCGCGGTCGGTGTTGTCGTGGCAGCCGTGGCGGCGGTGGGGGCTTTTTTGCTGTATCGGTTGAGGAGGAAGAGGAGGGTTGCGTACATGGCCGCGGAACTCGAGGCCTCGTCAGGTTCGGGTTCGAACAACCACTTATCAGGTGGTCAGAATCCCCGCCAACCCGCCCCAGGCGCCTTTGGGACACAGGGTGAGGCGTTTGAGCTGCACGATCCGCAATTTGCAGGCCCCCGGCGGGAGCTGCACGAGGATTCGGTGCACAAATATGAAATGCCCGACACGGGGCGTCCAATCCGGTATGAGTTGTCCAGTTAGGTAAGGCGAAAACCAAAGCAAGACAAGGTTGAGAGGTAATATTGTATCAATTTCATAACAAGGAAAACATTAGAGGCTCTTTCAGTTATACCCCTTGTTGCATCGGACGAAATCGAATTTCCCTCTTTAAATGGGCAGGATAGATTCCTACATGGATATATTCTATGTATATATAAGTACATATATTAATGTTGAAGGCATTCAATTTGATTATCTTGTTGGGTGCGCCGTGTAAGTTGGCCAGGCAGTCTCGGCAGAATTCAACATCGATCCTCTTCAAGTAGTTACTGGCTAGAACTCAGGAGGCAGACACTCGGGCTTGCGTAGACAACCGATGTTCACAGATGATTTCAGTATTTGTCGCTGTCCTAAGGGCCATGCTGCTCACCGCAATCCACATTATCATTTGGACAGTAGACGCAGATCTCATTAGAAGTAAAGAGCGCTGGAAGGGCGAGCGTATGTCTCGCACCTAGACCAGTCCAACTGTGTCCAAAATCTGGGTAATGGGCGGCAATTGAAGTGAACAAAATAGACCTTAGACCGTGGCTTGATTCAACCAGTGACAGGCCTAGGAGATAACAGTGACCAGACTTCACTACAGGCTATTTCTTGATCAGAAATCTAGATAGCATCTGACGCGTTGCGCTTCGTTGCAGTCGGGTCGTCCCAACTCGTTTCCTATGCCTTGGAGATCTGCCTAGCCTCCGTCGTCGTTGAGGCAATCATTTTGCTCCTTCCTTCGCAAAGTCTTCACCTCCCCTACCTAGTCGTAGCTTACAAGTATCATGATGTTATAGGCTGATTCGGTTGACTACCTTACTCATCATCATACTTATCAGCCGTCTCCAGATAAATATTGACGCAGAAAACCTTTGACCTAATTACGAATTCTGATGTTCTAGGGTCGCCAGCCCTTTCAACATGGGCACCAAAGTTAACGCCCCAACGTCCTCGAGCACTTCCATTTCTCGGGGGTTTTAAGACATCAGCATTGACAACGGAAGCTGCCTCACGATAAGAAATTATTGAACTGATACGACATCAAAATTACAGACCATCGCTACAAAGAATCAACCACACCGACAGAAACAGCCAGTGCTACAGATCACATACGATCTCTAGACAGGCTGCCGCCTCTCAAGCCAGCTCCTCGTCTTGATTGCCCTAGATGGCCCCCGCGGAATATAGCAGCTGCCACCAATCTGTCCCCTGATCGCCTTGGCTGGCTGCTCCGGCGCCTGCTGCTCCTGCATCCGCTGCCCCCGGCGCTGCTGCCCCTGGAACTGCTGCTACTGGAACTGCCACTCCATTCGCTGGTGCCACTCCGGGTATTACCGGCGGCGGTTGTTGGTTTACGGGTGATCCTCTTGCACCGTCCGTCTGCACTTCCGGTCCGCTTTGCCGTGGCCTCTTAGGATTTCCGTGGCCCGCTGCATCATCGTCCGCGGCCCTCTTCTCAGCCTTTCTAGGGTCTTGGCTCGTGGGAATCTCCTTGCGGTCGAACTTTCGAAGCCTCGACCCGGGCTCTTCATAGCGGTCCTCGTCGTCGTCGTCGTTGTTGTCGATGAAGCGGTCCCATAAGTAATCCGACCATGTCTGCCACCTCTCGACGATACCCGCCCAATTTTTGTCCTGATTCGCATTTGAATTTTTGTCCGCACCAGCGGTGATGGCTGCAGTGGAATTTCAAGGTCAGCACAGTACAAGCAGCGTAGCGATTCTTTCCATAAGTATTGGGGATATGGGGGTAGAGGGACACAATTTGTGATAGAGCCCCACCTGGGGGAGGAGGGGGGGGGGCTGGACGTAGAGACATGCGATCTTACCTCTGCCCATCTGCGCAAACATCCGATCTATCACTACCTGTTTCTGGCGCGGCGTGTCACCGATCAGGAAGTTCCTGTGGCCCGCCTTGAACTCGACCTTCTCATCAATGTACGGCCTGGCCTTGGGACGGTAGTACTTGGAGGGGGTCGGGTCCTCGAGCTCGGGCCTCCAGAGCAAGTCCTCATTGATGGCCTCGTCGCGCGTGATGATGCCTTGCCTCCTCTCCGTTTGGAGCTGCACCGGCCACCTGTTCACGCTGAAGAACCTCTTGACCTTGCCCCGGACCTCGGGCCTGGCCCAGCCCCAGACCTTGGGGCGGACCTTCTCGTCGAGCGGGTCTAGGTAGTTGTTCGCGCTGCGGGCCGGCCATAGCATGCTGTCGCTTTTCACAGCCTCCTTGATGATATGGTCGCGGATGAGCTGCAGCGAGGCCTCCGCAGTCAGGGTGTTGTCGTTTGCCTTGTCGGTCAGCGTCGTCTTCACGAGCTTTACGAGGGGGTTGTTGAGGGGGTCGTTCCACTGGGTGATTCTGTCGAATTCAGCCTTGTAGTCCATGATGGCTCTCGCCATCTCATTACTGTGCCTCGGCGCTTGTGTCCTCCACCGCTGCTCCAAACCGCCCTCATAAGTAGTCAGCTTCGCCATGTGATAGCCCCAGCGGTATGCGAGGCAATAGAAGTAGTCCTCGACCCTCTCGTCAAGCGGGCTGTTTTGAAGGCCCCTTCTGACGAGAGAATGCCAATTTCGGAGGCGATCGAACCGAGGAGCAAAAACTACGTCCTCGTCCCTCGCGTTGGGAGGGAGACCAGCCATTTGATCATCCCCAGTCACAGTCCACCTGATGAGCTGTTCTGGATGGCATGTGGAGATGGGGCGCATCACCCAGCCGTAGCACCGCCAGTCTTCTTGGTAACGGCAGCGGCCTTGGCTGTGGAGTCGCTCCAGCCACATCTGCACGTCGTGGGCGTAGAACTTGACCCTCTGGACGGGGCCGTCCGCCCTGTCGTGGATGTAGTCAAGGAGGTCCTCGATGCTGACCTTCGTCGCGTTGTCCGGGAACAGCGGGTCCGAGACGTCGTTGAAAATGCCTGCCAGCTTGTCGGCAAACAGTATGAACAAGGACGCGCGAGGCTCTAGCTCCTGTGTCATCTCCGGCGTGATGGACTGGGTGAGCAGGAAACGAATCCAGTAGATCTCCATCTTGTCAAGGTCCCTCGGCCCTTCGTTGGTCATGTCTCGTGGCTGGACAGACCTGGGAATCCTTCTCTCCTGCCCACCCTCAGGGATGAACCAGGCGTCTTCGCCGCCCAAACCTTTCTGGTACAGGGCATTCATGTCTTTCAAGAGGTTCCGGGGTGCGATCTTAAGCTCTCGGTCAAATAGTTTCTTTGTGGTCCTCATCTCCCTCAACATCTGCCGGTCGTATTCATTATCAGCGTCCAGCCCACTGTCAACATAGGCACCCCAAAGCGACATGGGCGGCAGCACCGGCGGCGGTATCATATATTGCTGACCAGCCACAGACGCTGAGGGCAGGCCGAATCCCAAGCGGCTAACCACCACCTCGCGCGCCGTCGCCATGTCCCTGGTCTGGTCTGCCCAGAACTTGGCCATGTTGGCCGTGAAGCCCTGGGGGTCGTCCTTGCCGTCCGTCCTCTCAAGCTGGTGTGGCTTCAGCTTTGGCAGCTCGTACTTGCGCGCCGGCCCGGCACCGGTGTTCTTGCGCATGAGTTCGACCTCATCGGCCGAGAGGGGCAGGCGGACGCGGCGCCAGGGCGTGTTAGCGACCTGGTTCTCGTTGCTGTTGAACTGCCGCAGCGCAGCCTGCAGGCCCGCGCGGCGGACAGCTCTCTCCCGCGCGTAGCAGGTCTTGCCATGCCCGAGCTTGTCTCCGTTGAAGAGTGTCCTGGTAAGAGAGACCCCGTCATCTCCGAGTCGTGTTTCAATCCATCCATTGTAGCCGACGCCGTCCTTGGCGATACACTCCTCGAATGTGCTCTCAAGACTGAGAGCGGCATTGCCTTCTGCAGGTTGCTGGTCTTGACCGAGCCGCCACCATTCTTCTTCGTCTTGTGAGAGGTCCGCTTGCCTCCTCGATCGCACTTCCTCGGTCAAACCGGCTCGCCTCTCGACATCGGTGAGCCATTGATCATTGACGATCATCTCTGCCCGCGGATGGGTTGGGAACTCCCATGGCAGCAGGTGATTCTGGTCGTTGTGGTCTCTGCCCAAGACGAGGGGCAGCTTGCCGTTGTACTTGAGCCTGGGTTTTGGTGCAGGAATCATGTCCGCGGTGATGACCTTGTTCGGGATGTTCGGACCATAATGAGTTTCGTTGAAGAGATTGTGCGCCTGGATCTTGTGAAGCAATTGCTGGGCAAGGAGTGTCGATTCCGGGCCTATTTCCGGGCTCTCGTCGCTCCAGAGGAGCCAGTTCAGGAATTCATGCACCTCTGCGACATTCCTCTCCCAATGCATTTCACGGTCGATATCCCCTTCGTCGAGGAGGATCTGAGCTGCCCTGAGGCGCGAGCCGACGGGCGGCTGCGCCTGGCCGCGCCAGGTGAAGTTGTGTAGCATATCAGAAGCTGATGGTTGCAAGGGGCGTGGCACGCTACCGTCGGCCGCGGGAGTCACCGGCTGGAATCCGGTGCCAGCTGGTGGTGCATTCCCACCTCCGGGAGGGGCTCCGAGGCCACCTGATGGCGGCCCTGGAGTGCCGGCCACACCTACAGGAGTTACCGGCTGGAATCCAGTGCCAGCTAATGGTGGTCGGAATATAACTCCGGGAGGGGCTCCAATACCACCTGATGGTGGTGCTGGAGGGACTCCAAGACCACCTGATGGCGGTGCTGGAGGGACTCCAAGACCACCTGATGGCGGTGCTGCAGTGCCGGCTACGCCCACAGGAGTTATCGGCTGGAATCCGGTGCCAGCTGGTAGTGGTGGGAATACACCTCCAGGCGGGCCCCCTGGTGGGACTCCTCCTGATAGTTTAGATCCAGCAGTTCCTGGCGTGGTACCGGCGGTCGCTGATGTGTCTCCAGCAGTTCCTGATGTGCTTCCGCCAGTCCCCGTTGCGGTTCCGGGAGTCACCGGCAGATTATTGGGAGGACCTGTATTTGACGGCAAAAGGTCATTCCTGGTCCCGCTTATGTCGGGGTAATTGATGTGAGGTGATTTAACACCCGTGTTTGATCCTGGGAGAGCCGGGTACCCCGGGTCTTGAGCCACCCAGGCCGGTCCGCCGAGCTGGCCGATGGGTGGGACATTGATGGAACCGGGCTGGTTTGAACTTGGCGGCGTGGGAACACCAAATATGTTTGTGGCTGCTGGTGAGTTCTGATTCTGGGCCTGGTTGCCGGCGTTGATGTCGGGCGGGTCAGCAACGACGGTGTTGTCAAATGGAGGTATAACGGTCCCGGACGGGGTATTGGCTGATACCCCCGGAGTGTCTCCCCCAGATGATGTGCTTGCGTCTGGCACACGTTGGAAGCGATGCCCGCCGTACATGCTGGTGAGCTGATAGTTCCTGCGCTGGGCGGGCGACAATGCGTCGAATTGCTGTCGGTTGAGTATGGGCGGACCCGCATTCATTGCAGGCAATGCAGGGAACAAAGTGCCGCGCCCGAGCTGGAGAAGACCGGAGTGTCAGTACACATCTAGAGTCTGGGAAGGAGCACACCATGGCCAGACAGGTTGGCAGCCCCTTCAGCTAGGTCTTTGCTCATGAGGGACCAGGTAGATATTCACGAACCGTATTGCTGGGGTTGTAATGGCTCCGAGCCTCATCGTTAAGCTCAGGTTCATTTGTCACATTAAATGCGGTCCGATCGTACCCATTGAAGACTCCTTGAATTACCCGGTCAGTGAACCACGGCTCGCTGCCCGTCCAGACTTGACTGTTGAAATTCTGTGCAATATATGCCGCGATTTCAAAATTTGATCTGCCCTGGAAGTGATTTAAGAGGCCTTGCCAGTGGTACAGTGCCTCAGCACTGAGTTGTGCTGAAGAGCTGAGGCTGTTCCGAAGCGACACAACGAACGCACCATCGAGCGGACGGGGCCCTTGCGACGCCATCTGGAGAGATGACCAGGGATTGACTATGCGGATACTCAACTGGCGATGACAGAAGGGAGTTGACCTCCCAAGGTCATGAAGAATCCAAAGTGTGCCGTCGTCGTCTCAAAGAATGAGGCAGACAGACGGGTGATTGTGTGGGCTGACCTCTTGTGCGCGCCAAAAAAAGAAAGAAAAGCAGCAAGGTAGGAAACAATCTTGCTGACGGGGTGGGAGACCCCTTGCAATAGACATATTATCTGAGTGCGCACGTTTGCACGCATGCATACATCGCAAGGACAATGACCGTGTCTTCTCTCATCCTACCTGGGGACGTATTGAATCCGGCCTCTAAGAGCAGGCCCACCAGAGTGGCGGCGGGACACCAACCCGGGCTGCATTCCAGCCGCGCCGGATACACCAGCTTGGATTTCCACACTCGGCCAGAACGAGCACGACAATGAAGAGTAGCCGCGGCAGGAAGCCAACAGACGAATGTCGCCGCTTTCGGAATGCCCCGGACAAAACGCATCCCAGCTGTCCCGGACTGCAGAGCTGTCGTTGCTCAAAGATGCTGTCGGCATCGGCACTGGAAGCGTCGCATCTTTGTTCCAAGCTCCACCGCGGCTTCACTGCTGTGATTGAATGCAGTGCAGAACATCGTGGAAAGGCTGGAGCGCTGGGGAACGGGTATCAGCATTCCCCCAGGTGTCTCAGTGCTTCCGCGTGGAGGACACCCAGTGGCCAGCCCGACTTGAGCAGATTTAGCAAGCATGGATAGCGAGGACCATGCTGGAAAAGCTCAGACTAGGCTAGAAGAGAGCGTGCGACAGCTGCGGTCCCAGCTTCAACTCGTCCGCTCATCTCGCGGCAGGATCAAGCAAGATGATGACGGCCAACCTGTTGGATCTGTCAAGGCGTACCAGCCTGGCAAGTATCCCTCCCCAGTGAAGGCCCAGGGAAAGCAAGCCCAGACGATTGGCCATTCCTTTCCAAAACTAAAAGGAGTGGACCAAGAGCCAGTAATAGGCCTCGAACAGGGAGACCCATCGTCAGACTTTGAGGACTGGGACACAATAGTTTCGCGCGAACAAGCTGAGCCTGTCTCAGAACAACGAGAAAAGGTCGAGTGGCAGCCTTCATTAGTGATAGGGTCATCATCTATCGACACTGGGGACCCCAGCGTAAAAGAGGTCGCACGCAGAAACATGCTGCAGTGGGAACACATTTACCAGCACCATCAGAGGCAGACGACTGGAAGCTTCCAACTGGACGTACTGGATGAGCGACGCAAGGATGCGACGAGGAAATACGAGGAAATTTGCGCCAGGGCTGACCCACAGGATGGCGTCCCCCGCAACGAGACTCGGGCCTTCAAAGAGGAGCGTGTACAATCTAGACTTGCGGTCCTGGAGGAAACACTTGCCCAGAGCACAGGGCCTGAGTGTGAGCCTATGAGAGTCAACATCTCGGCAGCGATCCGTGGATACCAAGGGGGGACCATCGAGTGCTCCCGCACCTATACCTTGATCTTCGCTGGCCATATTGTCGACACAACCTGTCGGACGTGGGCCGAGTTCACGGTCGACAGGAAGAAGCGCCTGGATGAGTATTTCGAGAAGCACGGCCCTGGTTTCCTTTGGTGGGAGCCGCCGCTGGCCTGCGGAAAGGATAGGGTGAATGCCAAAAAAGCACTCCTTCTTGACGTCAAAAAACACATCGAACCCGATATCCAGTTCCGAGACGACCAGTGTCATTTACGGATACCGATGTGCTTTCGGAAGGAGAGCGCCATGACCTGTCGATTGGGAGACACACAGAGGCGCCAGAGCGAAACTAGGCACGGCGATCTCGGCAAGCCAAGGGTCAGGAAGAGAAAGTGGGTGCGAGTTGATGACGGTGAGAGCGTTGCCGAAGTGTTGAAGAAAGCCAAGGACGTGGCTACCGGTGCGTATGAGCCGCATATGCTCCAGGAGAGAACAGCGAAAGGAGTGGTCCAAAGCAAGGTCGAGCCTGTCCCAACGAGCGAAGCATCATTCCCTACAGCTGGACAGACCCTTTCTTTTGAGATGCTGCTCGACAGTGGTTGCGAGACACCCATCCTCTACCACGACGACTTCGTGTCCTTGGGATTCACCAAGGACGATATGAATGCCGCAAGCGTGACAATTGTCCACGGCGCCAACGGGCGGAAGTCGAGTCTGAAGATCTTTGAACTGCTTGTGGGAGTCCAGCTTTCTGAAGACGATTCCTACGACCACGACCTCTTTCCCACGTGCATCATAAAGCTTGATGGGAGGCTCAAGCCGCCGGCCGGGTACAGCGGCGAGAGGTTATCTGGTATTCTTCCTTTCCTGGCATACTATATGTCCTTTGCTCCAGGGATGGACAGGGCCCACTTGGGCGACGAAAGAGGCGATGTCCTGGGCATGCAACGAATCCCAGGCGGGCTCAGATATGACCCGTTCATGAAACCTCGATTGGGCGAGCGCAGAGAAATACTATTCGAAAAGCTCCAGCTCAGAAACCCAAGCAAGATTGTCTTTGAGCACCGGAAGGGAAGTGGACGGCGAACGTTGGTAGAGGAAGAAGTCGACTCTGACGGCGGCGCCTCGCGAATTACGTTGCTCGACACCGACGGAACAGTTATGCAGACCTGGAAGGTAGACACTCCTCAGGATAGGAGGAGGCATAAGTTAATGGAGTTTGTCGAATGAGTATAAGAGCGCAGTCTTCGTGTGCAATTCTCAATGGAACACTCAACTCCTCGCCTGGTCTAGACAAGAACCGCTTCGATCGCGTCTGTGAACATTTGGCTCGCACCACTTGTTCCAATATCCATGCCGCAGGCTGCTCTGCCGCCGCATCGTGATCGGTCCGAGCCACAGTCCCTATGGTGACTCCATATCCGACGTGCATGCTTTTTCTCACTTTGAAGAGTTGGAGCCCACCTGGTGTGTTGGCGTTTGCTTGAGAGTCAGAGCCCCAGGACTTATAAATCGTTTGCCTCAGCCTCACCACCTAGATTCTGGTCTCGGTTAATTGCCGGGGCTCCATCGGTGAGACTGGTCCAAAGAGAGTCCGATTCCATTCTTGTCCTTACGTGCCTGGGCGTTGTCCAAGAGAATGCGCAAGCGGCCGAGGAGACGGCACGGGTGCTGGCGCGCGCAAGCAAGAAAAATAAAAAATAAAAATTAGATGTCGGTGGCCAGTTAGACTTGCAGGACCCAGCCAGCCGGCACCCCTCTTTAAGACGCTCGGATATCTGGCTCGCGTGAAAAAGGCTGTCTGAGTCAAGGGGACCTCTGAGGTTATCGCATCCGACACATCTGAAATGACAATGTCTCGGGCGCTTTGTGGACGGCCGTCTTCACCCCATCTGTGCCTATCGATCCCGTCACGCCCGTGTAATCCAAATAACCAGGGGCACGGCCGCGTGGCTCGGTTCGACGTGTGTGAGACATTCAGGACGCAGTGTTCCTGACAAACTTGATTCCGTTGGATAAGCACATTTGTAAACGCGCCTTCAGAAGATGGCGGTCGAGTAAAGAGCGGCGCGTCCCCGGCCCTGGCACTTGACAGGCTGCATGTGGCACATCGGAATCGATACCTGACGCCATGTAGTTTGGTAGATAGCCTTTCCACGTACAATCAAGGGGCTGCCGCCAATTATAGAACATGCAATCGATATGTATGTACGTCACTCCCCCTCCAAACAAAATCTGCAGCCTCACCCCTCAAGACAAGCCCAGGCTGCAAGAAGTTGGTGTGAACGAACAGACAACTCAATGGCATGTACCAAACCGGCGGTGATGAAGCTTGAATATGTCTCACGGCAGTAGTAGGCTCGCCGTTCCAAGACAACGTGCCCTTCTCCTCAGTGGATACTGGGGGGATCTCCGTCGAATGAGATGATAGACTTCGGAAATACTCTATATCAACGCGAAGATCACCGGCTTCAGCTGTCCCTTGGCTGGTGCTACTGTGTATCTGCCAGCTCGTGCCGTTGGCCGTAGCAAGCCACTAGGCTCAGGCGTAGTTGAAAAGCATGTCTTCCCACGAAGGACTCCGGACTTAAAGTAATCCATCTAAGGGCAGATAAAGTTCCCACGTATGAGATCATATCATGGACCACCCAAGGACTCAGCCCGAACGCCACGGGTTTAGAGGCATTCCTTCAAGCCCAGGGATCCGAGCAAGCCGTAGCCATTTCTTCACATCCCAGGGATAGCCTTCCACCGATGGTCCGCAAAGTCGATCAGCCAGACCAGCTCGACGACGATCACCCTGGCTGAAGCAGAGCAACCCCTCGCCATCGAGCCCAGCAGATAAGCCCAACGAACAAGGCCACCATCACGGGGTCGCCAGCTGTCTCCGGCGGGAGGGAGACCACAGGGTTTTCCCAAGCGCGGGACGTTGCATCGCGGCAAGTAGCCAAAGAGGCCCGATTGCCATGGGCGGCTGGATGGAATTTCGCGCCGCATGATGCAATTTTGGGCCCGTCCTGCGCGTAGAGCGATAGTCCCGAGGGACCACCCTGGGATCAAGGTCTCCCGCCATCCCCAGCAGCTCCTATCGCAGACGAGAGATCTGCCACGACATGGCGCCTATGAGATGAGATTCATGCCGCGCTGGCAGCAGACAGGAACGCTTGCGATAGGGGGAGAATAATCGTCGGTTGCTGCTAGCCGAACCGCTCCCACCTCCTCACCAAGTAGCCTTCCGTTTTCGAGGCGAGCTCGCCCACTTGGTCCTGAGCGGTTCGGAAATGAGCCCTCTGGTGTCGCGGGCGACGGGAGCGTGGGCGGGAGCAGGTGGGAGGGCCTGGTTGGTCGAGGCGGACGTAGGTGCTACCGCCAGAAGATCGAGCATCCCAGCTGACGGGAGATTGCCGCAGCCCGTGGGGGGGTTGTTCCAGTGCGCGGAGGGCGTGGCACAACGCGTAAAGTGTTTTTTAAAGTGGTTTTTTGTGTTGGTGACGTGGAGAGCTGGATTCGAACTAGCGGACACCCTGGCTGCCTGGCTGCACCTTTGCACCTGTGCAGGCTGGGCTAGTGCGTTGTGCTTGACTTGTCCCAATGCTCATGTCAGGTTGCGATGGCGCCCTACATTGCCGACTGCTGCTACTCTTCCAGCTGCCAGGTTTAGACACGCGTCGCACCGAGTCTGGAGCAGGATAAAAGAACCACGCCAACCCAAACAGCTTGTGACAATGGCGAGCGAGCGTGAAAAGCTACCCAGCGGACGCCACGGTCGTTCTCCAATGACCTGGCCGGATCCAACAGCCGGCGAACAGACGTTGCTGCCCGCTCCCCTCTCACTGCGACGCTCGGCGCGGAAAAAATAGTGTGATGTGCCCACTCTGGCTGATGGGCTGCCTGGCGAAGCAAGTTTCCCAATCGCTGTTCCTGATCTTGTTTCGAAAGGCGACCAACTGGACGGCATACGGTAGCACCCGCCCGTCGGAGAGCCACTCTTCGGGTGTAAATTCTGACCTCAGGCATTACTATCCTTGTCGGAGCTACCAAGCAAGTTGCGACCTTCGATGAAGGGTTCTCGTCGAGCACGATGGGATGATTGGTTGCTGCTTTGTCTTGGGCTGGCGGGATGCGTCGCGCATCTGATGTTTTGCCTTTCGAGCTACCCCGACAGCCCGGGCTGCGCGGGCGATGTGATTCCAATTTCTCACATGCAGCCTTAGTCGCGGTTTCCATTTGTTCGCGACGCCAGGAACAGGATCGTCGGTGTCTTCGCCTCCCCGGGGCTCGTCCGCTCGTCTGACGGATTGCCCGTTTGGGAAGCCGTCTATTCCAGACTCGGTCTCTGACTGCACCGGCCGCGGACAAACATTGCGAAAACAGGGGTCACAAGGCTGCAAAGAGGCCGGTAGCTGTGCTTCGACAGACACGACATCATCGCGCAGCGTGACTGCATAACATCTTTTCGCCTAAGGAATCCTCCGCCTGAAGCCTCTGTCACGTAATCATATGCTACAAATAGGACCAAGGTTGTGTAACACGGATTGACGATTGGTGATCTGGTGGAACAGTCCCTTGGACCCTTGAGTCCAGCAATAAAGTATACGTGTGCATGCGCATAGATCTCAACTTTTAACATGCTTCGTCGTGTGTCTCTCAAGCTCGGGATACTGTGCCCACGGCCGACGCTTGTCCATGATTGCGCCGCGGGGAGACATGATGCACCGACCATACCCAGCTTATCCTGGTGGCCGTGGCGGGGAACTGTGTGACGGGCCGCACAGGCAAGACAGCACTTGACTCATCTTGTCCTTTTGAACGCGGACACTAGGATGGCGGGAATCTGATCCCCTCGCTTGAGGAGTCCGGCGGGACGATTGCAGACGCTCCAGGTGCGACGTGCCTGGACAACTTGCAGTACACGGTTCAATTGACGTGTATTGAGCGAGCTCAAGCCTCATCACAGGGCCACATTGGCCAGCTAACGTGGATGTGCACGAGCGGCACATGAAATATCCTCCAACAGCCTGCGCGAGAAACGCGAGCAGCAAAATTTGGTGAATAACCAGCTGTCATTGGTCAAAAATACTGCGTCCCAAAGAGAAGCCGTTGACAAATAAAAGCCGGCAATCCAGCTTCGCCGCATGTGTAGGAAATAAAATTGACGTCAGGGCACGGCCGGTAGGCAAAGCAA
Source organism: Diaporthe humulicola (assembly GCA_038088545.1). Classification (NCBI taxonomy): domain Eukaryota; kingdom Fungi; phylum Ascomycota; class Sordariomycetes; order Diaporthales; family Diaporthaceae; genus Diaporthe; species Diaporthe humulicola. The sequence goes on from JBBWSL010000018.1 coordinate 459,534, forward strand.
AGCAAACGCCCCCTCGGACATGGTCTCGAATCCTCGGGTATGACGGGCCAGACGGGTAGTGGCTCGGTTCACGGTCACACAGGGTCCTGAGACGGCGTCTGATGCTCATCAAATGTTGGGCAGCGGCCGAGTGGCAATGTCGTCCAGGGAGGGGGATTACGTTACCGTAGATCCGGTTCGAGGTAGACACGGGGCTGGGCGTGAGCTCGCGTCTTGGTCGCGTCGTGTGAGCTTCATCGACGGCGTCGAAAATTGCTACGGTCTCGTTGGTCCTTCCTGTTCACAGTCCAAGTTCGGCCCGGACTTTGTGTAGCAGTGGCGTCGTTAAGCCAGGAGTCAGCTCTTTGCAGCTCACTGCAGTGACCAGCCAGACTTGCAGCTTCGCTAGAATCCCTGCTGCCGGTCAGCACACCCCTCCCCCTAGAGGCGCGCATGCACTCTAAGCCAGGTCCAAGGTAATAGGGTCGTCTCCAGCACGGCGCGTCTTGAGACGCGCCTGGCGCGTCACCCCGGTCGAGTCCATCCCAAGACCCCCGACTCAAGAACCCATCCGATCTGATCGCCGAGCTCGTTCTCGGTCTTGGCAAGCCAGAGGCAGTGGCACTTCCAAGCGTGCATCTGACGAGACGCCTTCCGGATGCAGAAACAGTGCTGATGCTGTAGCAAAATGCCTGTCAAGACAGGGTGAAACTTTGCCGCCTGGCTGAGGGATTGATCGTCGTGGTGCGAGCTCATTATCGAAAGGTTGTCAAGCTCGGCTGAAGATGTCCGTATGGCTGTAGTCTCGCGATTACGGTTGTCATTGCAATCCAGCAGAAATGCCCCCTGGCGGCCTCGCAGATTTCATCACGATGGAAGGCATCGGGGAGCTCCGGTTGGTGCCGCGAGGCCGACCGAGAGACCGAGGCCCTTGCGACGGCTTTGTCCCGGAAGGAGACGGCAAGTCTGAAGATGGAAGCAAGTATTTAAAGTTGGGTCCGGCCTGGGTTAAAATCAACCGGACTAATCTAGCCAGGCAATCCCGGCAGCAAGAGTGAAATCTCCTGAGTCCGTGCCAGTGTATCGGTACAGGAGCCCGACGTTAGGCTTTGTATCTGCAGTGCAACGCCGTGCGTGTGCGCCACGGCGGCACGCAGCACGCAGCAAGGCTGTCCGATGTCAGTCGCTCCCTACTGAAACAGCGCTGTGTGCGGGCGGGGAGGCTCAGAGGAGAGCGGAATCACCGGGCCTGAAGTTTAGTCATGATGACATGTACGGCCTGAACAAGAGGGCGCCGGGCTCGCAAACCGGAGCCCAAAGAAATTATTTGCTGCGGGCCGGAGGAGAGAATTTCGGCAACGTGGACGCGGGAGGGCGGACAGTGCCAAGTCATGGACAAGGCCCTGTTTCGCAACAAGTTCTTGGAGAACATGACACCGACATGGCACCGTCAGTGGGAAAGAGATGGTGTGGTGCTCGGATTCGCCAAGCTGTGCGCGAGGCTGATGGTTGAAGGAAGGGCTGCAGCTGATAGCCCAAGCCGAATTGTGGCCAGTTGGTGGACGATGTCTCTGGTGATGTCCCTGCCACAGCAAAATCTCAATCGTTTCCTCCGTGACAGATGTTTGGTTCTCTCGACATGGCCCAGGACATGTCAGCGGACTCGATGCGGCAGTGCATGGTAATAATAGCAAGGAGAAGCGGTATGATACCGCTCGTTGGTACACCGACAGTGATGGCTGCGTCGAGTGGACTGATTGACTTTTCTGTGCCGCATTCCTGACTCCATCAAGATGGGTCCCCCTACTTGGCCACCGACCACTTGCAGCCGGCGTAATAGCTTCAGGCTTGGCTCGCTTGTTTCGAGAAATCTTCGAAAAGGCAAGACCATCGTTCCAAGGTTCACAGGCCACAGTGTGCCCCAGCTTGGAGCAGCTGCGCCGGGCAGGGGGACTCCACGATGCGGCATGCAGGCTTCTCAAGCACTGTACGCGTCCGGCTCCACTGATCGGGGCAAGGCTGTCCAGTGTCAGGCTCTCAGCAACAGAGTTCAGGATCTGTTCTCGGCCAGTGCCACGCGCCCGTCTGTGAGCGGTGACGAGGCTCCACAAAAAGTCACTTTCCCCGGCCCTGAATCAAACCCAAGTTGCAGAGACGGCCTCGCCAGTTGGAAGCTGCCCCGGCCCGGCTCTATTGGTCAATTGGAGCACGGCGAGACAGTCTGTGCCCATTAGAGGCGCCAATTAAGCTTGAGGGCAAATCTAGAGCCGCGCCTCTGCAGGCCCAAGGGGCGGGACGGGGAGCTCTCTTATCAGGCCTGGAGCTCCGGGCTGCCGGGGCGGGCTGGTCTCCTGCAGCTCTTGCTCGACTCGTAACCAAGTCAGGAGGGTCACGATCGCGTGGATCATCACGCATGTGCCTCGTGAAAAAGCTCCGAGGGCCAGCGAGGCCATGCATGCTACAGTGCGGTAGACAAGAGTCACGGGAAGAGAGGAGGAGCATACGTGTGCTGTAAGTGAACGTTGAGGTTCCGCAGGCCAAGACACGTCACCTAGTTGGCGACAAAAATAAACCTCAACGACGTAAGAGAGAAGCCCCCTCGAGAGTGGGCTAGATAATCTATGCGGTACGGAGTAGAGACCTAGGTACTGTGTGTGCGTGTGCGCGGCAAGTGTCCGTGCTCTCCCAGTCTCGGAGGACAGATAGTCTACATACATACACACAGTGAGTCGTAAACCCTGGGCTGGCAAACTGCCAGGGTTCTTGAACGAACTGCCTCGGAGGTGTTGCTGCAGGAAGAAGATAAAGCGGGTCCCTCAGCAGACACGAGGTGAGGTACCAATGTCACTTTCCCATGTTGCGCAACATGGGGAAATTCGTCCAAAGGGAGCCTTCTCCAATCCCCTGCTCAGCTCACCTGTGTCCCGTGTGCTGTGCAGTTGATTTCGTTGACAGAGGCCGTGGTTGTTGGCGTTGATGCAGCTTCTATTGACGCTGCTGGATGAAAGTGCTTCCCCGGGCTTTTCCTGGTAGCCATTGCTCCGTCAACGAGGCGAGACCCACGCAGGCTCCAGGTGCTAGAATTTTTCGGATGAGCACCTGCGCTTGCCCCTTCCGGTGCGGCATCTGCAATTGCCTGCCAGGTCAGCCATCGGACAAATCCGTGGAGATCATCAGTGCAGGGCAAGACAGTGCTGCAACTTGAGTTTTATTGACATGTGTGTTCTAGCAAGATACAATCTGATAGCAAATATAGCATGCCAAAATAAATAGTGTGTTTGGCTGCGTATTGTGTTTTTATCGAGTTGAGCACATATAACCAAACCGATGACGTGGGCCGATTGAATGCAACCACCGTACGCAGGCAGGTGATGTGGTACAGTGCCCCAGAGGAATCGTCCGAGGTCTGCATTGATAAAACCTCGGTTGACTGTGCATGACAGATTGTCGAAATTCCACAGGGCAGCCAGCATATGCTGGTATACGGAGCGAGAAAGGGACGATATTTTAAAAAAATATCTCATAAAAAATCAGATATTTCAATGCTGTTAGTCGTGAACCGGCGACATTCCGTTGGACGCATCGGGCGGGTAGGCGGGGATGAGGGGCTCACCGCCGACAGATTTTTCTGGGGGCTTGCGCAGCGGCTATCGTGAACTTGTCAAAACTATGTGGTGAGTTGAGGTTGTAACTCGTCAATCGGCCACGCGTGAAAGAGGGGAAAACCCGACTCCCCAACCTCACGATATTCCAAGTAGCCCCATGTAAACAAACTGCCAGGAATAGAAAGGAGAGGAAGCTTCGAAAGTGGTTCGTCGAACATGCAACTCGTCTGCTGCTGTGGTTCGGGGGGGAGGGGGTGTGAGGCTAACGCTGGGTTAGGGCCAAACAGGGATGGCGTCTCCTTTACCGACAGATGGCAGGCCCCACACTGTCGGACGGATTGGATGTCGACGACGTATGCGCATGATCCTTGGCTGGCCATGGGTCATTAGGAACTCCTTTCCTGCAGGAAACTGGGGTGCAGAGCAACATCGAGGTGCGCTGGCAGCTCTCCGAGTGCAGTAGCGAGCCTCCCGCCATCGCCTGGCTGCCAGTGGAAATGCTGACGCTGCTCGGTGCCGCGGCGGACAAAGCTTCGCACCCGCATCACGATACCCACGAACGCTCAAGGGGCCCATAGAAAGGAGGCAGGCCAAGCTAGGGCATGGGCAAGACAGCTTCCTGCGGGCTCGGTCGTTGGTGGCTGTGGATGGGGTCCGAGGCCAAGAATAATGCTGCTTTTCGTGACCGCTAGTTTACCTCCCGACGGCAGCCGTTCCGCGAGATCACACTAGCGATCTTTCTAGAAGGGCGTGAGATCTATCGAGACCATGACGAGACCGGTCTGTTGCCAGCGCGCAGTGTGGCTTGGACTGGCCCACGGCCTGCTGTCTCAATGATATGAAATATTTCCTGCAGTGGCAGGGCGGGCGGGCGTGTAAGAGAAAAGCAGACATGGCCCAATGAACCAGCTGATAGTGGCACATGTCGTACTATGTTATCATCGCACCTCCAAGGGAGACGGTGCTCGCTTCCGCCACACGTCGCGAGACGTCCCCGAGGTTTCCCATGTGGCTGGACGATCGTTCTGTCTGGCGCCAACAAAATCTGGAGCAACACCCTAGGTCAGGGCTGAGCGATGAGTTGGCAAAGGAAGACCACAAACTAGGATGGCTAGCAAAAGTTTCAGAGTCTGGCTCTTGGTCTTCTCATTGGAGCACTGGATTCGAGATCAACCCCCGGACTGTAACTGTGACGGTGCAGTAGGGCAGGCTTCGGGGCCAATCATCTAGTCCAGGTGTTTGGCGCACAATGATCCGCAAATAGTCAATGGTTCGGGCCAAGCGATGTATGTTCTGCATTGTTTGGTTCAGTAGGTCTGATCGTGTGTCTGAAGCGCATGGCAATCAAGGAAAAGTTGGGCGATGGCCTCGCACTTGACGCCTACTGTAACCATATCGAGGTACGTGGTCAAATCTTGGATACCTCACTCGCAGTGTCAGGTATTGAGAAACCTATCCACTTGAATGACAGGTCTGCTTCCTGCTGTACACCAGACTGCCGCGGTTTGCTAAGGAGCCGATTTCCCTGTCAGCGCCAATAAAAGAGGACTCGGGACGAGTTGACGACAACAGCATCAGATGTTTAGCACGGGGCCGGCTGCTGATGCTGGCACTGCGACGACTATGGGGAAGCCCTGAACTTTAAAGCCCCATTCAATTTCTCGTTGTGGTCGCGGAATCCGGGGGACGAGATGGCAAGTCAGCATCCATCTGCTCGAGGCACAGGCACAGGCATAGTTTACAGGAGGACCCCCGCGCGGCGACAGTGAAGCCCCTGAAGCACGGATATTGTGTACCGCAGATCAGCATCTCTTACTGCGTAATAAGACCTGCACTGCACTGCGCCTGCACTGCACGAGACGTATTGTCAGTGCACCGCATCTCACCAGCCTGACTCCCAGACTCCTTCGCTGTACGATGTCGAGCTTGCTTCTCCGGTCAATCGATTTGAAACCCGCGGAGCCGTATTGCAAGATTGAGAGGGAGCTGGAGTGTGGGGGTGAGCGTCTCACGCCAGCGTCCTTGTAACTAGTCGTAACTGCACAGTATCTATATGGGGTGGCAAGCGTTGCGCCTGGCTCGACTTGATTTGATTGATTGCTTGCATCAAGGCAGGGACGGATTCGGCAGGCCAGCAGCTAGCAACATATGTCAAAACAGTCTCACGACGCACGGCAGTGAGCGACAACGATTGCTGGCAGATGGGCAAGCCAGCCATTCAGACGTCGACGGTCCCAACTTGCTGGGTCGCACCGCATTAGAGGGCCCGTCCCTGACCCAAGATACAAGATGGAACCCCCCCCCCTCCACCAACTCCCCAGGCCCTAGATTGGACCGATACCAAGCATTGCACGTAATTTCGCGGTGTATTTCGGTAACGGTTATTGGCAGGGGCCAGCGATGGAGAGACAAGCAACTAGACTGCCGCGTACTGTGGTACACAGACGGCGGCTGGTCGGTGTGGCTTGGATGGGCGAGCCCGCGCCACCAGCGTCTAATAATCATCTCGGGCGCGAAGGCCCCACGGGTTTTGGCGATGGTGAGTCGCGTCGCATGTGGTGCTTGGCGTCATGTTTTTCTTGGTTGCTTGCGGGTCTGTCGAGATGGCCTCGCTCAATGCACGAAAGGGAGGGGCATCTTCAATGCCATGATGATGACGACGAAAGGGGGGCCCGCGACAGCGGCCCTCTTCGCGGGGGCGCGGGGCTTGGTCAAGGCCCGGCCATCGGCCGTGTGTGTTGCCCACAAACCGCCACGTTTTGAACATCAGTCGCATGTCTCCTGTTCTGCTGTTTACCATGACACGCATTAGATCTTACGGTCCAGCGAGCCTGGTGTCGTGCAGGTTCGCGTCTCGCGCCTGTGATTGGGCTGCTTGGGTCCCGGCCTGCGTTCGGGATGGGGCCCTCCCTCCACCCAAGCCTCCCGCCATCCTCGTTGGCGCTGTCACCAAGCTTGCAGCTTGACCGGGCCCTCTGCGTGGTGGTACTGCCAGCTTTTCGTTCCTTGGATGAGCTGAGGCAGGGTACGTGCGAACTATCCAGCCTGTTTGGTAACCACTCGAGCCAGAACGGGCCAAGTGGCCTGTCGAGGATCTGAGGATGATGGAGAACCTTGATTCTCACAAGAAGCCCACCTAGCCTAACTGCTTTACGTGTGGGGCGTCGGGGCGGATGGTACCCCATGGGCTTCTGGTGGTGGCCTGTCGACAACCGCCTGTGGATCCACGATTCCGGCATGGATTCCGAGCTGGCTCGTCAGCTGGTGTGTCTGCTGCTCTGCTATCGAGTGGACAGGTGAATGTTGTGTTGATCGCCAACAGCTCAGGAGGCTGTTGGGAACTTGGGATGAAAGGATGGCAGGCCTGCCCAGATGTTGGCCGTACCGAGGTTGGGAGAGGCATCCATCGCAAGGCTCTCACCCAGTGCCGTGCATCAGTAGCAGCCAGCTGAGGTTCCTTTGAGGCAACCAGCTAGCGCATGCCTAGATGTCCATGTCATGACGGTGTTGAATATCAAAATACGAATCGCATTCTCTATTAATGGGCAATCTACAGAATGTCAATCCCTCAAGCCGGACCCGAATTCCAGGAGATTGATGCATGCTGTAACCAGGAAGATGCCGGACCCATGGCTGGACCGTTGAGGGAGACGACGAAGAGAAACGGCCGTCAAATTAATGCCCAGGCCTACAATGGCTCTCTTATTACACAGTATGTATTCCAGGGCACTGGTAATTATGTGATGTGATTTAAGGCCCAACTTGGAAATTCGTTGTCCATGGCTGCGGGCGAGGTCTCCCCTGAGGAGCAACCGCCCCTCCCCCGGCTGTGCACCTCGTCAATCACTCATCATCGAGCATATGCAGTATCCACTAGGACGCGCACAGCTCGCGTACAATTCCGTATCACAAGCCGTGGTATTATTTTTTTGCTGTCTGCAGGCATCCTCGTGGAGCGCAACGAGCCGTGCTTGGACTGCACCAGCATCGTTCCGTGGAGCTGGGGACAATGGCCGGCTCAACGGCGAGCGGTCAAGGTTGATCCATTGATGCGACGCAATGCACTGCACTGAATTAAAACAAACACATTTCTCGTCGACGACTCAGACCCAAGGATGACAGGCTACCACAGCAATTGAACAGCTGATAACGATCCTTTGGCCACAGCAAAGGTAGCAGCATATTACAAACGTACCGGAGCCACCACGGAGGTAGACCGGTAAGGAGGTTGTGGGAGGATCCCAACCGACCGCCTCAGCCTGCCACCGAGCTCCTTGATACAGGCAGGTATAACTGGTACGGTAACAGCTGGCCGGAGGACGAAACCGAGCCCCCCTTTTCCTTCCTCCGGAGGTACACGAGGCTTCTATCAGGCACCCAGCGCCCTCTACCCAGTAGCTACAGTGACTTTGCTGTGACCCGTCCGAGGGGCCCACAATCCTACACAATCCCTCTGGGGGGACCAAGAAAGGAAGCTGCGGAGAAGCTCTTTGACACTGACCGCGACACGGAACGGACGCAGACACGACACCGCCCGACGCGAGTGCTTGGGTGCCTCGTGTCAACCGAAGGTTATAGGGTCGATGTGTGTGCAAGGCAGGGCAAGGCAAGGCTCGGGCACACGTGCAATTGGATGGTGATAATATCTTTCCTTGTCTGTATCTCGCCTGGTGACTTGTAACGCACACTGCAGCATCGTTGGACGGCCCTAGCGGTGATAGATAATAGATAGCTCCAGTGGCGACATTGGGCCGATGCTGGGGATTCCCAGACGCCAAAGAGAGTGTGTTTCAAGGTAGGCCCAACTTTGTCGTTGCGAAGACATGCCTATGGCAGTCTAGCACCGTACTGTGGTAGCTGGGCCGCTGGGGGGGATGCGTAGCAGTGAGGTAGGGGTCAGAGAGGCTATTCTGTGCCGCCAATCCCAGCGCTCTCGTCCGTCCAGTCATGGCCTGTCGCTCGGCGCACACTTGACCGTCCTCACACGCCTCTTGGCGGGCCGGACGATGGAAGGCCCTGTGGCATGGCGCGTGTTTAAGCTTAGCTATGCCACCCCTGCTTTTGTGTTCGGCCACGGACAGGCCCTGATTATCACAAGCGGGCGGATTGGATGGTTGGGCTGGCCTCAGCTTCTGAAGCGGCGATGCGCCTTCCGTGGGTGCACAGGTCTCAGTCAGTTGCGCGGGGCGCACGACATATGGCACAACAAACCTTGGGGATACAATCTTGCAATCTTCCAACAGTACTGTAGACTAGTCAGCCTGCGGACAGCAGTCTGAGTACATACTGTAGTCAGCCAGTGTAGAGTCAGTAGATCCGTTGCGGAGGAGCACCAGCAAGGAATCCAAGATGCCACACAGTGGCGACCCGCAGCAGGCAAATTCGGCCATCCGGAGGGGTCTCGGAAAATGGAGCTCAGACAAGCTGCATCTGCACGCATACCGCCCATCCCCATGGCCCATTAGTGATCACGCATCCATCTACTGACCGCAAGGCACGCAATGCGGTCAGTTCTGAGTCGACAGTCCCTCTCGCTGTGCTTGCCCGTTCGTTGCCCAGAGTCTCCTGACAATGACAGCCAACAATGAGGACAGCCGCCACGGCTTGTTTTGGGCTGCTGCTCTCTGACCAGGGACACGGCCAACCTTGAACCACCTGATGGATGGATGGATGGGGGGCGTATGTCTACAGATTGGCAGGGTCAAAGTCAAAAAGATGCCACACTTTGGGTGCCGGTGCACACGCACAAGCGCACATACGCACACGGCTTGCTTGCTTGCTTTTCGAGGCAAAAGGCCACTGTGCCCTGTGCCCCGTGCTCCTACGGAAGGTCGGTACAGTAGGTATGTAGACCAGGCGTTGGGTGTACTGTACGTGTGTAGGCCAGGTACTGAGAATTATGATACCGTCTCGCAGTGCTGCACCCGCTCCATCCGTCTGGCCCCGTCCCCGTCCCTGCTTGCTGTGTGTGCTTGGTTGGGGGTGATTTGAGAGTGGGCCGGGGTGTGGTTCACAGTTGAATTGGCAATTGGCATGGGTCGCCGCTCCGTGCCCTGCTTGGCTGTTTCTTTCTTGGCCCATGGTGCCCTGCTCTCTGGCTTCTCGCAAGACAGTTCAACTGCAGCGCCGGCGAGTGAGAAGAGGGAAGGCCGAGGAAGGACACACACGACCGTCCGCCCACACACGCAGAGAGAGAGTCGCGTACTCTGGCCGGCGTGTCTGGCGTGTCTGGAAGCAAAGGAAATATTTGGGGTTTGGATTTGTGTGTGTTACGGCCTCTTGTCAAGAGGCCTGCGCGTCGTGGATAGGTACGCCCGAACAGACCACTTCTGTCTCGCGGTGTGTGGGTGCGAGTGCGTGTCTGTGAGCCTGTCTGGTGGTGCCTTGCTTGCTGCTTTGGAGCTTGCAGCCATCGGTACCCGTCCCCAGGTACTGTACAGCGCTACCTGCCGAGCTGGGTCGTAGGTACGGAGTACAACCACCACCACCACCACAACACGCGCAGAGCGAAAGCAGGAGCACTTTGGAGGAGGTGAGAGCGATCCTGGTCCCTGGATCGCACCCCTGTCTGGCACGCCTGCACGCCTGCTAGCTTGGGTGCAGCACTGTGTCCGTCTTGCAGCAACGATCACCCCCCTGTGCTGGGTCCTCGCTGCGAGGAAAATGCTGATGGGGACCTCCTGTCCAATCCCTCTCCTTGTCGGCGTCCCACCTCCTACACCTACACCTTGCTCTCTCCTTGCATGCAAATATCTGCCTCTCTCCTCCTCTCCTCCTCTCCCTCCACTCGCCATCCGCCATTCATTCATCCTTCCTCTCCTCCGAACCAGTCCTTCCAAACCGCCATCTCCCTTTCTTGACAGCGTTCAGAAACGGAGGGAAGGAGAATACTACCCACTGGGCTGCATCGACATCCGCACCCAGCTGCCGCTCTAGTTCCCAGCCCCGAGTTCCACCAGAGGACCCGACCGGCCAGGACAAGCTCAACCCACCCCAGAGAGAGTGAGAGCCTTGCAGAACACAAGTCGAGATATATATCTTGGGTTCCAGGAGCACGAGAGAGGAATTAATATCTCCCCTCTTGTCATACCTTCCCCAAGTGCCATCTAGACTCAATCCCCATTCTGCATCGTACTCGACCCGACTGGAATTCTTCGGCTCGACTTCGAGGGAATCTCAATCTCCCCCGCCCCCGATCCCTTCGTCCAACCATTCCGCCCGACTCCCTACCAGTCGATCTTACCCCTCAGCATCCTTGAGAGGTCAACGGTCAACGGAATCGAGTTGTTCACCGACCTGGTAGCAGACCACCCCGCCGTCCTACCAGCAGAGCACCGGACCCGAGCAAGTCTACGCAGCTTACTCGGCCATTCAGAAGAGAAGGACACCAACACCATTCTTGAGGACCCGGATCACTGTTGCACTACATGATCCTGTTCACGGCGAAGCTTCATAGCTTTTCAAGGTGTTGAGAGCGAGAGGTATGTCTGAGTGACTCCCCTCCCCTGGGACTAGCCGGCGTGCCTTTCCCTGCGCTGTCTTGGGGGGCAGAAGAGCTGGGCCGGCCCTCGTACCTGCATCAAGCTCTGGCACACAGTCTCACCTGACGTGATGCCAGAGTTTGTAGCTGCGTCACGGGAGTCGGCCTTGGTCGAATCTTCGGGGTGACCAATGATCCTAACCGTGGCTCGCTCCCTTCACAGGTACATGCCTACAGGCCAACCCATCACAGCCAACCTTGACAAGCTTTCTATCCTCAACTGAGGTAATCGCGTCTCGTGGGAAACGTTAATTCGTCGCTCCTACCCGACCTCAGGAATTGTGTCATTTTGTCTGTCTTGCCAGACAATCGACCGTTAGCGGTAAGGGATTCTCCTGTCTACAACCTCCCCCAAGCAACGATCTTTTTCCCTTTTCGTGCATGCTGCTGTCGTGAACCGCGTCAGCGCGCTGAGGCCGCGTGACTGTGAGATGCGAATGGAGAGGACTCGAGAGAAGTGGCCGTCTGCGGCAGCAATTGTGCTTCCAGACCCCTTTCTCAAGCCTCGCATTCAGGTTTGCACAATGGTGGAGAAAGGCGTGGGAGGCATTCCTCCTCGTCTGCCAGAATGACCCTATCCGAGGCAATCCGATGGGCACACAATACGTTTGTGTGCTATTCTCCGCACGCCAGATCCCAGCATGCTGGCCTGGTCTGCTCGTGTGTGAGATCGGACGAATCAGAAGAGAAAGCCGAAAGAATGAGAGAGGAAAAAAAGAGACTCCCTTCCCTTCCTTTCCCTACGGAGAATGGTGGAAACCCATTGTGGGCTGTCTTGAATTTCTTCGTTGAGATCTTGTCTTGATTCACCCCTGAAAGATGAGAATCGAACTCGAGGCTGATCAGAACCCTTGTCGGTGCTATAGAGCCGTGCATTGCATTTGCAGCACAGTCGCCAAAAAAACCCACTTTTAAAACCGGCCTGTGCTCCCGGCCACTCTTCCATCCCATCTCCATTTCAACCACTGTCCAACGTGGCTCTCGACTCTTCAACTTCCTCCTTTTCGGCACCAGCCATTGTCACTCATTATCCAACCAAGCTGCCATTCATTCATTACAATCAACAACACCACACTCATTAATAATACTAATAATAGTCGACTCGACTAGACCATTTAATAGTCTCTTCTGACACCGCACTTCATTCCTTCACCGTCTCGACAGCGCCCGATCCGATTAGTTTCTTACTGCGAATCTTGAACGCCCCGTCGACATCACCAACCAAAACAAGCTTCCTGGGGAACTTGTGTGTGTACATTTCGAACTGCCGAAGCCGTCATCGACCATCATCCATTCCGGTTCACTTTCAAAAAAAAACAGTCCAGCAAGATGGCTCCCCACTCTCAACCAGTTGAGGAGGTCTTCGAGCCCGAGTACCAAAGGGTACACCAGTTCTCTGCCGAGCGAGCTGCAAGCCTGGTCCACGCCAGGAGATGGGACGCCAAGGTCGACAGGCAGATCACAATCGCCCACGAGCTCTCGAGACTGGCCAGTGATGAATACCTTGAGGACATCATGCAACATGCGAGGCACATGGAGGTAAGCTTCCCTCCCTGCCCAATCAACGGCCATTCCGGGCCGCCTGCCGAGGAACTCTCACTGACCTCCCAATAGGACGAGACACTGCCCGATGCCAACCTCATCGACATGCAGCGTGAGATTCAGTGGTTCATGAGGCCCTACCTGATCGACTTCCTGATCGAGGCCCATGCTGCTTTCTCACTCCTTCGGGAAACTCTCTTCCTCACCATCAACCTGCTTGATAGGTACTGCTCTAAGCGGGTGGTGTACAAGCAGCACTACCAACTTGTTGGCTGTGCCGCCCTCCTGATTGCCGCCAAGTACGGTGACAAGAAGGACCGCGTCCCCCAGATCAACGAGCTCAACAACATGTGCTGCGGTCTGTACGACGCTGGCATGTTCACCCAGATGGAGATGCACGTCCTCAACACGCTGGAGTGGAACATCGGCCACCCCACCGTCGACTTCTTCCAGTCCATCATCTGGGCTGACGAGCAAGACGACCGCGAGGTCAGGGACATGACCGCCTACCTGTGCGAGATCGCCCTCTACCACCGTGACTTCGTCTCCACGAAGCCATCGATCATGGCACGTGCCTCTCACGCCCTGGCACGGGCGATCCTCAACCGACCCGAGGTCAACGACGGCGAATGGGACCGTGACTGCCGCGACACGCTACTGACACTGTCTCAACACCTGCACCAGCCCTCGGTCACCCTGTCCCGCAAGTACTCGTCCAACCACTTCTCTCGCGTGTCGACCAAGCTCGCCGACTTCCTGGCGCAACAGGCTGCCATTCAACGACCACAGGTCAACGGGCCCGCGACTCCTCCCGCCGAGTGCGGCAGCTCGCCCCAGAGCGCCGACATCTACAGCACCCCCCTCAAGGGCCACGGCTCAGCACCTGGTGTCGCCGATGGCTACATGACGCCACCCATCACCCCCGATGGTGCCTCATTTGGTGTCAACGGCCAGGTTGAGGGCTATGCGCAGCTTCCACCACGATGCCCAGTCACCCCCACCCCGCCAAGCCAAGTGAACGGGTTCCCACGACCTCCACAAGCATCATCACAATACAACGTGACATACTTCGATGGACAGCCAAATGCCGTGGCTCACTAGAAGACGAGCCGCGATGCGGCCCTCACGGGCTTGCGAACTCTTTCCATCGTATCTTGTCCTTGTCCACCTCGACCCGTGGACGAGGGTAATTCATATCTTCGTTGTTGGGCATACAAAGTGTATTGATTATTCATGGAGACGGACCTAAAATAAGACTGCATCTGGATTTGGATACCAGCGTCATGGCATTTAGCGAGTTTGATATTCACACGCACATGTTTACTTTCTCGTCTCAAGACTTTTCACTTCGATTCGGCATGTCCGCACACTTTTCTTCTCATCACTCCCAGCCCGCCTCACATTGGGGTTCTTGTCAGGAGGGCTGTTATACCCAAAATCCCCCAAGTCGTTTTCAAAAAAGATCAACTGCCTCACCCTGCACCCGGGCACCACTCTAGAAGTTGTGTACCTAATATCTACCGACCTACCGGAGGCGGATCCACCTGGCTTTGCTCAATACGAGCACGAGGACGAGCACGAGGACGCGTTTGGAAAATTCGTCTCCAAAAGAACGAGGCAACAACCGACTCAGTTCAAGACTGGAAATAGGTCCAGTCACCCTCCGAACCCAGGACACGGCAATGCCGACCCACGCACCTGTTTAGGAACGCATCGATTGATACTTGGTGGAAACACCAAGAGATTCGACCGGCAAGCGAAGCCTGGAACAGTGGGACGATCGGGTCGGCAGCCTTAGTTTCAGCCTAAACTCGGCAGGATCGGATTGAAGTGGGTGCTCAACAGTAGTGAGCACCTCGGGTTGCCTGGGGAACAGGCAAGGGATGGACGGACAGGGACGGAATGCTGTGGCTTCTCCTTGTTCGAGGGAAAAAAAACAAAAAAAAACAGGAGGGTTTCATTTATTTTCTTGTGTACAAACGGCGTGGAAAGGGTTCGTGAAAGGGAGGAAATATGGGCGGCCACAGAGCCCCCCGATGGAGGGAAGGATCATGGGTTACTTCGGCGCTCATTCGACGACGCACCCCAACCAGCACCAGTACGAAAAACACCGATACAAGTCATCATCCAGCATCCATCATACCCGCAATGGCCAGTGTGCTACAGCGGTAATCTTTATTGGGGGAGCAGCGAGGGAAAGGCTGCTATAGCTTAGCTGTATTCTATTCTATTCATTAGATGAACAGAATCGGAAAAGAAAAAAAGACTATTGTCTCTGAAGATGCCTGCTCAAACTCGATGTGCCCTGCAATGCCCTGCAATTCCCTGCAATGCAGTTGTGTTCATTTCTGTGTGCCTGGTGAGATGAGAAACCATGTGTTAATCACCCCCTTGCCCCAGCCACCAGCTGCTCCAGTGTGGCCTGGCCATCTTCCGACCCCTGTGTGATGTCCCCGATTGAGCTCGACAGATCTCAGGACTGGGGAAGGGGCAGGGGCGGAGATTTGGGCCTCGTGAAGTTGAAGTTTGAAGCGTTCGCATGTCAGGGCATGGGCAGGCTGCAGGGCAGGAGATTGGGAGCTTTTGGTACGTGCACCCCGTACCCCGTACCCCCTTGGCCCCTTTCCCTCCCCCAATCCGTCCTCCTGCCCGTTCAGGAAGTGACATTCCCCAGTCCGCCGGTTTGATTGGCCAATCCACCCCACTTAGCACCACTTAGCACATCGGTTGTTCCCGGATCCCAGCCCGATAGAACTAATAAGGCAGAGACGGATTTAGACCAGACTAGGGGAAACCTTGGGTCCTCATTACTTAGCACCTGGCTCCGTTGCAGTAGAGTGGGCGGGTGGCTTTCAAAGTCAATGCGGGAGAAGATGCACTAGAAGGATACCGTTTTTCTCGGTCGGGCTAGGGAAGTTCATGCTCTAGTTGTTCCCATTCAATCAATGCTAACTAAGTACTCCGTATATGCTCATGCTGATCGACTGGTGAGGGGTGCGGTGCAGGCAGAACAGAGACGGGGAGGAAGAGAGAGAGTCTGGCAAGCTCTGTTGGTGGACAATTGGGACAGGGCCGTCCTCCCGAGGGAGGCGAGTGCGACTCAGCCCTTTAATTCCGTCAGTCTGGTGGGCTCAGGTCCACTGTAGTCAGTCGGTCAGGTCAGCCGTGGTCAGCTAACATGCAGCGAATTTCTCATGCCCATCTCTCTTCACAGTCGATCCGATCCAATCCAGTCCGGTCCAATTCAACACATCCACGGAGGAATTCAATGCTTGTCCCCTCGGCCTGAAAGCTCCGTTGACGTATTGCCCCCCTGAGCGACGGGGGGCGGATCCTGCTGTATTGCTTTTCTTGGCCCTCTGTTGAGACAGCTCAGCGGGCCCCAGACCAACCCCGAACGCAATTAGCGGACAGCAGCTCGGACGGGTTTGCTCAGAACTTCAGATCCCCAGCACGGAGGGATACACCACAATAGGCCAGGCAAGACCTGTGCCCGTAGGAAGCTCACCATTCCATCCCGCATTTACCCCAGGCACCGGCCAGGAACAAGATTCAATAGCTAGCCCAGCCTAGCCCGCCAGGGGGAGGAAAAGGGTGCAAAGCCGAGCTGGTTGGTTTGGTTGGTTTGGTTGGTCGGTCGGTCGGTCGGTTGGTCAAGCCCAGCCACGAGCCGGCGCCCGGCGCCACCCCTGTCGGATGGAGCTGCACGGCCGGCCGGCCGCCATTGGGTGAGGCTGGGCTGGCTGGCTGGCTGGGCTTAGCCGGCTGCAAGCACTTCGGGGAGGGAGTCGAATTTCCGAGCTGGCAACAATTTTGCACCAAACCCAGTCCACCGGGGGTGGCGGGCTTGGGACTTGGGAGTGGGTTGATCGCTGACTTGCTAAGAACCCCAGAGGCCGCCACACCGGCTGGGGTTTGGTCTTGGGACCGCGCAGATTGCCATACACTATTTGCATGCATGTCAGTGCATGTCAGCATTGAAAGGGCTGCTGCCAATCTGCCTGTGCATATGCTCCAGGCGCTATGGGGCACTTGATCAACCCTCTTAATTTTTTTGACCCTTTTTGCCCTGCGTAATTTGACGGGTCCATTGAGGGCTCTTGGCTGTGGATTGGCTCGCCTGATGCCGTTGGGTGATGGACAGGCGTGTGAGAGAGAGAACACGAGCCCTACTCCAACATAGGTAGCGTCAGCTCACAGTGCCGTAATGTGCTGTCAGCCACACACTTTCGTTGACTTTGCCTCAAGAGGCCGCCCCATCTCGAGGCCCCTGGGTCCTTGTTGCGTCATCTCGATTCCTTTCGCCTGCCCGTATGGGTCCCGGCCGCGCCGCCGTGGCGTCCCATGGGCGGGCCCTCGATGGACGAGTGGATCGAGGTCCTCCGTGTGTGCGGGTCCGCTCCTTCCCCTTCCTCCACCCCGGGCGGCGCAGCATGACCTCGGGAGTCCGGGGCAACCCTTCCACGGTCGAGAGGTTGTGGTGCACCATGCCGGTGAGCGCAGACGGTCCAAGACAGTGTCCGGATATCTTGTCCGTGCAGTGTGGCTCCGTGTTGCCGAGGCATGGACGCTCAAGCCCCTGGGATATACACTGCCGGTGTGCCGGAAGCAAGAGGCCAACTGTCTTGACTTGCTGAACAGCTGCCTTTGGGGCTAAAACCGCTCCTGACTTTTGGTATTGTCTTATTTCTGGGCCAAGTGAAGTCTTCTACTTTGGATACATCAGAAGTTGCAAACCATGAGAAGAGACTTGAGGCCTTCCTCATCTCTCTACCCAGCAACGAACTTTAAGACACTGCTAAGACTTACTTGATCTGAACCTTTCAGTCTAGCCTATATACATAAATGCTAATATTGTAGGACCAGCGTTCAATCACAGTCTTGGTCTCTCTTCACGTTATGCAACCATGCGTGAACACATAAGTCTTGCCCCCCTCTGGTTCGGCGATCCTGCCTGGGTGGAAGCACCTCTTCCTACACAATTTGGCCCTGTAACATGCACCAGAAAATTTCAAAGGCCATGATTGCGGTTATATCCTGTTTCCCAGCAGATGACTGAGCCTTATTGGCTATGTTGGAAGTCTGTGTTATTGTTATGGAACCTGAGAAGACCGATGGTTCTATTTATGTGTGGTGGCAATCATCATTCACTGAACATATAGTTCCATATCAAATAAGTAAAGAAGTGTATTCATTCACTTATATACAAACTGACCACAAAAAAGTGGGATCACACATGATGATAAACTTGGAACACATCAAAATCCTACTTGCTTACCCAGGTGTGTAGTCTCATTATCACAACAAAAGCATTAGTTGGTACTATATTATCAAGTACTTCCTGCTGTGTATCATGATGAGTTTGAGGGATGCGATGAGAGCTAGATCTCACATGTTTTATACAAATGTGAACATCGCAACACTTCTGGTGCAAAAACAGGAGCTGTCGCTGGTGGACGTACTAATTACCTGCGTAGGTACAGTTCGAGGGACAAAAGATTCCAGCATTGTCCTTCACCTTGAAGGGAGTATCAAATACATTATCTTCTAGTATTTACATCTCAATTTTTTTGCCAATAGTACTGGAAATTTGAGATGTATATTAGTTATCACATGTTCATGCCAGCGTTAGGCCCATGTTTAAAGGTCTCAGTACTCATTGCAGTATCAATAGAGAGATTACGACGAACACGCCTCGTAAATTGAACCACCTACTAAGGCAGGACTTTGATATTCCTCGTTATAAGGTCATACCAGAACATCACTCAGATAGGCCATTTGACTGCTTTGAAGATATTCAGTTTCATACGTTCCAAGTCAATTAGTGACAATTCATTATTTTCCTTAATATCCGAAGCTTGTCAAATGATACCACGAAAAAGTCATATCAGTACACTTCCTCGGAATTAGGTTTTTGACCTAGCTACATCCGAAAAGTACTATTCACACCCCAGTTGCATGGGTGATAATGTACAGGATGAAGGTCAAATGGGATGGTAGTAAAGTTTTGAAGCCTGGCACATGTTCATGTGCAACAAACCTATTGCAGCAACTCAACCCCCATACCTAGGTAGGAAAGGAAACTTCAATCCAGCTCCTCCACACCTGCGTCCTAGTCTTCAAAGAATCCATGGCCTGGAATACCTGGTACCAATCCTCCGGAAAATTGTACGCAGTGCACCCTTTTCTGGGCACCAGCCACGGCAGAGCAGCATAGAACACTGCTATTGACCGTTTTCACCGATCACTAGTCAACCCAGGCTTCCCTATCGACCTACGTTAATATACTCGACGTATAATAGGACGGCCTTCACATGTTCATGCAAAGTATGGGAAGAAAAGTAAGTTTGTTGGCAGACCCATGTGATGTTGCACCCGCGATTCGCTGCATACCCGCCTGTGGGTCAACCACGACAGAGAAAAAATGAGAAAGTAAACAAAAAGGAAACATGCAACACCGGGCATTCGCTGGTCGTCACCGACCCAACTACTACTCCAGCTCTTACAAGCTTGATTAAGGGAGAGCGGACGGGATCCCATATTTTCTTGTAGATATGGTCGCATGTGCTTATTTGTCGTGGTATTGCGGCTTATGAGGAAAAGAGGGTTGTGACTCCTAAGCTGAGGCTCAAATGAACGTCCAAGACCACTTGTGGATATTTCACTAACAGATTGGAACCTAAAAAGCTTACAAGCTCAACCATTGGCGTGTGCTTTTCGCTAGAAGAGTTAAGAGAGGGTGTGAGCCCAAGCCACTGAGGACTTTCAACCGGTGAATTTGTGCAGCATAGAGATGAAAGACGCCAGAGCCAAGTTGAATGGAGAAATGAGGAGTGAAGACTAATCGGATAACCCTATGGTGTCAATGATGCGTACAGGGAATGCATAACTCGCAGCGCACATCTCGTGGTCACAGACCGAGTGACTGGAATCGAATGATCGCAGCTACAGAGTGCGCTTCCCATATTATGGAGCTTTTCAAATATGCCTTGATCAATTCCATGCCTTCTCCACCTATGTCTCTAGTTTCTATCAACCAAACATGGCCTCGCAGTTGTGATTTACAACGGCGAGAGGAAACGTGCACGGAGGTGATTACTTGGGCGTCTGCCGAGAGATACTTACACGAGAGCTTAAAAAAGGTGGAAGAATTGAGTTGCAGTAAGTAGTCTTTCATGTTGTAATTTCATCCGGAGGCCGAACATTTTCTTGAGCCCGAATTGCAGTAGACGCCCATATATGGTCCCACGATTATTTGGGCGGGTAAATTATTTGAGCTATATGCCCCAGCATTTCGATAAAACGAGGAAGGCGCTGGGCACCAAGGCATACAAAAGAAATCATACAAGTCGTCTCGTTACCGAGCTTCATCATGCCTTCTCCCCCCCAGCGGGCCCACGGCAGTTCCTCACCAGCGGGTCCTGGAGCGCGTTGTTCAACGTGGTCTTTGTCCACTGCGTGAACGTCTGGCCGAGGTAGACATTCTCGTCGGCGTACGAGGCGTCGTAGACGGCGACGCCGCCAAAGTTGCTCTTGCAGAAGTAGGCGTCGATGATGTTGGTGGTCTCGTTCTGGTTGAGGTAGTAGCTGGTCTGGTTGACGGCGAACTCGCTGCCGGCCAGGCCGAGGTACAGCTTTGCCGCCGAGCTCGCGCTGCTGGCCAGCGCGGTCGACCATGTGTCGTAGGTGAAGCCGCCCGAGGGGAAGTTGCGTGTGCCCGGCGTGTAGTTGGGGTTGGCGTTGACCCAGCCCCTGGCGGAGCAGGCCGCCGTGTTGTAGAACTGGATGAAGAGCGCGTCAAAGGCCACCGACGCTATCAGCTGGCCCATGCTGGCGTCGGGCACGGCGCACTGGGGCGCGCCCGTGAGGACGAGGCCTGTCTGGGGGGACGCGGGGAACAGCTTGCGCAGCTGCGTGGCGAAGGCTATGTATCCGGCTCCTCCGTCTGCTCGCTCATATCAGCCTTTCTGGATTCTCGTATGGGACCGTATATCGGACTTGTGCTGCTTACCATCGGCAGGGGTCTCGATGTCCAGCGTGAAGCCGTCGATCGCAGATCCGGCAGAGTCACCGGGCACGTCAAAGGGCCTGGGCAGACCCGCCTTGACCCAGATCCTGTTCCTAGGCCCAAATAGACCGAAAAGCATGTTTGCAAACTTGATGCCGTCCGTGACGCCGTCGACTTGGTATTCACCAGAGTCACCTCCAAGGGCCAGGAAGAGCTTTTTTCCGTAGGTCCTCTGGCATGTCGCTATGTCGGCCGCCAGGGTTGGGCAGTCGGATTGCAGAGCGTCCTTGGTAGGATCCGTCACACCGTTGTAGCCCGGCCCGGGATATACGGCGCCGCTGCATTGGTTCCCGAAGTTGGTTCCGGGGAAACCGTTGGCCTGGGCCGGGAAGAGGTTGACAAAGGAGAGGGCGATGGCATCGATCTCGGGCTTCTGGCAGTAGTACAGAAGCCGTTGCTGATCGGGTCCTTGGCCCTGGATGAATGAACGGTCAGCCCAGTGTTTTTTCGGCATTCTGCGAAGGCAGACTTACCCAGTATACGACGTTGTTAATTTTTGCATTGAGGTTGAAGCCTTGTGCCCACGCGAGGCTAACATACAAAGACGCAAAGACAACAATTGAATGAATGGACGCCATGGCTGCGGAGAGACCCACTTGGGTGGCTTGCCAGTGACTACAAAAACACGAGTGAAAGTTGACGCGAGCATTGTCCCCGAGTTGCGGAGCGTGCTTCCTCCCTTTTAAACGTTTGTTGAATAATTGGTGTTTATTTGTTGCGGTGGAGGAATGTTGCGTCTTCTGTCCACGCGTGTGATATGGGAAAGTCTCAGACATACGCGCCTTAGACGGATGACGGACACTTAGCTCAAAATCCAAAGGCTTTGTTAGTGAAATTATAGTCAAACAGCTTCATGATTTAGCTTCCAAAAATAAAGGTATCGATGCGATCTGTGTCCGGTCGATCTTATCGGTGCTTGACCAGTGTTAGCGGTGATGCCCAGTGAGTGGGAGCCCAATGTGTAATAAGAGCTTGAACAGAAATCATGAAGGTTGCAGCTGCGCCGAGAATAAAAACAGAAACCGACAACCGTCAACAGCAGGCGAGAAATCTGGCACATACACTGGTATGTAATCCAACAGTCATGGTGCTCTACTGAATTGATGAAGCAGCAGCAAGGCGTGGTGAGCTAGGACTCATCTAGGCAGGCCTCGTATATCACCAGCAACGCTTGACACTCGGCAAAGATTTGGGTCCCGAATGTCGTGTAGTCGAAACTCATCCTCCGCTGGTAGAGTCCGAGGCATGTCTGATGACTAGAAGAAGTCGACCCCGACCTGTCGATGCCCTTACCAGAGAAATTGCCCTGTGGACGCATGTGATGAGATGAGGCTCCCTGCCTGCCACGACATGTCCGGATGGAGAACGTCTTAGACCAGACTTTGAGACTCTGTATTGTCTCGGTCCGGAGTGGCCCGCAACTGTCTCGCCACTCCGCGCCGGTGGGGGGAAGCCCTCTCACGGGCCTCTCTCTCATCATTCTGCGTCATTACCGGACGTAGAATCGGGAAGCAGTTGAGAGCGGAACCATTCTTTTTTTCCAACGGACAAGCCCACCCGTCGTTCCTCCCACGGATATGAAAAGCTCCTCAATTTAGACCATTTGCAGCCATGCCCACCATAGCCCAACCCAGTCCCCACATGAGCGCGCGCACTCACAGGCCGCCAGAGCAGCAGAGCAGGTCCGAGGGGCTGTGTATGGCACTGGGGATCCGATTCTTATCTGCTGCTCAACCAACCAAAGGAGCCCAGCCAGCCAGCCAGCCCTGCAGGAGGGACCTGCAAAACCTGTCCCCATGTCTTGCCTCGGAGATGAAAGGTAGCCCCACGACCGGGCCTGCCCTGTCCACCCCTCGGCTTCCGAGGGCGCCAGCGCCGGGAGCCAATATGCTTCTTCATCGCGCATGCACAGGAGAGGAGTTGGGTGATTGTCGTCAGCAGTAGATCGATATCGATGGGGGCGATGTCCGCTCTCAGCCCAGCCTCAGGACAGAGGAGGGCACAGCCAAGTTCAACCAGCCCCGTCGATCTCCCTCTTCCCGGCTCCTGCCATCCTCCCGTTAGTTAGTTAGTTGGTTGGTTGGTTGGTCAGTTATGTAACTAAGCACACAGCTGACGACAACCGGCCGCTCATCTCGCGGTCCTGCTGGCTGGTGCGCCTGTCATCGTGCCGGGTTGTGGGGGTGGGGGTGGGTTCTGGTTTGGGCCACAGCCCCTGCTGGAGCGAGGGCGGACGACGAGTGATGTGATGAGGCTCCCCGGCTGCTGCTGCCTATCACCGGCCGGCCACGTACGGGCTGTGAGCAGCAGCAGCGGCAGCGGCAAGCAAGCAACCCTGGGGGCCCAAAGTTGGCAGGTATTGTAGAGGCATGGCCGAGAGAGGCTCCCAACTGGAAAATAGTCACTAACGCACATCAGCACCCGCCTGCCCGGGAACTGTTAACGCCATCGGCCCGTCGGCCTGAGGGGCGGTCTTCTCGAAGGGTCGGGTGGGCACCTTTGGATATTTCCGATATGATAATCCGACGGCTCTCCAGGCTTATTTCCGAGCGTCTCCTGCTCGTCGGCTGGCGCGTCGTTCATGACGATGGCCTCAAAGAGCCCACTTGTGTTAGTAATTCTGGGTACAGCCACCCAAAGCACGGCATACGACAAGAGAAGATGGAGAAGATAACAAGAGAGGCGGGTTGAGGAATGTAACTTGTAGACACTGTGCAAAAATAGCAGCCAACACGTCCCATTCCACACAGACCAGACTTGAGAGACAGGGCCGATCGTTCAATTTCTTCTCACAGACAGCATCCGTGCTACAGAGCTTGGCGTTGTGGCGAGCGTAGCTTAGCCTGCATGCTCTCACAATACAGAATCGACACAGTGCTTTTGGTCTCTTGGTGTAGTTTTGAGCCCCTCCAGTGAGGACGGCTGAACAAGTATGGATATTTGGTATCGACTTTTTCGACCCTTCTTCCTCTCTACCGCCCGAGGCCCCTTGCATGCCAGCCAGAGGAACTCCTAATCATGCCCGATTCCAACGAGGCCAGTCCCGCGCCGTCTTCAAAGACAACAGAAACCGTCATATCCCTCATGGGTTGCACTTTGTACATGAGTTACCCACCCCTGATATATCAAAAAGATCAACCCCCGCGGTGTTTGTTTGACTTGTATGCAAGCGCAATGAATTCTCGCCTCACCCAAACGCCTTGACGCGAAGTCGGTTGCTTCCAGCGCCTCAAACCCACGGAAACACCAAAAAGCATGGCTACAAAGCCCCGTTGCGCCGGCGCTGACAAACGTTGCCAACGCAGATGAATTGTTACAAATGAAAAATGCAGATAAGTCGTCGGGATGAAAGTAGATACAGATGAGAGTCGAAGAGATTTGGAGGCGATATGCCCGAGGTCTGACTTGACTTTGTCGCCAAGCAGGATTGAGGTCGCCCGACTCGGGTCCCAGGCCGGAGGGATGAAAAGAGTAGATATTAGAGATATAGGGAATTATTGTCTGTCGGTGGGCAGTGTCCCATCATTTGACAGGTCGACGGGTCTGCTCTGTTGTGGCGGCAGGGCCAGACGGCGGCTCATCGGCGAACAGTGGGGTGTTGTCGGCATGATCTTTCCTGGTCTAGCCAAAAACCACTTAGGGAAAAGGAGGCCGACGTGAGGGGTCTTGTGGAGGCTGATATTGTTGTCTTCTTCCGTTCTCGCCTCGTGCAGCAACCCACTCGGCATTTCCGCTTTGTCGGCCAGGCTGCTCGGCGGGGGTCTTGGTATCGTCGGAGGATGAAGGTGCTCGTCGGGCGGGCTGTGGTGGAGCGCTGGGTGTAACAGGAGCGGCGCCAGGCACGAGCTGGGTGACGGCCTGAGTGATGGAAGAAATGACGTAGGTGCGCAGCTCGCGGTCCTCCCGTGCGTCTTCCTTCTCGAGTCGGAACCGCTCGTCCTTGCCCATGTTAGACCTTCGAATGTTCTTAATCTCCTGCAGGATGTACAACAGGACGTCCTCTGGGCATCGGGTCCGCTCGAGAGAGTATTCGCTCTTTCGTACATATCGCCGAGTCACATCGGTGGCGCCGTCGATGGAGAAGGCGATGCAGTAGGACATCTTCTTGCCCCATCCTTCCGAGTAAAGTCGTGGGTTGTCCCATGCCTCTTCGCAGGCGTCGACATGGACCCATCTCTTCTGGTGCTCCGAGTAGACCTCTGTCCACACATGATCTTCGGCGTTCCACACCCAGCGGACCCGGCTGCCAACGGCCCGGCAGAGCATGCTGAAGCAATTGGCCCACTCCCCGCACCGGCCTCTCCGTGTTTGCAGTAACCTCCAGACGTCGCTATACCGGGGGAAGCGTTCGTAAGCCCCGCAGGCATTGTTTGAGCATCGGTACAACTCGACGATGAGGGCGCCGCAAGCATTCTCTTCGGGTGTTGGTGCTGTCTTTCCTTGGGCCACTGTTGGTGACAGACACGCTGGGCAAGCCGGGTTGTTCACCCAGGTGAAGAAGGCTCGTTTAAACCATCTGGTGACAAGTCAGAACAATGACTTCGCATCAAGGCGATCAATCACGGTGAACGTACCTGAGCAGTGCCCGGACTACACAATCTTGGTAGCCCCATTCGGGTTTTCTGCCATCACCCATGCTCTCGGCCTGTGCCTGCAAGACCTGTGTCTCCTCCTCGGCCTCTCCGTAGATCCGATCCAACGGGATGACCTGAAGTGCCTCGTCGAGCAATCCAGGGTTCTCGTATTTTGTTGGTGTTTGTGAGAGGGTGACCAGGAGGTTCCTAAACTTCTGTGATTCCCTGTCATTCGCAGCCGGCGCCGTGGGCACCTTTGGCATGTTACGCAGCGAGGCATATGCTGGCGGGGTGGCAGTATGTGATGATGATGGACGTCCGGGTGAGGTGGCGGCGGCAGCGGTTCGCAGGTTAGCAGTGGAGGCCGACTCTCGAGGCTGAGGTGTGCCTTGGCGAGATCGGTTGCTGAGCTCGTTTAATCGCCTGTCCCTCAGCAGTTGCTCGAACTGAATCCGAAGATCGTGCGCCCAGGCCTCATCGTATTGGCCGTTCTCAGGCATATTGCCTTGGTTCGAGTCCATGGTCGAGTCGGATCTAGACTAAGGTTTTCCTCAATCCAGAATACTTGTGAGGGTGAACGGGCGAAGATATATGTGTGGGGCGACTCGTCGTCGTAAGCGCTTGCGGAAGGCCAGTTGCAACCTAGATCGCCACCTTAGGGAAGGATGGTCTTGGTCAAGGGCCCTCTTCAATCCAGCAGTCGATGTCTAGTTGGAGTGTAGGTGTCTTCGCTATCAGTCGCGGTCGCAGTCGTAATGGCGATGTTGATGATGGGTGGCCTCGGCTCGGTCTACACCAGGTTCCTCGATCTCCAAATGGTGAGCACCAACACCATCCGCGCTGCCTGGACAAAAGAGTGTATAGGTTGAATGATGCGGCGGCGAGAGGGAGGGAGAAGACAAGCGGAGGCAGGGTTTCGGGCGGAGGGCGGGACGGCGATAATAAAGAGGAGGTCGAGTGTTAATGGGCGGAAGGGCGGAGTGGGTATGAAGAGAAAAAAGGGAATATGGTGCAGGATGACAAGACACGATCGGTTGGAGAGACGGCAGCAAAAGAGTCGTGGTCGGGAGCAGCAAGGCCAAACAACCGGACCCTTGAGCCTTGAGCCTTGAGCCTTGAGGAGGGAGGAGACAGGGAGATGGGGACAGCGGATGGATACGTGGGACGCTTGCGTACTGTACGGTGCGGCAGTGGGGAGGTCTGGGTAAGAGCCGAGAGTGGACCGGGGGGTGGGAGGGAATTGCGTGGACGTCCACCTCATTTGATACCAGCGGGCTGCCCATGCTGCCGTGCTCAACCGTGGAACCCTGCCCAGTCCAGTCCAGTCCTGTCCAGTCCTGTGCTGTCCTGCCCCTGCCCCGTCCACTTGTGCCCGCGACAACTGATTCCGTCCGCAGTACGAAGCAGAGGCTGCCTGCTACCGAATAGGCTTACGATTCTTACATTTACCTGGACTACCTTGTCTACTCCGTACTTTTCTGCTGGCCCGACACAGTAGTGCAGGTGGTGACCTGTACTCTTCTGACCCCTCCCTGCCTATCAACCGAGTATCGACAAACGCATCAGAGAGGGAGACAGATAGACTCGAGGGGAAAGAGAAAGAACACAGACGGACAGACAGACAGACAATGAGCCCAGGCCAGCAGCCAGGCACAGGCCAGGTTCAGGTTCATGTTCAGGTCGGGCGCAGTCCCTTCCACGCCCTGCACTGCACGTGGAAGCCCGCCCTCAGAAGGCATGTACAGGTACAGTGCACACAGCACCGGCCTGCGCGGGCGGGAAAGTACTGTGAACCGATGACCGTGTGGGCCTGGGCGCTCTTCCCTCCCCTCCCTCCCAGTCTCTAGGCCCCACCTGCCCTCACTGACGAAAAGAAGAGGAGGAACCCCGGGCTGGACGACCAAGCTGGACGCGCGTTCTTCGAGCCACGGCCGCCCAATCAAGCCCCGTCATTTCAAAGGCCGCGGGCTGGTACACGGCCATGCGTACCTCGGTGGTGCCTTGCCTCCCTGCCTTGCCTGCTCCAAACTGCCCAGGTGCTGCAGGCGGCACGCTCCTCTCGGGGTTCAGAATAACTCTGGCACACACGCCGTCTATAATTAACGATGGCGCCGTACTGTGCACCTGCGCGTGGGAAACTCTGCTGATGTCCCCTCTTTTCTGCTGCCAGTCAAAACAACAAGATTGTCTTGAACAGATGCCATCGTGCCTTGTCTTGACGACGAGGGGGATGCAAATACAAGCAGAATCTCCCCCTCGGACGTGGACGATCACGTTAATCTCCGATGCGGGAGGTAACAGTCGACTACTACTGTAATGTGCTTCTGCCCTTTGACGAGGATGACGAGGCTCAGTTCTTGGCAGTGCAGCGCAGTGCAGCGCTGTGCAGACTCTCAGCCCCGGGCCCCTCCCTCCCACTTCGCGTGGCTTGCTGCTTGCTTGCCTGCTTGCTTTGCTAGTTGTGCGACATGACGGAATTCTTCTATTCATCCATTTGCTCGACAGGCTGACTCTTGAGCCGGCCAGTCAGCCAGAAATTGTATTGTATCCAATCGACCTGGTCTGCCCGTATCTCGTTCGCGGCCCGAGTCAGAACCTGGCCTCGGATGATGAGGCCTCGTCCCCATGAGGCCACCCGCCAGTCAGACTGTGGAAGTGGCCGACTTCGACACTTTGGGTTAATTTCTGGTCCGCTGCAGACTGGCCATGCGGGACATACGCGTACCACAGGAGGCACTTCCCGGACAAAATGCTGCGGATCGACAACCTCTGACTCTTGAAACGTTTCTGGCCCCGGGAAACAAGTGTTAGGTAATCAAAGTTGTAACTGTCTGCACAGTCTGACAGTAGAGTGTTCGCCTCACAAGCCCTGTTTCTGCCGCTTGTAACCCCTCCCCTCATCTCACCCGTCCCCTTCTCCACAGTGTCGAGCTTCACACGGTTGCGGACTGTGCGATGACGACCACTGCCCTTCGGCACACCCTGACCCGGCCGGCTCACTGCTTCAGATTCAGATTTGCAAAAAAAGATGCTTAATTCCCTTGGTCAGGACGCCCTGTCGCCTCTCAGGCTCGCGAGAAAGATGGGATGATCGTCCACCAACTCCTCGTTCCCCATCCGCCTTGTCCACTTCCGCGTCTCTGCCAGGCCGATCAACACACAAGTAATTTGTCAAGTTGGCGAAACTGCAACAATCCACGTAGTCGTCGTTTCGCTTCCGCCACGCTTTTTGCCCACGCCCACGTATCCCTTCCCACCTTGACGTGGCCCGACCTGCTCGGCCCAGAAAAATGGACATTGACCGACTCGGACAGCGCCGCCGACGCCGCCGAACCGTCACCCAGCGGTGAGCTGATCCCTCACGGTCTGTCAGTCATTCAGGCTTGCCCGGGCAGCTGGGTCGTCGTCACTCGGCTTGTGCCTCCTCGCACCCTGAGGACCACTTCCACGTGTGAGGCGAGTCGGTCCCCCTCCAGGCAGGGTGCGGGTGACGACGTCCACTCGCGTCTGCGCTAGCACCGATCGCTAATTCAGCGATGCGCACTGGAGCATTCAATTCGCGGCTCATTTGCCCGGCGTGATACAAGCCGGCCGGTCCGTCCAACACGACGCGCCAGACGACTTACATGGACGCCCACGCGGCATGTCGTGAACCCTCCATCTCCATCTACGAAGAAACACTTGTTCACCCGTATGATGGAGACGAAACATCCGGCAAGTGTACACTGACGGGTGAAATGGTGATGGTGAAATGCACAATAGGGGCCAAAAAGCGTGTCGGGGCTTGGCGTCAGGGCTCCTCGATTCCAAATCGCGGCATTGTCGAAACTCTGATGTGCTGCGCCCTACACAGATTGCCATCAAGGTTTTGACGAAGCCTCACCACAGGTCCCTTGCTGCTCCAAGCTTCAGCCTCAGCGCCCCCAGTCACTGCCAGAAGAGGGAAGTCACTCTGTGCGAGGCGATCGCCCTCGCACTGTCGCATCAGGGAGAGCTTGCGCGGCCTGCTTGGCCCGTGGTTCCAAAACTCCCAGCCCAAGTCGGGTGTCGCCACCCCACACGCGATCAATTGGCCCGTGCATTGCTCAACCAGCCCTCTGGGTAAGCAGGTAAGCCGGGCAAATGTTGTGCCAAGTCGTTTGCATGGGGCCTTTGGTTATCAAGATTTCTCGGTACACCATCACTGCTGGAAGCTCAGTCTTTTTTTCTCGAACGTTGGATTGGCATCTAAGCCTCAGGATGCGGGTGCGGCTTGCCCCGCGCGGTAGATCTGGCCAAATTCAATCACATCGACTGCGATGGGAATCTCGACCGCTGACTGGTCTCACAAATGTTCTTGTCTGAGAGGCTGAGAGGGTGACCTAGGACTTGCGCAAGCCTTCTAACCTGTTATGATCCTCCGAGCGTAATCACACATTCCACAGCTGGTCACCATCCACAGATGCACACTCGGCTATCTGATCGTCGAATTTCCACGGATGGAAATTGCACAAGGGATCCGGCACTATATCTGGAAGGTCCCGTTGAGATGGTAGCGCGGCTATCACGTTGTCGGCCGCACAGCTCCCAAAAGACATCGGGATATCAGGGCACACGCCCGTAATTTTTCTCAGGGCGTCGATGTCACCGTAGCCCGTGTCTCGTAGTACTGTGAGCCCGTCTCGACGCGGACGTTTTGCGCAATCGACCTTGCCGTTCACGGGCCCACATGCTAGCTGCCGGTCGGGTGGGATTTGCGGCTGTCGTGCCCAGGGTGCAGGGTCTATGGCATTGTCCGCTCGTGACGACGTCCTTGACGTTAGTACGGCATTCGTCCGCCCTAATTTCCACCTGGTAGCAGCCGCGCAAACGCCCAGTCCTCGAGTATTTTGTCCCCTTTTTATAATTATTCCATATTCATGGAGTAGTTGCCGGCTACCGATCGAGACCAGGATGCTTGGATCTTGGATTAGATAGACAACCTAAAGTGGATGCGAAAGCCCGGTCCAGCGTTCGGATCCGAGTCAGCGGCCGATACCTTCTGTCTGGTTCTCGTTTCTATCATATCGATTCACTGTCTTTTTTTGTTTTCGTTTCTCTACATTGGGAATAGTATCACTGCTGCAATGGATCTGTTGGGTGTGCTTGTTGCGCAAAATTGACAACACCAGCCCTGGTGAAGGATTTCACTCTGAGCAGCAGAAGGTCACAATGTTGAGCTCCTTGTCACAGTATTACACACAACTTCAAACCGGGAGTCAACTGCTCCTCGACAGAGCCACAGCGGACCAGCAAGCCACGTGTGTATTAGACATCACGGCCCACCCAATCACCAAAATACCGCAAAGATTTTCGCTTCCTACCGGGCATTAAAACTTGATCGTCTGCCCAGTGACGGCACGGCTGCCCACGTTACCGGGTCCCTCATCTTAGGGCAGCGTGGTTGACGCGCGTCTTTGCTCCCTCGACCGTCCCATGTAAGCGAATGTCCCCACAACGGGATAACCCAAAGTCCTGGGGCCACCAGGGCTAATCCTTGAAGCGACGCACCGCGCGGGCTCCTAATTTCTCATGGCTTTCCTGAGCAGAAGAGTGCGGCCGGATCTATCTTCGATGATGCCCTCTGCCCCCGGCGTGTGCAGGCCGCGGGAGCCAGGCCCATCAAAGCTGTCATGCCACAAGGCCAGGCAAGGAAGGAGAAAGGAGATGAGGCGGCTCCCAATCACCATGGAGACAGCGTATCCACGAGCCTTCTGGCGTGGGTCCCGTAGTCGCTCGGCGCCTCTGGGAAGTGGGACGTCACCACCAACGTCGCCGGCCTCGTAGCTCGCCAAGAGGAAAACATCCCCGCGGGAAATCCTCACCGTCAATAGTCTGCGTGCATGTGGTGCCACATGTGCGTATATGGAGAATACTCTGCTGCCTGGCAGCCCTGGCTGACGCTACCGTGCAGCCACGCGCGGTATGTGGGCGTCGTGACTTGACCTGGATCTGCTGACTCGGTAGAAGTTGCCTCCGCCGGCGTACTCGTCTGCTCGTCATGTACGTACACCTGTCTGTCTGATGTCCAGCCAGGGTGGGATGAAACGGGGCCCTCTTGCAACTCGGACCGTGACTGTCGGATGGAAACGAGCCAGGGTGAATGTTTTGGCCCCAGTCATCTCATGGCAAGAATTTGGCATGCCCACAACCATGCACTATCAAAAGTGTGTAAGTCATGGGAAATGGTTGCTGCCCAGCATAATCGACGGGCGCGTTGGCAATTATGCGAGGCTTATGTGTGGACATGCAAAGCTGATTGAAACTAAACGGCCCAGCAAAAAGTGAGTCTAGTTCCGTAAGTCTAAGTCAGCACAAGCCTGCGCACAGAGGTCCGATAGCAATGCCCTGTTCTCCTAGGTTCACGGATATGTCCGTGGCGGGCCAACGGAATATCACAATTATACTTTGCTACTGTCAGATCTAAAACCTCTAGACATCACGACGCGTAATGTTCCAAAAGGCTTTTGGTCGCCTCGACTCATTCAGCTGCCACATTCACAAGAGCTTTTCATAGCCACCATTGGCACGAAGCGCTACATTTTGTGCACCTAGTAAGTGCAATAGTCTTGCTTTCGCGTCTTTCTAAAGTTTGACATGGCTGCCTTGCATCGGCTCTGCGAGTGCACATCATTGCAGCCTTACCCCGAGACGTGGTCAAGAAATCCCTAGGCATATTTCAAAGTAGACAGTAGCAATTTCAAGTCTTTAATTGTGGGGGGCTGGTTCTCTGTCTGCTTCGGGCATCTTCGCACAGACGGCCACCTCTCGTTCATGTTTCACCGCCAGATGATTAATGGCCTATGTAATCGACAACTGTACATCTATCTGAGTGATTTATCCTACACCACGCCAGTGGCAGAAGCACCACTTCGTAGTTTGAAAGGACTTGGTGATCACAGGGCAGCCGTGGACAGACACAAAGTGAATCCTTCGAAGCCACTTTGGTCACACGCGTGTAAGTCCCACGACAGCGTCATGTCGGAAACGGGGCAATTATGTTCTAGCTGACGACGATGCTTTGCCACCATGGCGACCCGAGACGCACGTGCTGACCACCAAGACATTATGGACCGCTTTGTTCTGGCGAGGACACACGCAGTTTGGGTCTTGGCTTGGTTTGGCCTAGACGTAGGCAGGTAGGTAGATAGTCCGTTGCTTAGCTGACGAGTATGCGAACTGCAGGTGGGCCGATTGGGGAATGCCTACTTCGGCACAATGCCGGGGAGGACACCAGCTTGCGCCTCCTGCTGGGCTCGAGCTTGCGTAAACTGCGGGTGAATGGCTTGCCGAGAGAGATCCGCCAAGTGCGGATGATAGTGACCCTTCTGTGTAATGGCTTTCTGATGAGGTCCACTGCAGGAGGCTGAAATGGTCTTGCTCAGACAAAGAATTCAAGTTTTGCAACAAGATGCTTTGTGGCGCCTTCTTGAGAGGACTGTTCCAAGTTTCTCTGCGGTCTAGCGGTATATCTATTTACGCAAGTATAGAGGCTTACTGTGCTGGGTCAGTAACGTAGGTCAGTGATATAATGGCAGCATACTACCAAAGATTTGATGAGCTGGCTTCTATAGTGACCCAGCCCAGGAGTGAAATAGGCGCTGAAGTCTGTCAAGGTCTGATGAGGTGTGCTCAGGATGGGACGGGCTTTTCAAGGTTTGTTCGTTAAGGAGAACAAAATCAAATTCATCCGATGATATTGAAGTAGATACATGCGCTGCAGCATACAATGTTACCTGTGCTGTCCTAAGGCCCTCACACGTTGATCAATGATACCCAAGTAAATGGCTACAATATCAGTGGGAATACGATGAGCTATATTGAAGTTTTGCATATCATATGATAAGCCAAACTGGATATTGGACAAAGACTTGCTGAAGTAAGTTCTGGATTTTTCTTCCTTCGCCAATTGCTGCTCAGAACACATGTGTGCGACAACAGTGATCGATGCCAACAACTGACCTAGTAACGGCGTAAATCAGACTCTGGTCAGGAACAAGTCTCAATGAATCACTCACATTACCCGTCTGCACCCTAGGATACTCAGAATTCTTAGGCGCAAATATCCCAACACACTGTTGTCAAGGTCCCGCCTCGCGAGGCAGTCGCTTGAGAAGCAGCATACTGTCCTTACCTGCGTCAACCAACCTCTCTCTCTCTCATTTTATCTCTCTCTGTCTCTATGCATCTTGTGTGTGTATTCTCCGTAAGTAACCCAGCAGCTTTGTGTAATTAGATGGTGTCAGGTTTATCCAAAAGGGGAGCGTTGGTTGGTACTGAGCCCACTGCACTAGCCGCACTCGCACCTGAGACCATCCATAAAAAGTTAAGCAAGGGAATATGGCAATTTATAGTCGGCAGGCTGGACATAAATATCTCCATAGAAACCTTGAAATCGATGAGCGACTTCGTAAGAGCCTGGAAGCCTGTCTAAGCTGGCTTAAGAAGTATAGTTATACAATACTGTCACGGTACGTATATCAGGACCACGGCAATGCTATAGGCATTAGGTACAACGTTCTTCTTTTGGGTATTTGGCGCAATAGGCCTTCTTGTGCCGCAAAACGATTAAGGTCGTTGGTATCTAAAAAGATTATGGTATACTCTGAGTCAAAGCTTCTACTCTCTACCATAGCGTTATAGTTAGGAAGATAAGCTTGCCCCGAGACGCTTCATTTTGTAATGGGGGCACAAATGATCTTTGGCGGCTGCGGCTTGGATTTTACTTCTGCAATTGAGGCAGGCCGAGAAGTATCATTTCGTAGTCTTCTTTGAGTCTTTTAATGTTATCTTATACTTTACATTTCATGCAAATTTCATTTTTTTTTTTTTTGGAAATATGCATCCAGTCGCACTAATTTACAGATTTCCATTCTCATCGGTTCGAAGCTGGCATTGTGGTCACAGAACCAGCAACGCAATCTAGGGAGTCAGTCATATGCCAGCCGGCCAGCCGGCCAAACAATTCACAAAGAGCTATTTAAGCTTCGCTAAATAAAACATGGAGTCGAAATGAGAAAAAAGGAGAAGACATTAAAACACAGATTGAAAGTCTAAAACAAATGGCAAAAAAATATGTCATGAAGGGGAATCGAACCCCTGCCCCAGGCATGGGAAGCCTGGATTCTACCACTAAACTATCATGACCTTATCAAATTTCTCACTACTAGGCATTATGATCAAAATACAAGATCCGCCCCCCGGATTTTTACCCCAAGCTAGCTGCAGCTGTCGATCGTGTTGTTTTTTCCTTCTTTTATGTTTGAGATGGATGGGAATAGGTTACATTCTGTTTTTAGACTCTAATTTGAAAAGGGCCTAGTTGTACTGCTATATAGACACCCATAATCATCCCAAGGATGACGGCCCAGTATGCGCATTCCAGATGTCAGGAGGCCCGAATTCGTTCCACAACATTACCTAATTTGGCAATGGTTCCCAATCACCACAGGTGATTCGCTTTCGCATGTCCTCAGACAGCGGCTGGTATTCAGTCGAATCTCCCCATCTTTGCACAAGCCATTGTCGGTGATATTTCAAATCTTCGTCTTCCCTCCACTCGTCCCATGTAAGCCAATCCATATCATACCTCACATCGTTCCAGCAAGTCTCGATAGGCGACACCGGTCGGTCCGATATTTGCCCTGTGTGCTCTCCGGCTTTTGATACATAGGCCCTTTCGAAATCTGTGATGATCACACTGACATCTAGTCTCCCATCTTCCAGCCCACTAGTCCTAACGAAAATACTGGCCGCATCAACTTCGACACCGACACCTGCGTGATTAAGGAGAGCCACGGCTTCATAGATCTTGGCAAGGACCTCTCTTCTCCAAGCCTGAGGGAGTTGCGGTTGAGGCTCCACACAGCCGCTGGTGTAGTAGTATCGCAGATACGTACTCGCCAGGTTCGCTGCCTCAACTTCTTTGAACAGAAGCAGCGGGACCGATCTGGAGGTCGCATAGTCCACTCCACCAAAGTCTTTGGATGGCACAGGAACTTCCATGACCCAGGCTCCCAAGAACACTGGTGTCACATTGCCCGAGAGCCCAGCCTCCTTGAACCTAGCATAAGCCTCTGCCTCGTTATTTATGTAGTCATTGGTGCGTATGTGAGCGAACAGCGTGTCGCTGGAATAAACCGGGTCGTAGATCTTGGCTGTGCATCTCGAATTCGTGTCATTATCTAGGTGGCACTGCACCATATTCCACCAGATGTCGCTAGCCGGGCGCGTGACGATCGAGTCCACGTGCATGGTGTGTTCCTTGGCTTGGTGACTTGTCTCAGTGGCTTGTTTTGTCTCCAACCCAAAATACGAGTTGGCGATGCAGTATTCGATGGCTGGTATTTTGTGCGTGCCTGGGGGGTACCTGGCTTTGAGAGACTTTTCGGCATCTATTTGCGTCTGCCTCTCGGCGTCTGAGGGTGCTGTCAAGGGGCGGATCTTGACAGAGAACCCGGGGATGTACGGGAAAGGCGGGCTTGGCCCTTCAACTTCCCAGTGGTGACTTGGAGGCTCAGAGGTATCCATCTTTGCTACCTTTATGAAGAAAACTAGGAATTTGGTGGATGACGTTCAGGATAAATCCTGTGATTGAACATGATAGAGTTCTCGCAATTTCATACAGCACAGAATTGCGAGATTTGGTCACTTATACCCGCCCAGAAGTAAACCCCACCTCCAGGCAGCAAGGTCGAATTTGTCGAGTTCTGTGCCAATGGCCATGTCATGCCCCATATAAAGAAACAGAATCTCCATTTACCTAAGCTACATGCCGTACTATGGTCCATCGTCTTCTACGTGACAGCGATTTCCGACTATTTGCCGATTTGTGTGCTCACCGGAGACGATGTGTTTCGTCCTTGATGCCGCCATGTCAGACTGCTGTGTCGGTAACGGAATGTGCCTTGAAGTACAAACAAGGGGGCACTGAGTTGATTAATCGGCGATGATGGGATAAGAGAATCTTTTGGTGCTTGATCTCCGTGCAGTTCCAGCAGAAACCTGCCGTCCACGCATCAACACACCCCTACGTGTTCGAGGCGACGGGCACTTGGATCCATCGACTAAAAAGAAGCCGGGGTGATGAAATGGCTCAAGTTTTAATTCAATATGCTGTGCCAGCGTCATATAAGAGGCAGGTCTCTAAATGCTTCTTTAAGGGCTCCTTAGCCTTGAAGCGATCCCGAGGTTTTGAAGTGTTTCTCAATGCGGTCTTTATCGCTTTGTCGCCTCGTTGGGGACTTCACTCATATTGTTCTCTTAGTATTGTTCATTCGATTAGCTCATAGATCAAGAAAATAGGGTTGATATTTCCAATTGGAATATCTCTCCTTGACTTGAGGTATGACATTTGACCTGCCCCGTCTCACGTTCGAACAATATCCGCCATGGCCAACACGCCCGAGATCAGTGGTCTGCCAGCCACGGGCCTGGGACTCTGTCAGAAATTCTCAGATGTGATTTTGGGCTTGAAGGTCTACTTTCTTGCAGGATTCCCCATCATCATCTACCTACTTCACCTTCGAGCAACCAGGCTCCGCGTCCTCCCAAAGGGGGTACCGTGGGTGGGTCTACGCAACGAGTGGTTCCCAAAGTCGAGGGCGAACATCCGCGAGCTCTTCAACTCTAAACTGAATATTGAAGCCGGCTACCAAAAGGTGGAACATTCCTTCTTTTCCTCTTTGATGGTTTATGTCACACGTCTCATCGTTCTGACCGAGCTCATCTAGTATGGCAAGCACGGAAAACCGTATATAACGCCGAACCTAACTTTCAAAGCAGAGGTCATACTGCCACCCTCGTGCATGTCATGGCTACTCGCACAGCCCGATTCGGTCCTCTCTATTCAAAAGGTCCTTCTCGCCGACGTCGAGTTCGAGTATACTTCCCCTCGAAGCTGGAAATTTGTGCGGCCGTTCCACGTCGAGGCGCTGAACAAGATGAATTTAAATCTCATGACCGTGGACATGATTGAAGAGATATCGGATTCCGTAGACGTGTGGTTCGGCAGCGTGCCTGGCGAATGGAGAAGCGTAGGCGTGCTGGCGTCCATGTCCACCATCCTGACCCGAATAACAAACAGGGTCTTTGTGGGTAAAGAGGTTGCCCACGACAGCGACTACTTTTACTACTCGATCAACTTTGTCAACAAGATCGGGCTATGCGCCGCCGTAATCGCCTACCTCATCCCGGCCATGCTCAAGCCCGTCCTCGGGCCCATCGCCGCCCTGCCAGCCCGCTACTACGACTTCCGCTGCTCGCGGTATCTCGTGCCGCTGATACAGGAGCACCTGGACGACGCCTCGGCGTCCAAGGACGAGCACCACGAGGAGCGCAACGCCGACATGCTGCAGCTGATGGCGCGCTTCGCAGTCAAGAGCCCAGACCCGCTGGATCACGACCCGCGGTCGCTGTGCGCGCGCATCCTGGCGCTTAACTTCGTGGGAATCCACACCAGCAGCGCGGCCGCCATCGGCGCCCTCGTCAACATCCTGTGCGCCGGGCCCGAGGTTTTCGCCGCGCTACGCCGCGAGGCCGCTTCCGTGCTGCGCGCCGCGGGCGGAGTCTGGAACAAGGCCGCCGTCGGCAGGCTTGTCCTGATGGACAGCACGCTGCGCGAGTCGCTTCGCTTCAGTGCCTTCAAGGCCCGCGGCGTCGAGAGGCAGGTCGTCAAGGAGGATGGCGTCACCCTGCCTGACGGCACACACCTGCCCAAGGGCACGAAGGTCGGCATGCCTACCACTGAGATCCACATGGACCCGGATTTCTACAGTGACCCTGCTGTCTTCCGCCATGACCGCTTCGTCGGCAGGGCTGAGCTCGGCATGGTGAATACAACGGACAGGTTTCTGGCATTTGGCCACGGCAGACATGCATGGTGAGTCGATGCCGTCTGCTTCAGGGCATCGTCCGAATCTGGACCTGTTTCTATTCTATCATCCACCCTTCAAGAAGAAAGTCGGCTGACCTTGCTGTTGTGCCTTAGTCCTGGCCGATTTTTCTCTACTCATGAGCTCAAACTCCTTTTCGCACATATTGTTCTCAACTATGACTTCAAATTTCTTGATCAAAGGCCCAGGTCGATTTACCTGAGCGACTTTTGTTTCATGCCAGAAGAGGTCTTCTTTGAGACACGCCGTAGAGAGAGAAGTGCGCATCTCGATTTTTAGGCTTGAAAACCAATCTTCATCGTGGAAACGATGGGGGGAGTTCAGACTGCTCACTGCACACTTAAAGATCCGGATTTAGCACCGCAAGCACGAAGATTTTCTTTGCTCACCTCTTATAGCTTAACCTCACATAGGATAAACCCATAACTACTGGATACTCTCCTATGGGATGTGTGCCAAACCTGTAGAATGGGATGTGTGCCAAACCTGTAGAATGGGATGTAAAATTACCTCGTGTGGGATGCCCCTTGTGTTAATATCCTGCCTACCAACAGGTAGTCTGAACTTGATGTCTCGAGTCTATCTGTACCTAATACTCTACATAACGATCGGCCATGTCAGAGACGTCCAGTGGCCGCTCAACCAGGGCAACCTCGACCTTCAGTATCTTGCCACCGTTGCTGCCATTCGTCCTGCCTGTTCCGTCCACTCTCTCCAGTGGTGCAATACCGAGTATGGGCCGGTACTTGTACGTATGCCACCACTTCTTGCGCTGTTCCTCCGCGCCGGATGGCGCATCTTCTTCTCCTTCTGATCGCCCACCCTGCTCTCGTTTGCGCAACTTCTCTAGTTCCCCGCCACCCATTTCCTCCTCTGCGTCATCATTTTCATCCTCGTCCCCAGTTCCATCTGCCTCTGGCTCCGCGTCCGCCATCTCCACATCCACCCACTGGACTTCTTTGTCGTCTTCTGCCAGTAACTTGCGTACAGGGTGTGGCGCAAGTGTGCCAACCTCCGTCTTGCTTCCCGCACCACTGTCAGCTCCGCGCTTGCGCTTCCGGGTTTTCTCCGAGGACCCTGACACCTGTTCTGTGAAGCCAAACGAGACATCGATCATGAAGACGAATGATGCGCCGTACATCCAGACCCTGGAGCCTGCCCACACAACACCCTTAATCAGGTCTCGGGTGGAACGAATTTCGTCGGGAAGCTTCCACACGGGATTCTTTCGTGACCATTTGGTCAAAGACCCCTCCAAAGGATTGAACGTGTAGATGCGCGAGGCTGACGTGACAGCCAAGAGGATGTAGTCGTCTGGCCCTTCCTCGCCTTCGTCCCGGAGTATCGGCGCGAGGGCGTCGTGAGAGAAAGACAGTACTACTGGCGCATGTGATAGTTTTGGTATGAGTGATGCTTTGGGATTACGGATCCACGAGGGACCGGATCCCGATGTATCCTCATCGCCTGACTCATCGCTCGAGTCTGAATAGGACGCCGCATCGTCTTCCGCTGGTGCTGCGCCATCCTGCACGCCACCATCCTGCAGTATCCATGTGTCGATGTAGCCTGCCAAGTCGGCGGTTGCGACAATACTGCTGTCTGGCGAAAATGTGATGTGCGTTACAATTCTTTCGTAATTGCCCAGACCGCCTAGTCGTACGTGCTTAGGAATATCTCTTCGCAATCGAGTCAGCTTTGTAGGGCGCGGCTGTATTGAAAATCCCGAGTCCTCCGCTGTTATGTTCGCAATGCGGACCTGACTGCCCTTCTGAATCCAGCCTAGCCATCGGCCGTCCGGAGAGATTTGAACTTTTGCAGCCCCCGCGTCCCCAATGATGGATGGAACCTTCATCTTGCGGACCTTCATTTTTTCATTCAGGTCCAGATTGGGAACTGTGAGGTGAAATGCCTTGATGGCCGTGGCTGTGGACACGACAAGAATCGAGCCATCCCTGCTGATGGAACATGAAGTGATGTTCGACTCTTCCTTTTTCGACCC
This sequence comes from Diaporthe humulicola, assembly GCA_038088545.1. NCBI lineage: Eukaryota > Fungi > Ascomycota > Sordariomycetes > Diaporthales > Diaporthaceae > Diaporthe > Diaporthe humulicola. The sequence goes on from JBBWSL010000018.1 coordinate 499,752, forward strand.
GTCCTTGTTCAACTCTTCCTTGAGCAAGATGGTGGCAAGCTGTGGACAGTCTCGTTTCTGTTGTGGTTTGCCATCGTCGCTGTCCAGCTCCTGTTGCGACGCCCGCATTTTCCATATATGAATTTCTCGGTCCCACCAGCCAACAAGCAAGCGGGCTTCGGGCGCAGTTTGTAACGGTACAGACTGTGGTAGGTGTGAGAGTGTTCGATGATTCTCTGCTCCGGCCTGGCGCAGCGGAGTGATGATAGGAGTGGCATCAGGACCTGGTAAGTAGCATTAGCAAGATATGCGGTGATGTTGTGCTGGTTGGGAACAGTCTAACCTGCAGTCACGACGACACTCATACCCTGACCCTCAAAAGGAGCCATGGTCTTGACATCGTGCTTGTGGTATTTCTTGTGGGAAACCTTTTGCCAGCGAGAAGGGTCGCTTCTGATAGGGCGGTACAGGACTGTTCGTCGATCCATGCCGCCACTGATGATGGTCTGCCCATCTGCGCCAGTGGCAAGGCTCAGTACGTCGGACTTGTGTCCCTGGATCCTCTGCGCTTGAGTATATGTCTTGCCGTCCCAGATGCAGACCTGACCAGTCGAGTCTCCGGAAACAATATCGCCATTCTTGAGGCACTTGACGGACCAAACGATGATGTCCTTAGAGCCGCCAGTGAGATCCTTGCCCAGCGTCATCTTGCGCAGGAGCTCGCCTCTCCTCATGTCGTAGACGCGAATGGAGCTGTCTGAACAGCCAACCACTACTACTTGTCGTGACTGGAAGGCGATGCTGACCATCCTGACGTTCTTTTTAGGAGTCTTGACCAGGGCCCGCTGGGACTCAAGGTCGTCGTTGTCGATCGAATACACCACAAGGCTGCCGTCCACGGTACCAGCTACTAGTCTCTGGGGCTGGCTGGCGGCGGCGATGCCATTTTGGGACTCCTTGGGGGGTGCAGGCTGGGCGGCGAAACACCATATGTCGCCATGCTCGCTGCTTGCATGTTTCTTCGCCTTTCCTTCCTCCAAGTCCCATTCGGTGACGGTGGATGTATAGCCGATGCTGAAGAGTCTTGACTTTCCCACAATGACGCTTCCGTCCTGCAACGTCTCGTCCTCGCCCGTGACCCAGACAAGGGAGTCGACACTCCTGTCGCGTCCGCCGTGGATCGTGGTCTCGTGGAACCAATTCCCCTTGGAGGGGTTCCAGATTTCTATGTCGCCATTTGCTCTACCGATGGCTAGTCGAGCCTGTCGTTTCGTAGACAGTATGGGGTGTGAGAAGGCGACAGCATTGATGGGAGACGCCTGGAAAGGAACGAATCGGCATCGGTGGATGTCCATTGTTTCTTCGGTCCAGAGCGACCCGTGAACGGCAAGTGAGTGTGTGTTGCAGCAGTTTCCCTGCCTCCTCAGAAAATCCAAACTTTTTTTCTCTGCTCATCCAGACCCTGGGCACTATCGATAACTTTTTTTGCGCCGGCAGGCAATCCACTGTCTGGTGATGGCCCGTGCCCAAGCTGTCGCCCAGGCTGTTGCTAGGGTGGGCAGGTAGACTACCTAGGTACCTACCTAGTTACATGTGCCTAAGGTGTTCTTGTAGGATATCCTGTGGGGTAACCTGTTGCATGATAACCTCCAATAGGATAGGGATAGGTACACCGTAGTATGATCTCCTGTAGCATGGCCTGCTGCCTATCTAGGTACTGATAGGCATTTTGGACTTGGCCTCAGGTTGTGTTCTCATACTGAAGTGAAGTCCACTTCCTAACTTCCATGTGTCTGGGATTGACTGTTCCAAACCTCTGTACATAGCCCAGAAAGTCGTTTGGGCATCTGCAGGGGGTGTCTGCCCCACCAAACCCACGTCCATGTCTCACTGATGGCAATCGCTGCTCTTTGTGCATGGGTGCATGGGTGCAACAAAGTGGGATGGATGCCCACCAAACGAGGGGCAACTATGACTACACACCCTGATGGCGACTGACCATATTACCAAGGTAACGCCCTGCCAAACCTGCCGGGTGAACACCAAGCTCGTCCTAAGCTAGCTGCAATTGCAATTTCTCAGCAAGACCGTGACGCAAGAAGCCAGAAGCAAGCAAACCATACCCTCTCAGCCAGTCCTGATTGCGCCATGGACTTCAACAGCTCGTCCCCCTACCCGGAGGGTGTCATATCCTTTCTGGATACTGACCTCTACAAGCTGACCATGCAATGCGCTGTCTTCAAGTACTTCAAAGACGTGCCTGTGACTTATGGATTCACCAACCGCACTCCCGAGAAGAAGCTGTCGCGAGCTGCATATCGCTGGCTAGAGGCCCAGATAACAAGTCTGTCAAGCCATACACAAGTACACACACGCACTGTCACACTACACCAGAGCTAACCAAACCCTCGTCCAGAGCTTGGGAACATCTCCTTGCTCCCCGATGAGCTCCACTTCCTCCGGCAACACTGCCAGTACCTCACGCCTGCCTACCTCGAATTTCTCCAGGACTTCCGCCTGCACCCCCGCGAGCAGGTCACAATCAGCTTCACCCCAACGGGGCAAGACACCGGAGCAGACACCGATCTCGGCGACATCCAGCTGGACATCAAGGGCTCATGGGTCGACACGATCCTCTACGAGATCCCAATCCTGGCTCTCACCTCGGAAGCCTACTTCAAGTTCATGGACAAGGACTGGAATTATGATGGCCAGGAAGAGAAAGCATACGACAAAGGAACACAGCTCCTCGAGGCCGGATGCGTCTTCTCCGAGTTCGGAACCCGCAGACGCCGCGACTACCACACCCAGGCCCTCGTGTTCAGAGGCCTCGTCAAGGCGAGCAAGGATGCCGAGAAGCGCGGCCTCCCCGGCAAGCTCTCGGGAACGAGCAACGTCCACCTGGCCATGCGCTTCGGTATCCCGCCGGTCGGCACCGTCGCGCACGAGTGGTTCATGGGCATCGCCGCCATCAAGAACGACTACCCCCGGGCGACAGAGGAGTCACTGCGGCACTGGGTTTCCTGCTTCGGCGAGGGCGTCCTCGGCATCGCGCTGACCGACACGTTCGGCACCCCGGAGTTCCTCAAGGCCTTCAACAAGCCCATCGAGCGTCTTCCCGACGCACCCGCGTCTACTGAGCACAAGCCCTCCATCGCCGACGACTTCATATCAGCAACCAAGGATGTCATCGCGAAGACGGGCTTGGTGGACGGCGCTCCCAAGCCCAAGACATATGCGGACGTCTTCACCGGCGTCAGGCAGGACTCGGGAGATCCGGTCGAGTTCGTCAGCACAATGCGAAAGTTCTACGACAGCGTGGGCATCAAGGACAAGAAGGTGATCGTCTTCTCGGACTCGCTGAACATCGAGCGGTGCCTGGAGTACAAGAAGGTCGCCGAGGATGCCGGGTTCCAGCCCACGTTCGGCGTGGGAACGTTCTTGACGAACGATTTCGTCCGTACGAATGACGGCACCAAGTCCACGCCAATGAACATCGTCATCAAGCTGAGCTCTGCGAACAACAATGCCGCCATCAAGATCAGGTAAGGCGCATCCTGCCCACTCCATGCGGCCCTGTGCTAACATGCTGCAACAGTGACAACATGGGCAAGAACATGGGCGACAAGGCACTGGTGGAAAAGGTCAAGAAAGAGCTAGGCTACGTCGAGAAGGAGTGGCAGGACGGTGACGAGAGCCGAAGATGGGGCGTAGACGGTGCTGCCAAGGCCTAGAAGACAAAAAGGCCAAAGCGAGTACCATCACGATGACTCACTGGTTGCATCGAGGAGGTTATCCGGATGAGCCCAGGGATATTTACCCACAGAGGCTAGGAATTCAGTCGAGAATGGTCTTTGAATGGAATCTCGGAGATCGGTAGCGCGGACTGCTTTTTATGTCACGGATTCGGAGCGAGTCGGCGGGCTTGTCACTTTCCAAGGATACCACGGGATAGATCGAGTTAGACGGCAGGTTTAGCCCAAGGATCTCCAGGGAGTCATCATCCTCCTTACCTGGGGAGCATTTGGTTTTGTTGATACGGTGGGATTGCCGCACATGCTACACGGCATATATGGCGGCTTCATCTGCCTGTCTCCTCTAATATGAAGGCATTTACACTCATCCGGCGTCCGCATCACGTGTCGCTCCTATATCAAGGCTCCATGTTGACCTGCCAAGCCTCAGCTCCTATGAATATCTTTCTACAGAACAACATCCTGTGGGCTAACCTCTCACTCCCTATAGAATGACCTCGTAAGGACAATATCCTATAGGTTACACCTTCTATCAAATCACCTGTCCTAAGATAATATCGCACAGGCCCAGGAATAGCCCCCTTCAGAGTGCGTGTGCCCAGTGGGCCACCCTGACTGCAATCACTGATTTCATTCACTGTGGCACTAGCGCCCACACCCTCAGTATTTACACCTTCGCCCCTAGATCCTTTCAAGACCTTCCCCTTGGATAGAAAGTAGTGCCGACTTAACTTCAATTGAAGTATTGAGGGCAGCTGCCTTGTCTCTGAGCATACTCTCGTGACAATCTCCTAATAGGATTATCTGACATTCTATTTGTGCATGCGCTAGCTCGTTCTGCACCCCTCAGAGAAGTGCCTCTTGAGTTCTGGGCCTAACGCAAGATGTTTTCTTCAGTACTTTTCATCCTTCTTGTCCCCCTGTTCAGCATTTAGTCCACCCGCCGCAAGGGGCTCCTCGATCGATTGCCCGTCATGGATATACATTGTCATCACCTTCGGTCCCGGGTAGTTCTTCCTCGCATGGATGACCCACCATGCCGCGGTGAGTACAACGACTCCTACTGTGATCACGCTGTTGTAGTTCATCGCTTCGGCGGTCGTGGGGAGGGCGAAAGCTGGTAAAGACAGGTGAGTCAGCATAGCGGTTCTCTAACCTGGACTCGTTCGCCCTGCCGGAGTATTAAAGGAAGGCTTTGGGGCTCTTACGGAAGCAGAACAGGATGTCGAAGAAGGTGATCAGCACGACTGCCGTCAGGTTGATTGCTGTCCCCCAGCGCCCCAGCTGGAACGGGCCCTTGGGGAAGTGCTTCCGTCCGGTCAGGACGTTCCCCATGAACGGTATCGCGTACGAGATTGTTGTGAGGATGATAAAGGAGCCGGTAAGATCGAGAAAGGCCGTCGAGCTGCCGATGGGGATTGCGCCGAGGCCGGTTGCGACGATGGCTACGAATAGCGTGGACGGGACGGGGCAGGACAGCCGCTCCGAGACACTGGAAAAGAAGCCCGAGAACGGCACTGCGTTGTCGCGGGCGAGGGCCCAGTAGATGCGGGAGTTCTGTGCGCACTATGTTAGCACTCTTTCGGCTCTGTAGGAGAGAGGTGAGACTTACCGTGACCAACGTCCCGACACAGCACATCATCGACGAGCACCATATGATGAAAAGCAGCCCGAACTGCGCGCCGAGATTCTGGCTCCCGTCTCCGTTGGCCGTCGCCTGCGCATAGATGCTCGCCAGGGGATACGTATTGATTCCCGTGGTGAGGACGCTCAGGTCGGTGATGGCGTACGAAATTGTGATGGCGAATATGAAGGCATAGAGGAAGCCGAGCCCTATCTGGAGGCCGATAGCCTTGGGCAGGTCCTTCTTCGGGTGCGGGAGCTCCTCGGCCATATGACAAACTGCATCACACTAATGGCGATGTTAGTCCTGCTACGGATCCTAAAGTGTTGCATTCTAGAACATTCCAAAACATGAAAGTCGGGCCTTACTGTTCCAATTGTGAAACTACCGTTGAGCACGCCGAGCAGGAACGCGACGCCGTCCTGCCATCCCGTGATGTTGTTCTCCTTGAAAGAGCCCCAGACGAAGTGGTTACTTGCGTGCTGCTTCGGCATGGCGGCTATGACGATGATGGACACGATGCCACCGACGATGACGAAGAACATGCCCGCAGTCTGGGTATGCGGGATAGCACGGTTGACAAAGACCACAATCGCTACGCAGAGCCATGTTATGAGTATATAGGCGACGTATACGTGCCACGCTTCGTAGACATAATTTGCCTGGTGGTAGACGACGTAGAGATTGACCGAGACGTTGGCAGTGATCTGGAGCAGTGCTGCCAGGTCGAACATCCACCCGTAGAAGTTGATCCACCCCGTGAAGAAGCCGACCATGCGTCCCCATTTGGGCCCGCCTGCGATGGTGGCCCAGTGGTAAACGCCGCCTGCGGTTGGCACACTACTGGAGAACTGCCGGGTGTTATTGTCAGCATTCTAAATTTCGCCATGATTGCTGCTCAAAGGGGACATCTGCGTCTGCTGGTGTGGCCAGGCGGCACTTGCAAGTCGATATCAGGAAAGGGTCAGGGGAAAGTAAGAAATAGCCAAGCCTCCACACACACCTCAGCAAGGCCCAGGCCAATGAACGAATAGTAGAAGACCGCAACGATAAGCCCAAAGATAAGGCCAGGAGGACCACCATTAGCTATATCAGAAGACACATGAGATATTAGTATAAGTCGTAGATGTCATCGAAACAGGGGTCGAGTACCGATGGAGACAGATATTGATGAGCCCAAAGCAATCCAGGCGTTGTCGACGGTCAGGGCGATTCCCGCCAGCCCGAGAAGGCCATACTGTCGTCTCAGCTGGTCTTTGTATCCAGAGGCGTTGATGACCGTTCCGTCCTGCACCGCAGCCACAGTCTCGTCTCCAGAATGCTCGCCAAGCTCGGGGCTCTGCTGACGCAGACCCTTGGGCTGGTGGCCGTCGCTCAAGCTCATGGTTGCGAGCGTTCTCGGACTTGGTGGCTTGGTTGTGAGGCGGCCAACAGCTTGTCGGCCTACCGGGTTTTCAGGGAAAGACAGGTGAGAACTGGGTAGTCGGGGGCTCAACTAGCCTCTCAGAAAGAATACAGAAAGAAATAAAAACACGTGGAAAACGTAGGAACGAGAAACAGGTAAGGTGAGACATCAGCTGGGTGGAGGGGACGCGGGCTATCAGCATCGAGCTCAGAGCCCTAAATATCACCTTGATGCCGGTCCCATTATTGTGGTACGCTTGATACCCATGGGCGTGATACCAGATTTGTCTGATAATTTCCTGGGTCGAGACCTGGGGAGAACAGCTGGGCCTCGCCATTTCAGGGTAGGACGGCCGTAGTTGATAAGCCCTAGGCCTGGGTAGACTGACAGTTGCTTTTGACAAAAGGCTCGAACAGTGCAGAAGCGACCTGCAAAGATATGCATGCCAATGCCGTTACAGACAGGCCAGGACCGGGGCTGGATCAACGGGCAGCGTCGAGTGGACGGCGAGACAGAGAGGCGCACCGCCGGCGATGATAGGACATAGCCTGGGGATGATAGGATAATAGCCTGGGGTCGCATTGTTATCTTTTAGTCCTGACGGCTAAGGATGATACGACCCCTGAGCAACCTTGGAATGCAACTTGGGTGCCTAGGGTGGGGGCCGCATGCAATATACCACAGTAGCATGAGCGCCGTTGCAATCGCCGTCCAGACATGGTCTTGGTGCTGCTAGGAAAACAATGTCTATCGGCATTTATCAGCGACGAGATCTTGACCCAAAGGCTCGCCTGCGACGATAGGAACTCTCGAGCCTGGACGGGCATTGCGTGAACAGGTGTAGTTAGCCATGCTTCCGGTTGGTTCTGTGCTTATCGAGACTGTCTGTCCAAGAGCAGGTCCTGGGTCGAGTATGATGGGCTCGGATCAAGCAGTGGATGGGGCGAGAGGACGAGGTGAAGTGACGAAGTGGACCACTCGTGGCAATCAACGCGGGATAGGTGGAGGTCCCGAGATGTGCGGAGGTGAGTGGGTTAGTGGATCGGGCCGGCTATTTACTGGGGCTTATCAGCCGGAGATGTCCTGACAGAAGAGATGGTAGGTCGCGCACTTGATTTCAACCTCACAAGGACCAGCTTCAACTCCTCATGTCATCATTTATTAGGCACTCATTGACAGTCGTCAGAATCCATGTCATCGTAGCGTTTTATCTCGAGATCTGTGTCACCTCCCCTCCGGTAAAGACCCTCGGCCGTGATTGGGCAGCCCTATGAATTGGATTTCACGGGTACGACTTCGCATCGTCATGTCATGCATGTGTCGTGCAACTACAGTGCGTTGCCACAAAAAGGTTATATTGTTGCATCCTTTAAGACGACATAATGCTATTTTGATCAATCAGAACAGTGTCACATTATTCATTGCGATGTTGCGATATCACCTTCTTGGGGGAACGCACTGTACTCCACAAACCTTTATGATTCTCCTCCTCTGGGGCCTCCTGTTCCTAATTATCAAACTACTTGTCACTATGCAAGCACATGGTAAATTTCGTGAGAGCCTTTATAGTAGGCAAAGTATTCAAATTAAAGGCTATGTTTTTCAACAGACTTTATAAATGAGGCTCGGTATCCTGCGCCTGAAACGAATAACTCTTTGCGCGCTGCCCATCTGCGAGACCATTCTTCAGATATGTCATCTGACTATGCCAACCGTAAATAGTGACGCAAGATGGCAGCCCCAGATATTGAAATAACAATTGTTATGAAGATCGTCGCGCCTACGGCATGTTTTAATGGGTAGCACAACCCAAGATAGTTAAAGCATGGCATCACAGCATCAGAGTAGCTGTACTCACAGTGTCTCGGTGGGCGACAATATCTGTGACAAGGCCAGTGCATATTGTGCTCGTGCCAAGGACCCGGCGACTGGTAATAGTTCCTGCAGGCGGTGTCCCGGCATCTCGGCCGAGACTTTGTCTCGTCAAAGTAGGACATCAACTTTGACCAGAAACCACCGCCCCTAATGCTTGGATACGAGCCCTGGTCTACCGCGTGGAACCACTGGTGGCTTGGGTTCAAGGTTACCGGGCGGTAATGGTCGATCTGGCCGAGCAGGATGGTTCGCCTGTACGAGGTCATGAGGCACTGGGTTGAATCCTCGCTGTTGTGCTTCTCGTCGCACTCATAGACGTAGATGCCGCTCTGTCCGCGTGCTTCGTCGAACTCGACGTAGTGGTCCGTCCATCCTAACCCTGCAAAGCGGGACGCATCTTTGTGGTCTTCGTCAAAAGCAAGCTCCGTCGCCGTCACAGGTCCAATCTTGCTCGAAGGGTGCGGGGTGCAAAGTCGCTCGTGATGGGTAGCCCGAGGTGTCTCGCCGTTCCTGTAGAGGATATGCTCACACTTGTCCGGGTCGAAGCAAAGCATTTCAGGTAAAGGGTTCTGGCTAGGACCCGGGACAATGTACCGCGCGGCATTCTTTCCATACTCACGGAATAGCTCCCGGAGCTCTGTTGCCTCGATTTGTCCATTCTCAGGTGCAGTCAGTGTCTTCGAACTTGAGTACGGTTTCCAACATAACACCAGCGAGACAGATGTCGAACGACGGTCATAACAGAACATTGAGTTTTGTTCCACGCCCTGCAGTCGTGCACAAGGCCGTGTGTGGTCGTTGCAAGATGCTTCCGAAGGGGCGAGGCGCGACGTCGATTTGCATGGGAAATTGTGGCTAGGGTGCTTGCACACGATATGAAAGTCCGACACGGCTTCCAAGAAATTTCTTTTCCCACTCGACGCGACCAAGTGGGCTTCGATGTCGGCCCAGGCGATAGACACGTGCTCACACAGCCGCAGCTTCCCCTCCCTGCCGATACAAATTCGATCTTCAGGCCGATTTTTCCGCTGCGTGTGCGAAAAGGCGTATCTTGCGTGGTGGCTGTCGCAACCCGCGCAGTGAATGTATCTTGGTGGTGTTTCATTGAATACGCACCCGTTTGGTAGCCTCCTTTCCCCATGAGCAGCCTGGCATGATTCACAGAGCGTCTGCTTCCTTATCATGGCCTTGAAATCTTGTATAACGTCCCATCGGGATGGCAACCACAGCATGATTGTGTGGGTATTCTCTTTACTGACGAATCTGTCTCGATGAAGCATGTGAGTGCCGCGATGGGACATTCTAGGCGCCCAGAGATTTCTGGATATAAGCGTCTTATCATCGATGAGGCAACGGAGCCTTCTGCAGACCCGGCGGATGCAGTAGAGGCTCAGAATATCCGACTGGAGAAATTGTAGGATAGGCAACAGGATCTCGTCGGGAAGCTTGAGTAGGCGGCTGAACTCCTTGTTGTGATTAATTGCCGCGAGCAGTGGATCCATGGAGTCCTCAAACTCACCCAGTACAGCCGGGTCATTTCCTCTCCAGAGACCAGTATCCATTTCTGGTCGATATTCTAGGTGGCTAGGGTCTTGTCAGGACAGTGTGAGAGGGGTTTCTTGTAAGGACTTCGAACAAATGATTCAGGACAGTGAAGAGCAACCACCTTCAATTATTTTGTTGCTAAAGAGTTTTGCTTCTCGATGACATGTGCTGCCAGAAATGTTTGATGGAGGCTTTGTGTAATATCAATAAAATTCAGTTTGTGTAAAGTGTCCAAAATTTAGGCATATGCACGGATAGAACTACAACTGTACTTGTGACTCAATTTAGCCTGGTCACTTACCATGGGTAGTCTCTAAGCCCCAGCCGTTATTTGAAAAAGAAATCAGATATTTCCTAAGCTCCACTCAAGGTTCTTGGGAAATAGAGAATGAATCACATTGGAAAGGAGGATTTCAAAATATTGCCCTTGATCACTGCTGTAGTCATCATCCACCTAGAGCGCCCCTCGCAAGATCAGGTTACTCTAAGCTACACTCAGTAATAGTCCTATCAAATTGTGACACAGCTTGAATTGTTTTGGCTCGGGCTAAAGAGACTAGTATTGACAGTCTTACTTGGACTGTTGCGTCTTAGGAAATAGGTCTTCATGTTTGTTCCTGCATATTCAGATACAAGACAGGTTTTGTGTCTCTTTTTTTTTTAGAAAACGGAGATTCGTACAACCTAAAAAGGAGGGCGGATAACTAAATTTTATACTTACTAAATTTATTAGTAAAAAGTATAAAAATAAAATATATAATAATTTTATATTATTAATTAATACTTATTTAAGTATATTTTAAAGGATTAGGGTTATTAAAAATATTTTTTATATTTTTAAAAAATATTATAATATTAAAATACTATTTTATATTAACTAGTATAGCTACTTTTATACTACAGTAATATCTTTAAAAATAATACTATTAAATAGGTAAAATTGTAAACTCTATTCTAAATAATGATTTTTAGTTTAGAATTAAATCTAAATTAAAGCTAAAATTAAAGTTAAGAAATTAAATACTTATATATATACTTAAAAATTCTTTTATTTATTATTTTAAAAATATTACTTAAAATAATATAAGGTTAGAAATAGTATAGAAATATTATATAAATTTTCTAGATTATTATAGTATTTTGAATATTATTATTTATATTAGTCTAAGTTATAAATATATATTATGTACTATTGGCAATATGTTGTCCGCCCTCCGATTAAGGTTGTACGAATCTCCGTTTTCTTTTTTTAACATACTGGAGCAACTCTGCTTATGTTACTACTCTTTAGGTCGCTTGGGGACTGAACACTGCTATCGTCTGTAAGATTTGGCACAACTGGCGCGTGTCAACAGCTCACCTGCCCCCATTGAAGTGTGCTGATAATAGCACCTTGGTTTCAGTACATAGTCGCCCACACATCAGAAATGTATCAAAAACATTGCTGCCAATCTGCCATGCCTATGTTCTCTTTCCTTTCTTCTCTTGAAATTGCCGGCAACCCGATCATTCCTGCTTCCCCCTTCTCACCGCAAATTTGACGATACGTAGCTCTTTTATCAATTTTAACAAACAAAAGTCGTGGACTTCTTGATCCGGGCTTCTTGCCGCGAAAAACTTTCGCACGACTACAGGACTTCAGGCTAAGCGGTTGTACTTGTCGAGAAGTTCTACCAGTTATGTACGCGCTGAAAAACAGCCCCCATTGCCATCTGTTACCTCTATGCCGTCTCTCCATTGCATCTCATTGTCCGTTTCTTATCATTGCTATATACAGAGGCTATAGGGTGAGGACCCCCGGTTATTAGCTGGCTGTGGTCTGGCCTTTCGAGCAGGCGATGCGACGTGTAGGTCAACTTATGTGCGGACGAAAACCGGCCGATCGTCCTAACGATGACAAATAGGCTCGGCAGGCTCCACCTCAGTACTAGAAGGAGACAACATTTGTAATGACAACATTTGAACACAATCTTTGAGAGGTAGAGCCAAAGTTCTGACAATGACATGATACTAAATTGTGGTATTTCTCAGCAACGGGAAAACATATTTACGAGCACCACTGTAAGCCGTATTTGAAATTGGCTGAGGCGAAGATGGCCTTTAGTGGCTCTTCCCCGCAGAATGTGCTTACACATCATCAACGTCAGATACCACCACATTTACACCGACTTGCTTGATGACCCCGCGGCATCTGATGCAACTTGGTCCCGTCTGTAAGCACGACATTCCTAATCAGAATGTCAACTGTGGACTGAATCTCGCCCTAGCAACTCTCATTCCGCGTACAAATTAGGTCTGTCTTCGTGAAAGCAAAAAGCTTGTTCTGGTCATCCCTGCATCCAACAGCTGTGAGCAGCTCCGGAAGAGAAAAGCAAGCTAGACGAACAAACTGAACTTAGAAGACTAGCACTACCGCACCAGCAAACATGGCACCCAAGATCTTCTTGTAAGCCGAAGCCTTTTCAATATGTATCTGTCCTAATTGCTGACCACTGCCAGGACCGGGGTCACCGGTAAGCCTTGCACTTACACACAATGTCCAATCAGCGATTTCAAAAGTCTAAATAGGACCTAATTATCAGGCTACATCGGTGGTGACACCTTCTATGCGCTTGAGAAGAAGCACCCTGACTATGATTACACCCTCCTGGTCCGCAATGAGGAACGGGGCAAGGAGGTCAAAGCCAAATATCCCAAGGTGAAGCTCGTTTACGGCTCTCTGGACGACTCAGCCGTCATCGAAAAGGCCGCTGCCGAGGCAGACATTGTCGTTCGTCAGTATCTCCATGTTCCCGACTGCCACCGTCCGGCCTCCTACTGATGACTTCTGCAGATACCGCTCAGTCTGCGGACGATGTGCCCTCTGCCAAGGCCATTGCGAAGGGCATTGCAGCTGGTCACACCGCCGAGAAGCCGGGCGCGTACATCCACGTCTGTGGTACTGGCTTGTTGACATGGGTACTTCTGCTTGCCCCTGCCTTGGACCTGATATGCATTAGCTAATGTTTTGCACAGAGAGACAATCAAGACAGCCGCTACGGCGAGGCACCACACCCAGACGAAAAGTATGACGACGTCGCCGACATTGAAAAGATCACGTCCCTGCCCGACAAGGCCATCCACCGGGACGTAGACAAGATCGTATTGGCAGCGAATGACACCGGCGCCGTCAAGACTGCTATCGTTGGCCCCCCCTGCATCTGTGGCCCAGGCAGGGGGCCTGTTAACACCCGCTCGATCCAGGTATATGACTTGGTCAAGTTCACCCTGAAGAACGGCTTTGCTCCAGTCATTGGCAAGGGCCTTACAGAATGGGATTTCATCCATGTGCACGACTTGGCAGACCTCATCGTCAGTCTTGTCGAGTCGGCGCAGGACCCCAAGACCATCAATGACCCAGAGTTCTTTGGAGCGCACGGGTATTACTTCTGCGAGGCTGGAGCTTTCAAGTGGGGCGATGTTTCCAAATGTAAGTTCACCACCATGCGACCTGAGAGGGTTATGTCTGGCAGATGCGTCCGAGGAAAGCTGACGATGAGGTTCAACTAGGGGTCGCCGACGAGATGGTCAAGCAAGGCTTCATGGCGGAAGCGAAGGTCGAAGTGACCACCCTGGACAATACCAATGCTCAGGGCCTCTGGTCAAGCGTTACCTGGGGAATGAACTCGAAGAGTTTCGCGAGCAGGGCAAGGAAGAACCTCGGTTGGGAGCCAACCCGCGGGAGCATGAAGGATGCTGTCCCAGAGATTGTTACTTCGGAGGCGAAGCGCCTCGGCATCAAGCCCCAGGCGGCCTAAATTGTGGGGAAGTGATGTGATATGGCCTTCCACAGTATCCATCTTGAGGAGAAAGCCCTGTCAGTAGCGAGCTCTCGATTGTCACGCATGTGGTGGGCTCGGCGAAAAGCATGCAAGCTTTGTGCTATTTTGAGATCCGCAATTGATCCGCGATGTCTTTTTAAGCTTAAAATGGAGCTTGTCATGACCAGGGTGGAACCCCTGCCTAACCCCCTTTTGGCTATTGACGGCAAAGTTGCTTGCAATACGAGTTGAAGATACGAGGTCATGCCGGTCTGTCTCCATAAATAATTTCCAATGCGACTTATCCCCTCACGTAGCGACCTGCCGGCGTCGCCGCGCGGGTACAACGTTGTTCGATTCTCGGTCTATCCTTTCGCAGATCAATGCTTGTATAAAGACGCGGGGCCGTTGCTCGCTCGGAGCGCGTAGTCGACTCGCCTAGTCACCCACCACGATCCCGAGCAACGGTCACTTCTCCCAATAGTTGGACAAGGGAAAAGAAAAGGCACATGGCGTCACTACTCCCAGCAGCCCTCTGGGCTCTCATGCTGGCGACAGCGACACAAGCGAGGCCGGCCGACAAATGGGCTGTCCAGGAGACTGCGACGGTACCGTCCGGATGGAAATATCTTGGACAACCCGAGATCGACACGACCGTGACGAGGGTCTCCATCAGCCTGCGCCAGCCAGGCCTCGACGAGCTGCGACGTCGTCTCGATCAGATCAGCGATATTGACCATGCCGACTACGGTGCGCACCTATCCCGCAGCCAGCTGGATTCTTACCAGGAACCGGCAGCCGGGGCGGTGCACGATGTCATGGAGTGGCTGAGCGGGCACGGCATCGAGGACCGTCTGGCACAGAAGTCATGGGTTTCCTTCAACGCCTCTGTCGGACTGGTGAACTCTTTGCTGAGGTGCAACCTTTCCGAGTACGAAACTCCGCAGTCGCAGCGGGTTCTTCGAGCCACCGAGTACAGCCTTCCCAGTGACCTGGCTCAGTACATTCAGTTCGTCTACCCGCTCACCCAGTTCCTCGAGAGTTCGGCCAAGAAGAACTTCAACGAGAGACGGTTGGTGGACACGGCCAAGGCCAGCCGCCGTCAAACAACATCATGGCCCGCATCTTGCGCAGAAAATGTCACCCCGGACTGCCTGGTCGACCTCTACAACATCAACTACACGCCGCCAGATTCATCTTCTGGTAGCACCCTCGGCGTGGCCGGTTTTCTCGAAGAATATCCTAATCAGTCCATGCTCCGGGATTTCTTGGTCGCCCACAGCCCACATAGAAGCAATGCCTCCTACAGTCCCGACTACAACTTCACCGTTGTCTCTATCAACGGCGGAGACACCACCAATGAAGGCAACGGTGGCGAGGCACTCTTGGACACGTTCTACACAATGCCTTTCACACAGCCACTGCCCGTTTCATATCTCTCGACCGGAGGTCGAGGTGGGTATATCAGCCCCAACGGCACAGACCTGTCCAACTCCTCGGAAAGCATAAACGAGCCCTGGCTCGAATTCCTCCAGTACCTCCTGGAGGCCGAGGACCAAGACCTGCCCAAGGTCCTGTCCGTGTCCTATACGGACGACGAGCAGGCAGTGCCAAGGCCATACGCCCTCCACGTGTGCGACCTCTTCATGCAGCTCTCAGCACGAGGCGTGTCCGTCATCGTGGCGTCGGGCGACGGCGGCGCCGCCGGCACGGCGAGCTCCACGAACTGCGTGGTGAACTCGGGCAAGCCGGACGAGCCGCCCCAGTTCATCCCTACCTTCCCGGCCTCGTGCCCTTATGTCACCTCCGTCGGCGCTACGGGCCGGTTCATCCCCTGGCAGCCGGCCTCCTTCTCCTCCGGTGGCTTCTCGAACTACTTCCCCGCGCCGAGCTGGCAGGCCAAGGACACGGAGGCTTATATAAGTGGCCTTAACGGGACCCACGATGGGTGGTACAACGCCTCAGGCCGCGGCGTCCCCGATGTAACTCTTGTCGGCTCCAGGTTCCTTCTCGGCGGAGAGGGCAAATTCGCCTTCACAACCAAGGGGACTAGCGCCAGCACACCTGTGTGGGCAAGTATCATCACCCTGCTCAACGACAAGAGGCTGAGGGCTGGTAAGCCTGTATTAGGTTTCCTGAACCCTATCCTGTACTCGGATAAGGTGAGGGCGGCTTTGACCGATGTTGCAGACGGGGAGATCGGCGGGTGCTCGTTGAACCAGGGCCAGGACTTTGTCACGGGATGGAAAGCGACGGCGGGTTGGGATCCGACCTCGGGACTTGGAGTTCCTGATTTCGGTGCGTTGATGGAAGTTTTGGGTTAAGTTCAGATGTTTCTACTCCAATCAACCCGTATGAGGGTTTCATGTATATAGCACAATACCAACCCATGCTTCAACGAAACATTATATTACCAATTCAATACACTCCTTCCGTGGCTTGGAAAATTGCCTACGAAACTCGGTTTACAAACAAGGAGAATGGGATGTTGGGACAAATTCTATTCTTGTTCAGCAATGTTTACAACCTTTTGAAAAGAGCGCTGGGCTCTCACTTTGATACAGACACAGGCCAACAGAGATTTTATCACTACTCAAAATTCTACCAGATTACACTAGACGTAGTAAGATGAGCACTGGAAATTTGATGCGCGGTAATGGGGTCGTCATGACGCGCACGAGACCTTTAGGCCCCTACGACTGTCTCTACAGTGTATGCAGCGGGCAGCCTCGGGTTTTCTTTCCCCATCTTGAGTAATTCCCCCAACGAATTTGGTCTATTATCGGATAGACACCACGTGTGTGAGAGCTGAGATACATGCCCAGTGAGAAAAAACCACTGGAGTAGCAACAGCCACTTGGCATTGAAGGCACCATCGGCCAAGGATGAAGTTTCACGACGCATGCCTGATGCGGGAAATCATTAAACATCCGTGGATCTAATGGAATGCGAGCATTCGAACTTGTTACTCTCTGACCGCTTCCTCGTGCAGACTTTGGATTCTCTACAGAGCGAGTCGCCAGACGTATTAGACTGCCTTTGTTCGACAAAGGGCTTAGTCCCCCAAAGTGACATGGCATTAATTTGGCACCCGAGCTTGAAGACGAGGCAATCCGATATCAGAAAAATTTAAACGTGCCATCGGCTGAGGAGGCGCATTTGATTGCGTTCTTCGTCATTGCGACTGTCTGAGAAATCCGTTTATTTTGATTCGAGAGCAGTATATTCTTCCAGGCGTTCAACGCAATTTAAAGAATTGGGATGCAGTTGAAGCAATGATTTACAGGGACACCATCTACCGTATTACATACATGTCGTGCCTATTTTTGGGAGCAGAAGCAATATCCAATTTCCATATTAGGCTGACGATACTTCTTTGGACCCGGAGGCTACGGACCGTCAAATTCGCACTTTTATCTTCCGTCGCCAATTAGTTCAAAAGCCAAGAGCCTCAACCGTTTGGGCCTGAACGCCTCTCCCACTCCTGCTAATCTAACAGGTCGCCATGCGGAGCATTCACGCCCGGCCACTGACCTCGTCAAAGTGAACCCGTGCTGCCCACCGTGGCGGAAGCAAACCCGTCCCAGGCGAATATTTGACGCGCTACAACCCACGTCGTCGATTTGACTGGGCAGAGATCAGGAAAGCTTAGATCCTGCCGAGATCCGAGTCCTTTGCCCAGATATTCTGAGACCATACTTAATCTGGTTTCATCTCGCAGACCGAGTCTGTATAATCGAGGTGTTCTCGGCCCCTGTATCCGCACGCATGCACAATGATTTGCATCGCAATCTAGAAGGTCAGCTTTTGTAGCCCGTAGGAAATGATATGTATAAAGCCGAGGCCTGCTATACCAGCAGCTTGAAGCGCTCCTAGCCTTCAACTCCACCTCGTTGCTCATAAGAAGTTTTATCCAGTGCATCATGAAGTCCCTTCTCGCCATCGCCGCCCTGGCGGCCAGTGTATCAGGCCATGCCATCATGCAGAAGCTCTCCGTCAACGGCCAGGACCAAGGCCAACTCAAGGGTGTCCGTGCCCCGACCAGCGACTATCCCCTTACCAGTCCAAACGATGGAAACTTCGCCTGCAACACAGGCATCGTATACAAGGACAACAATGTTATACAAATTCCGGCAGGCGCCAAGGTTGGAGCTTGGTGGGGCCATGTGATCGGGTATGAGGCCATCACCAACTGTACATAGACAACGGGTTATCACTAACATGCCATTCTAATCTCTCAAGCGGTGCCCAAGGCGCAAATGACCCGGACAACCCGATCGCAAAAAGCCACAAGGGGCCCATCTCCTACTACCTCGCCAAGGTCGACAACGCGGCGAGCACGGGCACCAGCGGCCTCAAGTGGTTCAAGGTCGCGCACGAGGGCCTGTCTGGTGGGAAGTGGGCGGTAGATAATATGATTTCTGGGGGCGGCTGGCACTACTTCACTATGCCCTCCTGCGTAGCCCCCGGCGACTACCTCCTCCGCGTCGAGCTCATCGCGCTGCACAGCGCCGGCAGCCAGGGCGGCGCCCAGTTCTACATGGAATGTGCCCAGATCCGCGTCACCGGCTCGGGCACCAACACGGGGAGCAACTTTGTCAGCATGCCGAGCCCATACTCGGCGACTGACCCTGGTGTCTTGGTATGATGCTGTTTTTCAAACTGTTACCAAGCTGTTTGTGCTGACATTAATCTGCTAGGTTAACATTTATGACAACTCTGGCCAGCCATACATGGGCGGAAAGAGCTACTCTATCCCTGGCCCGGCTCCGATCTCGTGCTCTGGATCCGGTTCAGGTTCAGGCTCTGGCTCTGGTTCGGGTTCAGGATCAGGCTCAGGCTCAGGTGCAGGTGCTGCCCTCTGGGCGCAATGCGGTGGCACAGGCTACACCGGACCAACAACCTGTGCGGAAGGAACCTGCAAGGCCACCAACGAGTACTACAGTCAATGTGTTGCCTAAGGGAATAAACGCGCCATTGGTAAATCAGAACGATGAGACTTGTCTCTGAGTCAACACGAATCGTGTCTCAGCGGCCTGCTGGCGCTGAAGGCGACAATTGGCTTGATATACATACATATCTTTGGATAGAATATTAGTCCTTCCAAGTCTTCAACGGCCGATGGACAGCCTTAGCTTTTCTCAGCCAGCCACTATGTTGCTACGAATGTGTAATATTTCTAATGTCTTTGCTCGCCAATACATTGTTTTTCTTAAGAACGAACGAGCAGAAAAGAAAGGGGGGGGGGGTTGAAAGCAGCTCATGGCACTCTTGGTAAGAACGGCAGATAATTCACGTGTTGGAAAGCAGGTACAGCGGAGAGTGCCCTTGAGGGGCCATTGGCGGTCTCTCACATTACAAGGGTCACGCCACCTGAGAAGATTATCAACAGGCAACACATTTTCAAGGAGGTTGGGGAACGGGAACAGTTTCTCATTCCGCAAGACAATGGAAGTCGTGTAGAAACATCTGTGTATTCATGCCAGGATGACAAGCAATAGAAGTCTCTCACTTCTCAATGCTGACATAGACCTTGACCTCGACTTCGTTGCTCCAACCCGGCTTCAGTTCCAGCTCTTTCCAAGCCTTCTCGATATCAATTTCAAGAATAGAGCTAGAAGCCTTGTTGATGGATACGGTGTGACGAGGAATGACCTGTCCCTGAATCGTGACCATGAAGTCGTCATCCAAGCTCATCTCCGACAGCTTCGAGATGTAGATGCCTAGGACACCTAGAGCTTTCAGGAGAGTATGAACCAGTACCCTCCCATTCTCTAGATAATCCGACTCGCTTGAGACGATAGCCGCGGCACCAGTCATCTTCTCAATCAGACCCAGATTGGCCACCTGGACACGGCCTAGGCTGTCACTTTCGAACGGAGACAATGCGTAGGCTGTGAAGATCTCGTAGTCTCTGACATCCAAGGAGACCGTCAGCTTCGAGCCCGGGAGGCTGGTCTGAACGGGTGTGGTGATAAGGCCAGTGGTGTGAGCCCGGACGATATAGGACAACGACGGCAAGACCCCTGAGAATCTGTCAAGAGGGATTATGTCTGTGAGTTTTCGAGAAGAGACGTTGAAGACGCCAAGAATCGGCGTGCCTGTGACTGCTCTGCCGTGGTAGCAGCCAACCTTTAGCAAAGAGTCGTCGTGGTAACCAACATATTGGTCGATGCTGCGACCCAAAACATTAGGTCTGAAAATGACAGTCTTGCCACGTGGGGTCATGCCAGTCATCTGGTTGATCAGATCAATGTTGTGCTGGCCCGGCACATCCGTAATGTATATCGGCCCCCCGCTGACGCAGCGAGCTGCAGCATGGAGGCCGGAATAGTCGTGCACCGTCTGGAACATGTCCCAGTCCTGCCCAACTTGTTAATACGGAAATCGAGAACTGTTATTTATTAGTCAAGCGATATGTGACTCACAGGCAGAATGTTCAGATGCTGTGTGAACAGACTATTGTGTGCATTGGTCCATATGTGCCAGGGGTGAGAGGATGGAATCTCCGGGAAGAAGTCGTCTGAGTTTCTGCAAAGAATCGCAGGCCTGTTCCTAGGCAGCTGGGAATAGAACAGGATCTCTGGTGTCTGAGACATGCAGCTGATCGACTTGATGCTGAAGTGCCGGAGGGATGATATTGTCCAGGCGTCGAGGTACTCCGTGATGAGCTCTCGACGAGCCTTCGCAGAGACCCACGTGTCCGTCATGAATTGGGCATCGGTCTTCACTCCGTCGATACCCGAGTCCGAGAGGAACTTATAGAAGTCATCGTAGAACTTGTGAACATCGTCCTTGCCGACCACCGTCATCTTGCCTCCAAGAGGGAGCCACCTGCGATTCTGATCCTCGCGCACGACTTCCTCAGTCTTGTACTTCTTCGCAATGTTCCCATCGGGGCTCAACCCTGCCCAGTATCCAAGCAGAGCATGCCAAACAGCGACATGTTGAATATGCGGGTGGTTGGTCCTGATCTTCGTGACCACATCCTTCAGGCCATTGGGGAACGACTTGGGCTCGGCTACAAGATGTCAAGGCTCGGGTACTGCGACCAGTTGGGAAGATGACAGGGCCATACGTACCTTCAAAGTCATTCCAACCATATTGGAACTGGCCTTCGCCGCGATAATCGATGTTCTGCCAGTTGTCGTCTATGATCAAGCTTGTTACCTTGATGTTATGCTTGGTCAACTCATCAACCGCGTTGAGAACCTTCTCATCCGTGAGTCTCTGGCCAAGCGCGTTCCACGTGCAGAACCCGAGACCGTCGTACCAGTTCTCCCTCCACTCCGGTTTGACTCCTTCCTGGAGAGCCTTCATCTCTTCTTCGAGCTCTCCGGTTAGCCTCTTGCTTGTAGCAACGGCCTGTCGGGCTTGGTACATGACTGCCGCATTCGCACTTTCGAAGTTATGACCGACCGCCGCCAGAACGAGCGTATTCTCGGTCTTCTCACCATCGTTCCGCAAATGAAGTTGCACGTTCCCTGAGCCATCGCTACGGAACAAAGCCATCACATCATTGATACCACTGACGGCCAGCAGGACGAGGTGCTGGCCTTCAGAGTTGACAAATGCTGAGAGAACGGCGTCCTTGTCAAGCTCGAACTTGGTCTTGCCGTGCCTCGGTGCGAGCCACGGCGCCCAGATGCGGATCAGTGAAAACCAGCGGAGGAAGCCTCCCCATGGGAGGCCCAGATTGAAATCAGTGAAGGTAGAATCTTCCCCCTTGGCAGCTTCCACACTGGCCTCCAGAGCCCACAGACGCGTCCCAGGACACTGAGACTGGCAGGGTTTGACGGTTATGCTGGGATCGTAGCCCTTTAGAATCTTTCCAAAGTCGTCTGAAAGAGCCTCGGTCGTCTGATTGCTGTTGAGAATGACAGTGCCGTCACCCACACCATGCTCGTCCCGGATCCAACGCCATTCTTGCTCCGGTCCCGACCGGTACTTAACGGTGAAGTTGAGGAGGGACGTGACGGGAACGACGCTCTGGAACCAGGTGCGAGACACCGAGTCATCAGGTGTCTGCAATGTGGAAGGCGTTCTCTCGGCTTGGGACAGTATGGTCTCGTTCCACTCTCCTCCTGTCGAATGCCAGAGTGCAACTTCCCACGGCTGGTTGGCCTGGTCGACCGGGACTTCAAGAAGTGCGACGAACCCAACGTTGCCCTTTTGGACCTGGGTGACCTGGCCTAGTGGTGGCCACACTGAGATTGCGGCTCCCATCTTGTCCAGGCCAGCTGGAGGCTTCTTCTGCTTGGGAACGTGATAGACCAACTCGTCGTAATCCTCGTCAGGGGCACTCATGATAGCGAGACAGTGATCTGTTCGACGTGTACCAATGGTAGTGTTGTGTGATTCTATGAGTGGGTGACTTGACGGCGGCGTCCCGTCTTAGTAGGGATGGTAATTGACTGACAATGGCCCAGCCAGGTTGAGGGAGTGCTCGATTTACTGAGACTACGAAGAACGATGCGAAGGAAAGCCACGGATGCCAGGTTCTGTCCCCACGTTAGGGTCATACCTAGGTCATTTGGAACCCTGCAGCACGATGCAGATGCGGGCAGGTGCTCCTCTCTGCACGCCTTGGTGTAAGAGCTTCGAGGGCGGAGTTCTCGGGCAGCACTCCCGGCGGTTCTACGTCCTGTACTGATCCTGGAAGCCCAATTGCACCACAGCGCATTACAGCTACTTAATCACACAGCAAAGGCTTCTCGTGATTTGTGCAGAACTTTGATGAAATCCCAGTTGTTCATGTCTCAATGCCCAACCTCCCGTGATGGGTCTGTGTAGTGATCGCCATGTACTCCCACTTACCACTTTACTCCTCTTGCCCCTCCAGTCCGGAATGAATGGAGTGGAGTGGAGACAAGAACGTCTAGGTGTCAAGGTAGACTTGTCTGCAGGGGTGTCGTCGATTACATAAGTCACAGCTTGCCAATCACAAGATTCGGAATTACTCGGTAAGATATGAGTGCCTTTTCTTTTAGGCCAAGGTTTTCGAGCTGGCCTGCATTACCGGAAGACATCAGTTTTGTTCGACGATTAAACGCCTCAACCCACCCAGCCCGTCCACCCAACCCCATATCTCGCCAGTCTCCAGGTACTTCCTGCCTCAATTCGCTACCAGGCCTGCCATTGACCGTCCCCCAGATCAGCCCAGGCGATTGGCAAACGCTCACGATGGCGTCCCGGAGACTCGCTCTGAACCTTTCCAAGGGCCTCACCAAGAGGGCATTCCCTTCGGCCGGCCTGCGACGAAACTTCGCTACTCCCGTTTCCGCGCCCATCAAGACCCAGACCACGACCCTCAAGAATGGACTGACCGTCGCCACCCAACACTCGCCATATGCGCAGACCTCCACCGTCGGCATGTGGATCGACGCCGGTTCGCGGGCAGAGACAGCAGAGACAAATGGCACGGCGCACTTCCTCGAGCACTTGGCCTTCAAGGTACACAGCCCGGACGGAGCCGGTCAGGCTGGCTGCTGAACACAACGCTGACATCTTGGAAGGGCACCGCGAACCGCACACAACAACAGCTTGAGCTCGAGATCGAGAATCTCGGCGCGCACCTGAACGCCTACACCTCTGTACGTCGCGTTACACCATTGAGCTCCGAGAGTATCAGATCTGACAGTAGCCCAGCGCGAGAACACCGTTTACTTCGCCAAGGCCCTCAACGAGGACGTGCCGCAATGTGTCGACATCCTCGCCGATATCCTCCAGAACTCCAAGCTCGAGGCATCCGCCATCGAGCGGGAACGCGACGTCATCCTGCGCGAGTCCGAGGAGGTCGAGAAGCAGATTGAGGAGGTCGTCTTTGACCACCTTCACGCCACCGCCTTCCAGCACCAGCCCCTGGGCCGCACCATCCTGGGCCCCAAGGAGAACATCCGTGACATCACTCGGACCGAGCTCGTGAACTACACCAAGAACAACTACACCGCCGACCGCATGGTCCTCGTTGGTGCTGGTGGCATCCCCCACGAGACCCTCGTCGAGCTTGCCGACAAGAACTTCTCCAAGCTGTCTGCGAAGTCCCCCGAGACCCACGCCTACCTCCTCTCCAAGAAGAAGCCCGAGTTCGTTGGCTCGGATGTCCGGATACGCGACGACACCATCCCTACCGCCAACATCGCCATTGCCGTCGAGGGTGTCAGCTGGAACGATGAGGACTACTTCACCGCTCTGGTCGCCCAGGCCATCGTCGGCAACTACGACAAGGCTCTCGGCAATGCGCCCCACCAGGGTAGCAAGCTCAGCGGCTTCGTTCACAAGAATGACCTGGCCAACAGCTTCATGAGCTTCTCCACAAGCTACAGTGACACTGGGTAAGATTTATGTTCATGGTTGGGTGTTCCTGTGGAAGTACACACTAACCCCGCGATAGTCTTTGGGGCATTTACCTCGTAACCGACAAGCTTACCCGCGTCGACGACCTCGTACACTTCGCCATGCGCGAGTGGTCCCGCCTCTCCCAGTCCGTTACCGAAGCCGAGGTCGAGCGCGCCAAGGCCCAGCTGAAGGCCTCCATCCTGCTGTCCCTGGACGGCACCACCGCCCTGGCTGAGGATATTGGCCGCCAGATCGTGACCACTGGCCGACGGATGAGCCCTGGTGAGATCGAGCGAACCATCGATGCTGTTTCCGCCAACGACGTCATCAGCTTCGCACAGAGGAGGATCTGGGATCAAGATGTCGCTGTTTCTGCTGTCGGCAGCATCGAGGGACTGTTCGATTACCAGAGGCTCCGTGGCGACATGAGCAGGATGTTCTCTTAAGCTAAGCGGTCGGAATAGAGGGAGGACTAAGAGGCAAAGCGAAAAGTGAAGAGAGTGAATTGGTCGAGAAGGCGGCAGCATTGGTTGTATAATACCTGTGGAGACACCGGCCAAACTGTACTGTAGTCGGGGTAGACATAGAATCGACGACGGATGGTCATTGCACCACTTCAACAAGATTCCCTTTGTTATCAGTTGTCTGTCCCGGCCCCTGTGTAGATTCGGTGAAACGGACAATAGCTGCAGGTGATAGGATACACTGAGCCCATGGCAGGATGCCTCAGGAGAGACATGATCAACGGACGACGGCGCTCAAGAGCGATGGACGGTCGGCCTCGAGAAAAGCGTCACAAAACATGGCTCGATTTATTGGGAATAACTTCAGCTGCCCAGACCGGTCTCAATCATATTGAACTGTTGGGTATTCTCCGTTGTTCGCCATACTTGACTGACATGCTGCGAGCCCACCTCATCTCCTTCCTTTTCAAGCTGTTAGCTGCCTGACGTCTTGTTTGACAGTGCTTCGCTCCTGCCTCAGCAGTTACTCGGTCGTCTGCCCACCCGCCCGCAGACTCGTTCCAGGGCTGCCCACTTTAGCCTTCCATCTTCAGACCATCGACTGCAGAGAAAGCGGCCTTTACCCTAGGAAAAACATCGCACGCCCATCTCGACCAGCACAGGCCCCGAAAACCACCGTGTCCTATCATGTATGACCCTCTCAGCATCGGGCAGGGGCTGGCGTCAAACCTCAGCCTCACAGGCCGCGTCTTCGTGTTCATCATCATCGTGGCCCTCCTCCTGCAGCTCGTGGTCCTGACCATCACCATCCTGAGAGGCATCATCCGCGCCCTGATCACCGCCTTCGAGATCATTGTCCTCTGGCCAGTCTGGGCACTCATCATCGTCCTGCGGGTACCTCTGGCGCTCCTCAAGTTTGTCATCGTTGGGCTCGCCTGGGCCGTCTGCTCCGTGGCCCGCGGCGTCGCGGCACTTTTCATGCTGTTCGGCCTCCTTGGCAATCGGCACGGACGATCGAAGACTGGCGGTAATGGCGGCGATGGAGAAGTTCTGGAGACGACCCGACAGGAAGCAAGCTTGATGTCTGTCCAGGACATTGGGATGGCAGAGCGCGGTCGCCAGGGATGGCAAATTCATGTCATCCATTCTGACGGGCCTGATCGCGGCGGACATAACATCGGAGTCATCGTGGGCGGCATGGACGGTATCGGGGCATGGCAATCCTATACTTCAGGAGGGGACGGGTTGGTGCCCCACAGGAGTCTGGCTCGACGCTCGATCACCGCCCAGGGAGAAGACACTCGTGCGCGGAGCGGCCATTGGAGCTGAGAGGTTCTTCTTGATCAACGGGAGATCTCCTACTTTTTGATGGACGTTCTCATGTCATTTACACACGAGTTTGTGGGAGAACACAAAGACGCAGTGGCAGCGCAAACCGAAGAGAAAAGTCGCCAACAGGTCTTTTGAAATGGTAAAAAGATTCGGATCAAATATAAAACACATACATACACAACATCCACGTCCGTTCATCATGTCTGTACGTCCACATTGCCCTGCTCGTTTGCGCCGGTATCCTGTGCATCCTTCTCCGTATATGCAGGAGGCTGCAGGCTGTCGCCGCCCTCGACCCACACCTGCGCCAGCTCCTTCTCGATCTCGTCCCTCCTCGTCTTCCACTCCTCGACCTTGGCCAGCCTCTCCCTCAGCTCCTGGAGCTCCCTCTCGACGTGCATCTTCTCCCGCTCGGTGCCGATGCGCTCGAACTCCCATTCGTCGCCGTTCTCGCCCATGCCGAGCACGAGGTTGAACGTGTGGTATTTCTTGAGGGACGCGCGGGTCGAAATCGTGATGAGTGCTACGTGGACCATGCCAGTTAGCGCTGGGCAGAGAAAGACTTCGGGCGGTAGCTTGGGGACTGTGTGGTCCTCGGAATGGAGCAACTTACTTATGCCCTTCTCCTTGCAAGTCTCATACAAGAGTCCCTCCACATCACTCGACACCGCACTTGTGCCTTCATCGATGAAAGCGTACTGTGGCTCATGGTACAGCAGCCTCGCAATCCCCATCCTCTGCTTCTCGCCGCCGCTGAGGACATCCTTCCACTCCTTCTTGGTGTCCCAGCCGCCCTCGCGATCAGGCAGGTACCCCAGCTTCGCAGCCTCGAGCACACTCTTCAGGTCGTGCTCGTTCTTCCTCTTGTCGCGCATGTCCGCCTCGCCGTCTGGGTAAATGACTTGGTCCCGCAGCGTGCCCACGCTGAGGTAGGGCCGTTGCGGGAGGAACATGATGCCGTCCTCGCCATTGGCTTTTGGCCGCGACACTAGGCCGCGGTACACGGGCCACAGCCCGGCCAGAACCCTACTGATGGCGCTCTTACCGACGCCGTTGGGGCCTGAAATAAGCAGGTGTTCGCCGCGGCGGACAATCAGGCTGATGGAATCGATCAGCTCGTCTCCTCCCTGGGGCCACAGAGCCGGGGCCACTACAGGCACGTTCTCCAGCCGCACACCGTCAAAACCCTTCTGCATTGTGCCCTGAACATCACTGAGAGAGTAGAGCTCGTTGGGTCTGCCCCGAGCATAGTACGAGTTGGCGTGTGCGCGATGCAGGGTTGAGATGAGCGTGTACACGCGGCTGGTGTATCCGGCCAGTTCGGATAGGTCCTTGATGCTATACATCATGCGGCCACCGGCATCGGCGAGCGAGAGCATGAGGCGCTTGTTCGTGATGAAGTTCTGCATACGGCCGCGCTCACGACCGCCCTTTTCGGCCGAGTCCAAGAGCTCTGACGCTCCACCCAGTCCTCCCCAGGCGGGGAGGAAAACTGGTAATGACGACAGGAGGTAGCCGTAGGCGCTCCAGCTGTATTTGAGGATAAAGTCTTCCAGGATATTGTAGCGGATCTTGAGCATATAAATCCCTTCCATCCAGGTCTTGAGAGATCGGAACTCGCGGTTGAGGAAG
Organism: Diaporthe humulicola; assembly: GCA_038088545.1. Lineage (NCBI taxonomy): Eukaryota > Fungi > Ascomycota > Sordariomycetes > Diaporthales > Diaporthaceae > Diaporthe > Diaporthe humulicola. Next base: position 527,501 of record JBBWSL010000018.1, read on the forward strand.
TGCTTCTCCATCTCCGCGCCGCCATAGAAGGCCACTTCCTCCGCGTTGGCTATCAGGCGGGCATGTAGGCTGCGGAAATCGCCCTCCTTTGCGCCTTCGACAGCCTTGAGCTTCCCGAATGGAGGCGATAGGCGTCTAAGAATTGATGCAGTGAAGAAGTAATTGCTTAATAGACCGGTCAAAGCCAAGGGGCCGAGAGACCGGTAGAGTTGATAGTTGAAAACACAGATGTCGACAAAAGGTTTCCCTAGGGATGAATACAGGTTCGCAGCTGCAGCACAGAACAGGGTCAGGTCTTGGGTGATGAACTGGTCTGCTCCTTGGCCAACGCCACCGTCCAGGTTTGACAACTTGTAATAGTTGAGATTGTCGTTGAGGTAGAGGTCGTGTATGTACCGCGTCAATCTTGTCCGGAACGCGATTGATACCTTGGACTCGAGGAACTTGATCATGGCGTTGGTGTATGAGGCAAAGCTCCCCAAGCCGCACCATTTGACAATGCCCCAGATAAACGACTTGCCGTTGCCAGCCACCAAGTCACGGACAATCTCACCGTCGAGGCGGGCGACCACCAAGGAGAGATAGGTCCGCAGCATGAGGAAAACGCCATGGCTGACGAGCAGCCCAGCCTCCTTGCTCGTCCACCTCGGTATCATGATGCTCATCAGGCTCAGGAACTGGTGGAGGAAGGCCAGGTTGAGGCCCGGCTTGGTCTGCGCCGACGGAACGGTGCCATCGCCCAGGCCTGAGACCCGTGGCGGGTTGAGGAAAAGCCTCCGGTGCGCCTCAAAGGTCAGCGGCTTGGTGGTCTGGATGACAACCTTGGAGGTGCCGTCCTTGTAAGGGACGTAGATGGTGCGCGAGCCATCCTTATTGTGCAGCCACGAGTTGGTCCTCACGAGCTTGAAACCCTGCTCCTTCTCCGACTTCCTGCGCTTCCACCAGCGGCGGGAGCCCTCTGCGCCGAGTATGATGGAGGAAACGAGGGCGAGGGTCGCGAGGAGGCGGGTCGTCCGCGAAGTCTGGCGCAAGCGGTTTCGGATCAGGGTGGTGTACTTTTCGACCAACTCCAGAATGGCGCCCTCGGCGGCTGAATGCCGCAGCGTCGATTGGCCTGCCATGCTGTGCTGGCGGGGCGGGTTTCTATCGAGAGTGTGTCGGAGGATGTGCCATCGGGTATGGCGGCGGCGCTGTGCGATCAAGCCGAGCGCCCTTGTCAGTCAGCGGCGACTGCTATGCGACTGGATAGTTTAATGCCCATTCAAGGTTGGCAGAGATGCGATGGTACCTCCAGGGAATATGCGACGAAGTAGGTGATGGGGCGTTGAGTGTTTGTTCGTGTTGTGCCAAGCTGAGGTTCTGCCGATTTGCAAGTCATGCTCGTTGTCCCGATGTCATTCAGCCGGGTTGCGGGTGGACGGGCTCGGGAGGAGGCATGTGATAATTGTCCCTTGCCAGGTACCCCAGGATTTAGGCCCGAGGCTCTAAACCGGAGGGCCCTCCAAGCGGAGAAGGTCCAACTGGCCCAAGCTTTACTCCAGGGGGGATGTTACCTAGTCTCAACCGTCCTACGAGGCTGCAGGCCTACCTAGGGTGGGTAGAGACGGCGCGCCACCATTGAAGGCAAATCTTGTTCGGTTTTCCAACCATCCTCGATCTAGGACAGCATGCATCCTCTCCGTAAAGGTTGACAAGCTTTATTACTCGGGTATCTGCTACGCTGCCAACGGCATCTGTGCAGTGAACCGCCTGATCATCTGGGCAGTAATCGCTGTCAAGCTGTCAAGGGGAAACCGAAACCTCCCGTGGGAAAAGCTCCCATAGGTGACCGGGTAGAAGGTAAGCTGGAATAATGACGTTTCGAACCTTTGAGCATGTGGCTGTGTTACTGTCATAACGCATGGAGAGGACCACATCTGCCGCTGCTCTGGAATGCAGTCAGGCTCACCACGGATGTTAGCAAGACACAACGTGAAGTAGGTTGTCAGTGGTTGTCAGGGTTGTGTGGTTATGTCTGTAGGCCAGACACAAGACCACACGCTTATCCACAGGTGTGTCTCATGGTAAGTCAGTCCAGTCCAGCCCAGCCCCTACCAGTTGTACTGTGTAATGTGCCTGATTGCGGGGCCTTGTGAACCGTTGCGTCTTCATCCACACGATCAAGTCGTCAGACCGCACTTTTCAGCGATCTCTGCTCAGAGACAGAGACGGAGGCAATCAGAGACAACCCAGACAATGTGCCCATGGCCTGTGCCCGACCATGAGTTCATTTCAATCCAAAGTCTAACCAGGGTGTGCCATTGCGTTGGGTGGACGGCCTGGTTCCTCTGGATGCCACTCCGCTTCATGGTTCGGCGGCAACAGGACCAATCAAGACCAGGCCATCCCACGGCTTTGCACACGGGTATCCGTCCGCATCTCAAGGGTGTCAGGTAGTTGGTGCTTGCTTTCGGACCGCAGCGGCTGCCGAGTTCAAGCAAGGTGCTCCTGAGGACTGTGACTGGCTGGGCCGTCTGACCTTGGAGCCCCAAGGAAACATGGTGTTGGCTGACAGTCCTGGGCACCCGGCTATTACTGTGCGGTGTCTAGCATCAACATCAGCTTCAGGGCATCTGCGACGGCGAGCCAGGCTGTAGCCTTTTACCTCGCCATTCCCCGAGCTACTTATGATACCAAGTTGCTCATGTGGGAGGCTCTTCAACGTGCCGGGAACCTTTGGAAGCCACGACAAGCTTCTCTGGCTTCAGCTACCCGCCGTCTCCACCGTGCGTGTGTGAAACGTGGGCTCCCATTGTGGATTGGTGGGTTCTGCGGGAACCAAATCACACCCAGGTACCGCAGTCAGTCTCGCAGCACAGGCTGCACAGTACGCAATGTCGCCTTCTCCCCTCGCAAGCAGAAGCAACGTGCCCAGATGCCCCCTTTCCCCCCAAGTTGTGCATTATGCAGACTGGGCAGAGCAGCTCCTCATAGGCACCAATAATCGCTTGTGGCCCCTCGGGTAATTGTGTCATGCCTCGTCCCCATGCTCGGTCTCCCGCCTGACTGGCCGTCTGGCTGTCGCCCTCGCTCGCCTCCCCTGGCACTCTGCATGGCCTGCCTTGCCTGCTCCATCGCTGATGGTCACGGGCCTGGTCGTGGACGGGACGGGCCATCGGTGATGATTCGCATTGGGCTGGGCTGTACCTGACGAGTGCGCCACGGGCGACGAGGCTGATGTCCGATGCTGGACCCCCGGGACGCCATGTTGCCGCACGTCGGACACCGCTGTCAGACGGCCGGGTGGCAACGAGAGCATGGCTGGGTAGTCCGTATCTACTGTGCTCTGCCGGCATCATCGTTCTGGCGATGGTCTGTCTACCTACACAGTACACAATAGTAGAATGGCTGAATGGGGACCAATCTATAACACATTGCTGGTATATTCGCCAATTACCTACCGGGTTACTCAGATGAGACGAGACCGTGACACTGCCAAACCTCGGAAATCCTGCAGGAGGACATTGTCATTACTGTCATTACTACTGTATATAATAATAACCAGGCGCCCCACTGCCCGCTAAATGCCACACCAGGTACCCGGGGGCCAACTTCTGTGTCTGCGCCTGCGTCTGCACCAGGTCCCATCGCATTGCTTGGGACCGAGCCGGGCTGGCCCACACAGCTTAGTGTCCAGTGTCATCTCCTTGTTGCGTCTGCTAATAAGACGAGACCCAAGCTCCAGCACCCAAAAGGGAAGCCCTGCCCTCCCACGGCCGTGGGCCTTGGGCCATGACGGGTCGTGATGGGCCATGGCACACAGTTTCCACGGCCAGGATACATGGATGGGCAGATACAACGCTGTTAGTGCAGTCGGAGCGAGGTCCGCTTCAGGAGACTAAGGTGCCTCTCCAAGCCACTCACCAGCCAGAACCAGGCCCCTTAGGCGGAATTGGGCAAGATGTCCTTCCTCCCGGCCGGGGTGCGTTATCTAGCTGCTAGCACCTGTGCCGCAATTTACCTGCCCATCCACCATCCACCCTGCCAGGCCTGTCTGCTCCCAGGACTGCCTTTCTTTGGACGCTGGCCCAATCTCGCTTCTGCTGCTAGACTTCTTCAGCCTCCGATCCGATACCTTCTTCAACCTCCCAGAGCTCCTTTCCCCATCCACTGCGCACCTCAGAGCCCAGAATCCCTTCTGGCTGACGGGCGACGCGGCTTGCAACTGTCCTGCGCTGACTTGGGTCCCTGTGGCCTGCCTGGGAACCGTCTCTCGTGCTTGCATGCTACTGAAAGTTGGGGTTGCCTCCGATCCGCTCTACCTGCCCACACCCGCCTGGGCGACCAGAGCATCATCAGCCCCCCGTTCGACCTCCTTTTGGCGCGCGAGCGGCACCCTCATCTCCCGACCGAGATCAGCCCCTTGTCGAATCTGCGAGCTCGAAATTACCCAACTTGCTTACTCGAGAAACACCTCCGACATTCTTGACCACATCCCAAACCACTCACTCTCGTCAACATCGTCGTCGACAAGCTGAATTGGCGCCACCCCCAAGCCCTGCGACCGTCGAACGAGCTTTGGGACCTTGTACCGCGGTTGGGAGCCCCAAGTTGACTGCGACTACAGAGGTACGTGACGCTTTCCTATTCCTACAGTCTCTCCCACCCAGAACCCCGGCCATGGGCACTCGCTCTGCCATGGCCTTCCTCCCCACGCCGCCTCACCACCTCATCGCCCCCGAGAGAATCAATGCATTGCGCCCTCTGGGGCCAACCACCAATCAGCTCTGGGCGAAAGCCTTGGCTTTCGCAATGACGAGATGGCCGGCCATATCGCCCAGAGACATCTCGTCAACCATTTCGCGCGCGTCTCTTCGGCCGGGCTGTCAAACCCACGTGCTGTTCCTCAATGCTGACCAATGTGGTCGCAGGCTAGATCCCAGCTGCCAGTGTAGATCCCATCATCGACCTCAAACGGCGAAATGTCCCGAGACCTAATCGATAAACCCCAAGACGTCCACGACAGCTCAAGAGAAAAAGAAATCGTATCTGCAGGGGACGGGTCATCCTCCAAGAAGGGTCGCCTGTTGAAGGTTCCCTCGAGATCATCGTCCAAGAAACGTCAGTCGTCACCTACCTCGACGGGACTGAGCGGAGCGACCGCGAGCGAATCCAGAGATAGCATCGGTGGGCGCTCGAAAGAGTCAAAGGCAAGCATTATGGGTCGCCACAGGAACGGGAGTGTGTCCAGCAACCGATCGGCCGTCGATGCCAGCCAGGCGGCAAACCCTGGCAACTCGGTGCCGAACTCTTCCAGCGCGCCAGTCCAGCGGAAAAAGAAGGGAGGCCTACTGTCCTTGTTCTGCTGCGGCGTTCCCGACGATGCTCATGTGGTGGATAACGAGCCTGGAGATGCCCCGACTCACAAGGTCGAGAAGCTGCCCCCGCGGCCAACAACGGCCAGTCGGAGGGCGCAGACGCCTTCAGAGCATACCGCCGCCAGCAAGTCCCAAGCGCAAGAAAAGGATGTGGCGCAAACACAAAATCCTCCTGAGCCCTCCAGGGCGCAGAGAGTCTCGGGGACCACCACCCAGGACCAGTCGACCCTCGCAGAGGAATCGAAGCAATCAACCCTGATAGGCACGGCGCCAACAGTGACTGTCGACCCACCTCGCTCGCATGAAGCTCAGCCCGGGGGCTCAGCTTCGGAGGCTCCTGTTGCCAAGGACGGGGATGGCGATACCGAGATGGTGGATGTTGCCGCCCTCCAGGCGCCTGAGCCACCACAACCTGTTGACACTGAAGACTTGCCGCCTCCACTTGCTCCCGTGCCAGACGCACCCACCGCGTCTCAGAACGAGGGTGGCTTGGTTGTTGCGACAGAGCAACCCGCTCAAGACGCGTTGCTGCCCCCAATACAACCACATTTTAAGGGCAGGAAGTGTCTGGTCCTCGATCTGGACGAGACCTTGGTCCACAGCTCCTTCAAGGTAAGCTCATGCTCTGAGCCTGTGGCTAGTCTCAAGCGCTGACAGGTGTTAGATTCTCCACCAAGCCGACTTCACGATCCCCGTGGAAATCGAGGGCAACTATCACAACGTCTACGTGATCAAGCGGCCAGGCGTAGACCAATTTATGAAGAGAGTGGGCGAGCTGTATGAGGTTGTCGTCTTCACAGCGTCGGTGTCCAAGGTATGTCTCTTTCCCTGCCACTGCCTGCCTCGTGGGCTTCGCTGACGGGACACACAGTATGGCGACCCTCTGCTGGATCAACTGGACATCCACGGTGTCGTCCACCACAGGTTATTCCGGGAGAGCTGCCACAATCACGGCGGCAACTACGTGAAGGACCTCGCCAAGATTGGTCGAGACCTGAAAGACACCATCATCATCGACAACTCCCCAACATCCTACATTTTCCACCCACAACATGCCGTCCCCATAAGCAGCTGGTTTTCCGATGCGCACGATAACGAGCTCCTAGACTTGATACCCGTCCTTGAAGACCTGGCCGGCTCGAGCGTGCAAGACGTCAGCCTTGTCCTCGACGTGACTCTTTGAGAGAGTTGATATTTTTCTATGTCCTTCTATTTTCCACCCACACCTGCGCCTGCCACCTGCGACAATCCGATATCCCAGCTTCATACGAGGTACATCGTCGTCACGCAGGAGACAACGCATTATGTTGCGTCAGTGTTTTCGAGTTTGCTCATAGCGGAAGGCGTTGGGAAGTGCATCGCCAGTCGCGACTGGTATAGACCTCTACTGTTTAATGCATATAAATAGTAAGGCTCTCGCAGCGATGTCCTGCCAGCCTGGAGCAAGAGTTTGGGGAAGAGGATCAGGTGCCGGGTTCAGGACAGCGAGCCCGGGTGAACCAAACTTCCCCCGTGCGCCCGTGCCTGGGGAGGGTGCTCGGAGCAGTTCAACGATGGGACACGGGGAGGCGGTGGTAGGCGGCGGTTGAAAGCAATACCAAAATTTAATGGCGAGCAGTTTCTGTTCGACAGGGAGACCCCCAAGCCTCCGAAGGGGGAGGAAAGAGGCGGCGGGCGGAAAGGACACCGACCTTTTACTTTGCCTTTGCCGCCGCGCCAGAGAAGGGGAGCAAGGGGAACCTGATGACTTGCGTGTTAAAAGGAGGAACAAGCGGCCAGGCTGGCAGGCATTTGGCATTTTCTGAGGCTTCTATTACCCACATGTTTTTTCCGACTGCAGGAAAACTCAACATTTCTATTTCATTTGTCGATTCACCATTCCCCAAGCATCACCGCTGTTTGCTTACTTTACATATACAAGAGAAGAAGACACAGGTGTCTGCGAGCAGACAGACGGGGAATCTTATAGTGCTGTGAACCTTACTTTTGTTCAACCTTGGCCCTAACCAACCGTTTTGTGCATGAACTGACTGACTGATGCTTCTACGAGACATGAACGATGTTGAACCACACAGCACAGCAGCAACGGAGGGCGGCCCCGCAAAGGGGCTGCCGGTCCACGTGGCGAGACGGCCAGGGAGACAAGCCGAGGGCCAGCTTGATGTCAAGTAGCCCAGGTAGGCAGGAGTATGCGTGGCGATCCAAAGCTTAACATAGCCTTCCACGAGGTGCTGAGCGCAGGGCCGAGTGGGCGAGCAAACAGCTGACTGCCCTACCTGTCCACCAAGCCAGACGAGACTTGAATGGAGGCTTTCGAACAGTGAAGCTGTTGAGATCCAAAGTCCGGTATTCGGGGCTGCCCAGGACCAACCGAGAAAAACGGTCGCTAGAATTGATCTAGAACTCTGCCAGCTTGCAGATCCCCATTGTGAGGTCAAAAAGAGCTCCATACTTATTCAGATGGGGGTCCGTCATATGCTATTCCAGGGTTCTGCTCTCTAGGCCGGAGCAGGGGTGGCCCTGGGCAGCTGGTTCTGATCTGAAGTAGCTTAGGGGCGAAGGTCGGATGAACCTGAGCCGACTGTCCGGCCTGCCCGCTGCCCGCTGCCGCTGCCGGGCCCAGGCTGTTCCTGTAACTGCTGGGTACGTACCTGGGGTGGCCGATCTGGTTAGCGTCGGTCTCCTCTTGGCCCTGCGGTAATGCCTGCGCTTTCAATTGAAGACAGGTGTTTGAATGAATTTCTGGGGGCCCGGCACCAGTAGCAGCACGCTGAGTCGAGCTCCAATCCACGCGACACCACCCATCAACCCACAGCAAGCCAACCGTCAACGCTTCCTTTCCACTCCTTCAAGGTCACCAACAGCCCAGACGCTTGACTCTACTCTTCTCAATTCTCTTGACGCACCTCGTTCTTTACACGTTTAATCGTCTCCTGTCAAAATGGTAGGTCCCTCCCCAGCCTGCATGCGGCCCATTGAAGCAGATGCGCCAGCGCAATCCCATCGTCAATGGCTCGCCTTCCTCATCGCCATCCCAGCCCCATCCCCCCCCCTCCTGTTCTGACATTTCCTAAGCGGACATGCCGTAGCTGACCATCGATTCCTCGCCTTCACAGTCTTCCCCTCGTCCCGCATCCCCGGTGAACTCCCCACCCGCCTCTGGCCAGTCCACCGCCCGCCCGGACTCCCCTCCACCACCGGGCGGAGCCCGCGCCGTGATCCGCAGGCGCGCTGCTGCCGACCAGAAGGAGAAGATCGCCAATGCTAGGCCGAACAGCACCCGCTCGGCTGGTGCCGGTGGGAGCAGCTCGACGATGCTGAGTACGGACTGCCCCTTCCTTCGCTCAAGTGGCCCATACCACTGCTGGACCCATATTCTCTCGATGACCCACAAATCGTCGAACACCCTATGCGTGCTCCTTCTGGCATTCTGACGGCCGTCATCTTGATGCGTCTCGATTTGTTGCGGCAAGAGCGAGTGGCAGGACACAGTCGAGCTAGCTCCGGTGCGAAGGCTGGCTGAGACGCATGTTGGGCATTGAACGAGTGGTGTCATCGGGAGATTCTTCGGCGAGATGGCTGAGATTATGAGCATGTTGCTAACACGTCCCGGTCTTATAGGGCTTTACACCGACGAGTCTCCCGGTCTCAAGGTTGACCCCGTGGTCGTGCTGGTCCTGTCTCTGGTCTTCATCTTCTCTGTCGTTGCCCTCCACAGTAAGCTCTCCCCATATAATATAAAGTTATTGCTGCCTGGCTAACCTTCTCCCAGTCATTGCAAAGATCACGCGGAAATTTTCGAGCTAGATTGTCGCCGATGGTTATCGTGGGCAATGGATGGACAATCAGTCCTTTATAAGAATGGGTGTGAGACGAGACTATATGAAGCATCGTTGGCTGGACGAAATATGCCGCGATCAGGCAACGTCACTAGATGCGAGGAACGACGCCACTTTTATTCTGCAGCAATAATGCGGCCGAAGATCCTCCCTAGCACGAGATATTTATTTTAGGCGTCAAATGGGATGTGGGCACTTGAATTGGAAGAGCACTTGGGAATGATACCGAACCAATCGCAAATATCGGCGGACCTGCAATGTTGATGTGATCTGTAGCGCATGAAGTAGAAGAAAGGAGCGTCTCCGAGCTGCGACGTGCGAAATTGCTGAAAACACTACTCGGGGGCGTATTTCTGCAAAGCTGCGACACGCCTGCTCGTACGCGCGCGAAAGATATGCTCCTCCAAAGTTATACGGGCTTGGGTACTACAGGTACTGTAGTTCAAGGCTGACCCGACGGATACGGTACTCGAAAGGGGCCGGAGCAACCCGACGGATTCGGATTGCATGTGGTAAATAAAGGGCTACCACATAGTAATCCTCAGGTGTTCTGGCTTACAAAATAAGATTCTCGGTGGTACATTCAGTAGCAAGGCTGGACAATCTGTATGTCCAGGCATTCGTAGAATGGTGAACATGGCCTTTGTCCAGTCAAAGCATCAATAGCGAGCCAGAGAAGCTGGATAACGAGGAGCGTAATTACATTGAAGCTTTGTCTTAAGGGAGGTGCTCGTACACAAATAGCTACTCGTATATGTTTCCCTTTTTGCGTATACGCGCTAACAGTTGCTGTACGTATGGAACCGGTCGTATACGGAGCAGGATAATTGGCCGGCATGCTGGGGCCAGGGCCTGATAGAGCGATGCAGCGCCACACCACGACGTCGTCATGGCATAGCGCTGGGTTTGGGAATAGGGACTTGCCCGTTGGACGTTGAAATGAATAGATGGAAAGACGGGGCCAAGACGGAGCTGGACTCGACTGTTCCATATCCACCTTGCATGAGGCATCCCACCAGGCTGAGGCATCCGCAGCTTGAGCTGTGGGATAAATAACGCTGCCCTTCCTGTCCCTCCCTCACAGGTTGCATCTACCAAGCTTTCCAAGGTTTCCACTAACAGCAGCATTACCGCGCCTGGCCAAGCTCTCTAAACCAACCAACTACCCCTCCATAGCAGTCACCCGCGGCCGGTGACGTCCCTGGCTGAACCACACTTGGCTTCGCATGACGATCAGTGCTTGTCGTCCTGCTGCCAGCGCTTTCTCTATGGACTGATTCCCAAGTTGGTCCTCCCATTTCCCGATTTCCTGGTTTTAGCGCGAGGGCTTGGCAGGTGTTCATCTACTCCCGTCCCTCGCTGACTCGGTGCTTCTTCTCTCTCTCAAGACCTTCACGCTCTAAACTGGAACTCGAGCACGAGCACGAGCACGAGCACGAGCATCATGGTCGAGAAGCACAACCCTGGGAGCCTTCCCCGGCAGCCCACAACGCGGCAGACTGGTGGCGCCTCGGACGCCTTCAACTACACACACGACAATGCGAGCAGCCCCCTAGACCTCGGCGCCAGTGACGAAGCGCCACCGGCCTATGGCGAGGTCCACGATCAACTGAATTTGTCGCAGGACGGCTTCAACGCTGGTGCTGCGGTCACAGGTGAGCTACAACCATGCGCCCACATTCTCTAGAGCCCCATGAGCACTCTGCTAAAGCTCTCGCCCAGACGATGGCCGTGTCAATATCAATATCAGCCAGACCAACCGGAGGCTATCCCAGCTTTTGGCCCCGGCTCTAAAGGGCCAACTCCTCCCTTCTCAGAAAACTCCCTCAGGGCCTCTTCCACCAGCATATATACCACCCAGTCTAGGTGGTCTGCCTGGTCAAACACCCCCTCCCAAGCTGAATTTGGTCATACAGATCGTCGGCTCACGTGGTGATGTCCAGCCGTTTGTTGCGCTGGGAAAGGTGCTGAAGGATACTTACGGCCACAGGGTTCGGATTGCGACTCATGCCACCTTTCAGAAATTTGTCGAGGAGAACGGCCTCGAGTTCTTCTGCATCGGCGGAGACCCGGCCGAGCTCATGGCCTTCATGGTCAAGAACCCCGGCCTTATGCCAGGCATCGACGCTCTCAAGAGCGGCGAGATCACAAAACGGCGCAAGGGTATCGAACAGATTGTCCTCGGGTGCTGGCGGTCCTGCATCGAGGCCGGCAATGGACTCGGCCCGCCTGTCGAGACAGATCTGCCCAACGAGCCCCTGGGGGATGACTACAGCCTGCCTGGGAACCCTGACGACAAGCCTTTCGTGGCTGATGCCATCATTGCGAACCCGCCGAGCTTTGGTCACATTCATATCGCCGAGAAGATGGGCATACCCCTGCACATGATGTTCACGATGCCGTGGTCGCCCACGCGAGCATTCCCACACCCGCTGGCCAACATCCAAAGCACCGACACCGACGATGTCATGACAAACTTTGTCTCGTACGCCTTGGTGGAGATGATGACATGGCAAGGTCTGGGGGATGTTATCAATCGCTTCCGGACCAAAGTGCTGGACCTCGAGCCACTGTCTCTGATCTGGGCCCCAGGCTTGCTGTCACGGCTGCGAATCCCGACCACGTATTGCTGGTCTCCGGCTCTAATCCCGAAACCCAGCGATTGGGGCCGTGAAATATCGATTCCGGGCTTCTATTTCCTTGACCTCGCCACTTCCTACACGCCCGAACCCGAACTGGCTGCCTTCCTCGAGAGCGGTCCACCCCCCGTGTACATCGGCTTCGGCTCCATTGTTGTAGATGACCCTAACAAGCTCACGAGAATGATCTTCGACGCCGTCACTCAGGCAGGGGTCCGAGCCCTCGTCTCCAAGGGCTGGGGCGGCATTGGCGCCGACTCTGTCGGTATCCCTGAAGGTGTTTTCATGCTGGGCAACTGTCCACATGACTGGCTCTTCAAGAAGGTGTCTTGTGTTGTCCACCACGGCGGTGCCGGAACTTCTGCAGCAGGGATCAAAACCGGTACGCCGACCGTTGTGGTCCCGTTCTTTGGTGATCAGCCATTCTGGGGCGCCATGATCGCCAAGGCCGGCGCTGGCCCCGCCCCCATCCCCTACAAGCAGTTGACCGCGGAGAAGCTTGCCGATGCCATAACATCAGCTCTGAAGCCTGAGACTCAAGCGAGGGCCAAGGAGCTTGGTGAGAAGATCAGGCAGGAGAAGGGAACGGATCAGGGAGCAAAGAGCTTCCACGACCGACTTGATTATGACAATTTACGGTGTTCTATTGCTCCCAGTCGCACGGCTGTCTGGCGTATCAGGCGGACCAAGGTCCGGCTGAGTGCTCTGGCCGCGGCCGTGCTTGTCAAGGAAGGACTGCTGCGTGTCGCAGATCTGAAGCTGTAGGTGTCCCTTTTCCTTGCTCGTTCTTTCCATTTGGCTCACAGGTGTTCAGGTACCGGCCCCATGAGCACGACACAGAAGAGCAGCCGTGGGACCCGGTCTCCGCCGTGACAGCAGCCCTTGTCGGCGATATGGGCAGCATCGCCATGGCCATCGGTGACATACCGAGAGACTGGTACAAGTCTGTAAAGAAGACCTCGAGCGGGTCAGTCACTCCAAAGAAAGAAGACAGCTCGGCAACATCGAATGACGCTGCGTCGTCGTCTCAGCTCACCCTGCCATCCGACAGCGCAAGTACCTGGTCCGGCCAGCCGTCTGCACTCCTGAGCCCCCCACCGCAATCGGACGCATCCAGCGTCAAAGACCCATCTATCTTGGGAGGATCCACGCTACAAGCCTCCGGCTCGCATTCTCCGTCATCTCAAGGCCAAAGCAGCTCCCAGGGAGTCAAGACGAAGAAGAACCTCGACGTCGAGACCGCACTTGGGATGGGTCTTGACACTGGCAAGAACGTCTCGCGTATCGTCGAGACGGGAATGAAGTCCCCGATGAATTTCTGTATGGGCTTGGCCAAGGGGTTCCGCAACGCGCCTCGATTGTACAATGACGACACCATCCGCAAACAGGACAAGGTCACCGGCATTGGCAGCGGAGTGATGGTTGCGTGGAAGGAGCTTGGTCTTGGCGTCTACGACGGCGTTTCTGGGCTGGTAACGCAGCCTTATAAAGGAGCGCAGAAGTCGGGCGGGCAGGGATTCATCAAGGGCGTGGGCAAGGGCTTGGGTGGATTCCTCCTCAAGCCTGCTGCTGGTAAGTGAATCCGATATGTCCGAGCCCCAACACCGGAATACTGACTTTATCCTGTAGGAATCTGGTCAATACCTGCGTACATGATGAAGGGCGTACACGCAGAAATCAGATCCAAGTTCCACCACAGCGTGGACAAGTATGTAGTCATGTCGCGAATAGTACAGGGCAAAGACGACCTCCGCTCTGCCACTATCCAAGAGGTGCAAGACATCATCATGCGGTTCAACTCCATGGGCCCTGAATTGAGGGGCCTCTATGTCCTCAAATATAAGGAAAAGACCGCCAGCGAGACGCCTTCCGGCCAACCAGCGAGCGCGTCCCAGGAAGATCTCAACAAGCTCCCGGACTCACCGCCCAAGACGGGGTTCTGGAACACCAGGCATCTGCCTCTCGAGGAGAGAAGAAAGCTCCACGAACAGAAAGAAGCGTGGAAGGCGAGGAAGCGCGAGGAGGCGGCTGGCGTCAGTCCCGGCGCGGAGGCCCCTGAGGACCCCGGCATGGAACAAGCCATCCGGGATTCCGTCAACCAGACGTCCCGCGGCGACCCCGCCGAGGACGCAATGATCGAGGCGCAGATCCGCTCGAGCGTCAAGGAGATGCGGCGGATCGCGGACGAGCAGAAGCGGCAGGAGCAGCAGAGGCAGCTGGGCGACTGGAAGCAGAGGCCCTCCGAGCCCGAAGCGCCGCCGGCGTGGGCGGACGAGAAGACGGGCGGCGCCGGGGCGGATGACATCACGGACGAGCAGTTCGAGGAGCTGATCGCGGAGGCGGCGAGGCGGAGCGTCATGGCGCAGGACCGCGGCGGAAGCGAGGATGAGGACCTCGAGCGAGCCCTCCAGGAGTCGAAGGGAGCCGCGGCGGAGAGCGGGGCCGACGAGGAGCTGCGGAAGGCCATGGAGGAGTCGGAGCGGGCGCACAAGCAGGACCTTGCGCGCAGGACGACCGAGAGGTCCGAGGAGGAGGTGATCATGGAGTACGTCAAGAAGCAGAGCCTGGCCGAGGAGGAGTTCCGGCGTCTGAAGGCCCAGGGGAAGCAGCCCGAGGGGGCGCCCGGCGGAGGAGGGGACGAGGAGGACGAGGACCTGAGGAAGGCCATTGAGCAGAGCCTGGCTTTGAGTGGCAAGCAGGGTGGCCCGTCCACGTGAAGAGGGTGCAAGGGTACACACGATTTTGGCCTCTATTTTCTTTAGGTCTGCCTACTGGTTTTGGATTCATACACAGAGATATCCCATCGCGCAGCACAATCAGTCATAGCACGGTGATTTTCCTCAGGACAGAAATACATGCAACATGTTCCGTTCCGCATTGCGTTGATTTCCCTTACGAGCCTTGAGCATGCATTCCCTCGAGGACGCCCTTGTTCCCAAGGACCCAGGCCGGCGTGATGGACTGGCTGCTAATCCTCCAGGGGTTGACCCCTTTGGCCTCGAGTTCTGGCAGACGGGCGACCTCGATGGTCGCTTGGCCCTAGAAAGCTGAGCATCAGTATGGACAACCGCGCATGAAGGGGCGATGAGTTGTGGTCCGAGCAAGGACTCACCCCGTTCTGTAGGAGGCTGCCTTCCCCACTAGCCCCCTGGCGCACCATTGATGCGCCACATTGCCCCAGGACGGTGCACTTGTCCGGAGGCGGTGATGAGCCGGGCTGAGGCAACTCAATGATGAAGTATCTGTATCGTATCACATCAGATCAGCGCCTGTCGACCTCACGACCTCACGACCTGCCGTTCGACGGGTTGGGAAAATGCGCACCCGTAGAGATGCTGCGACGAGTCGAAACGCTCGACGAGCTGCTTTGCCTGGGCCGCCCACCCTGGGCCATCTATGGTGAAGGGCTCGCCGCCAAGGATCTTGGAGTAGTCGACGCGCAGCTCCGGGCCGAAGACCTCGTCGCGCAGGCCGGCTTCCGAGTGGGTGTCGTAGTACCATGCCTATGTATATGAGATTCCGGTTGTCAGTCAGCTAGCCGCCCGGCGGGACTTGATTATGTGCGCACCATCTTTGTCACTGTGTCGTGTATGTTGGCCCGGTCAAGGAGATAGTCTGTGACTGTGTAGGTTGATGCCATCTTGTCACGTTTGCAGAGCGAGATCGTGGGTGGCTTAGGTGGTGTGATATTATTGATTTTTAGTACACCTTTCTACAGCGAGATATCTTCTCCCTTTATATAGTGTCAATGTCGAACAAAATGTAGTTCTGCCCCTCCCATCTGCTAAAGGAGCACATGGTCTGATTCTTAGTCGCGTCTCCATGTCTTGGGTCAACTCGGATGTAAGCCGTCTTCCTCGTCAGTAGCGTGAATGCCGGTAAAGGCCGTAAACGCCGGACTCCTGTGGTGGGACAATATGACGACGCCTGGTGACTGATCATCTGTACCATTGGCTTTGCTTGGAAGTCCGAGCAGCAGGGAGAATATGTTGTTAAAAAAGAACATTCTCTCGTTTTTGGGTGCTGGACATTGGATTGGACGGTGCTCGGCGGGCCACCAGCTGGGCGTTCAACTTCAAGCTCCTAGGCACATGTCACCATCGACGCAACATAACACAAGTGGTAAGATTTGAGCTGACTATGGCTTTAATTCCGGATTGTATTTCTAATCAGAGATGGTGAAGACTCTTTTCAGCTTGATCAACACGTCTCAAGCCAATCCACCCCGCAGCCTCAACATCAATTTCAGTAGATCAGGAACCTATCTTAGTTTTTCAGTGCATGGTGATGCCTCTATTCCCAATAGCCGCCGGAAAAGATTGAGCAAATTCAGGAGTAATGGCATAGAATTTAACTTTTGATTAAGACCTCAGTTGTTCACAGCTGGGTTGACCAAAGTTGAGCCTGAAGACAAATCAGCATCAGCGTTGTTCATAATAGGTGGATTATGATCTACTCACCACCATCAGGGTAAAGGATCTGCCCATTGTAAAACAGGCCACCTTTGCCAGCCAAAAGCAAGACAGTCGCTCCCATATCAGTGTCGTGACCAGTCCTGCCGGCAGGGTTCGTGGGCTTTGCGTCCAGCTGGCTCTTGTTGTCCTCGCCCGACGATCCAGCCGTCATCTCGCTGGGGAAGAGCCCCGGCGCGATCACATTGACTCGCACAGGCACTTCCTTAAACGTGGTTGCCAACATGCGGCTGAGATGGGTGAAGGCGGCCTTCGACGTGGCATAGGCGAACTGTCCGCGGCTCGAGCCCTTCATAGCACCAGAAATACTGGAGACGTTGATAACCTGCGAAGAGTATCCGGGCTTCTGGGAGCCGCCCTTCCCGAGGAGTGGCAGGAAAGCCATCGACATGAAGTACTGTGCTGCGACGTTTGTCCGCAGGGTCTCGGCCCATTGCTCCTCCTTGGTCTGGAGAAAGTGCTCAGAGATCGCCTTTGCGTCCTTGTAGTCAGGCTCACCATTTGCCGCTGATTTATGCTATTAGTAACGCAAACCAACTCTTGACACCGTTGCATTGACTACTCTTGTGCACTCACAGAACTTCGTGTTATCATCCCTTGCAATTCCGGCGTTGTTGACCAGCAACTGGATCCCGTTGGGCTCTTTGCTCTCGAGCTCCTGGGCCAGCCGGATAGTCTCGTCCTTCTTGCTTATATCGCCAACCAAGGGATGAATGCTTCCAGGGCCGGTGCTGTACACCTCTGCTGTCTGCTTCAGAACGTCTTCCCGACGTCCGGTGATGTAAACTTTTGCCCCATTTGATTGCAGGGCCTGTGTTATCATGAGGCCTATGCCCGTGCCGCCACCAGTCACCACAGCTGTGATATGAGATACATCAAACAGCGATGCAGCCTGAAGATCTTTGTTGTCGGCTTTTCCTACCGAGATAGTCAGCATTGGTCACGGCCTGTCGGTGAGAGATAAAAGTACCTGTTGCCATGGTTGCTCTAGATACTACTGATGGAATAGTCGGCGGCTTGAATGCGTTGGAAATGAGGGGAGGTGACTTGAGTTTTGACAATAAACGCAGCATGGCTTAACCGGTAAGTCTAGAAATTAAGGTTCCACGTCCAAACCTAAGAAAAAGTGATAAATAACAGACATGCATCGTTCCCGAGGTCTTTGGAATCTTGCTGTAGGCCCCGAGTTTATGACGACACGACCTGGTCCATCCCAAATCCACATCTACGGGAGATCGACGTAATCGACGCATCACTCGCAATTCCAGCAACAGACGGATGCTGGACGGCCAGACATAATAATTGTAGTTAGTGCCTTTCCCCTTAAGAGTTAACAATTTAGCGTAAGAAAGATCGCTTCTGGGGAAGTGTATAGAACGGTCTTCTAAACTGCGTGAGGGATGTCCCGTTTGAGCTTGGAGACCATGGTTCTCCGAACTTTCCGGCATGCGGCCAGAATCTAAAAAGAGATACACGAAGGAGCCATCCTTGGAATGCCCTTTAATACACCTGATAAAGGGCTCTGCATCTATCGATTCTAGACAACTTGAGTGGCATTGATTTTCAAAAAGTGTAGACATGATGTACGGGAGCGGAGATTGAGCCGAAGTTCAAGGCACACGCATAACAATACCTAGGTAACTAGGTAGTCTCATCACACATTAGGAGGTAGACTCTAGAACACAAATCTAGGGTTGTTTCTAAGTCTAAAATCAATTATTTAAATCTGCATTGCGAAAAGCAGAGACGAATGAAAGGACATAATGATCATACAATAGGTACACAGATAGCCTAGGCTAATCTGAATACAGATGAGTATATGCAATGTTGCTGCGCTGCCCAGCTTCAATGCACAAGAGGACGCCATGGGTGAAATGATTGTAGCACTTTATTTAACTCCTTCTTTGAGTCCGCTGTCTACTTAAACAGCATATACTTTAAATTTTGTCCTCAATCCCAGGTATTGGAGAGAACGAGTACTGAGTAACAATGTGAAGTAGAAGTGATAGAGTACTGGTGTACTCAGATCTTCTGCTGAGACACTGTTGTCTTCAATACAATGGTCAATTCTAGGAACTATTAAAAGCATCAAATGTTTCCAAAGGAGTGCAGCGATCTTGAAAGCTCGTCCATGTCCCTGGAAGCGAGGCATCATATCTTTGTTCTCTAGTTGGACGAGTTCAGCCAAGGGACCCACCCAAGAAACGAGAAAAGATCTTCTCTTTATGGCCATATCAGGGGCATTTAGCTTAAGATGATATCTCACAGTGGCGCTTGTTGGACCTAGCGTACCATGAGATTCAAAGCTCCCTCCTTGTGACCAGTTGTCAGCCTCCCATGTGTCAGTGCTTTTCATTGTGCAACCAGAAATTGGTACTCTCCAGTGTCTCCTGCAAGAAACAAGGAGAGAATACGGAGAAAGATGCTGCAAGATGCCCAAAATCTTCCAAATCAAGCTTTAAGCTGAATTCTCCCCTTTAGAAAGGCGCATCTCACGGGTGCATAAATGTTTTGTAGTATCTGTAAAAAGAAACTTCCAAAAATAGATGACAGCCGCTGGAACGAATCCGTGGTGAGTTTCAGAGACAATCCGATTAGAAACTCTTATTATTCAATGAGAAATTTCATAAGCATTGTGAAAGGTTTCAAGGCTGTTAGTACTACAGCTGAAATCCTCCATGTCGATGGTGCTCTGGGATTATGGCACAAGTCTACACAATAGCTGGCCTTAGGACTGAAACACATGGATTAGGTATTCAATGTGGTCTAGGTCTACCAATGGAAATAGAATATCTTCCAGCTTCTCACCAGATATATATATATATAGCCTCCATATGAAGAAATGTTTATCGGTAAATAGGCCTGTCTTAACCAACCGAGTCTTAAGGTAGAACTATTAAATAGAAAGACCCTAACCTGGGTTTCTAAGCGCCCCTATATATTATAAATATTTCCTTTATTTTTTATTTTTAAGTTTTTATAATATATAAAAAATAGATAAGTTTATAATAATAATTTTTAATTTTTTATATTAGTTTTTTATTTTATAATTATAAGCCTAATTTATAATTATTACTTTTTTTTTTATAGTTTTATAAAATTAATATTCTAACTTAATTTTAATTTTATATACTTTTTTAATTATTTATTTATTTTTTAATACTTTTAAAATTATACTTTAAAACTTAATTCCTAACCTTATTAAGGTTATTATATATAAAAATATATATTTATTTCCTATTTAATATATACTCTTATAATTTTATTATTAATTTTATAAATATTAAAAGTAAATAAACTTAGATAT